>RXPK01000493.1:0-70208 GCA_004143645.1 Protaetia brevitarsis | reverse complement strand
TGTATAAGACGTTGATGCATTAAAAAGAAGTATCACATTTAAGACTTAAACACACCTATTTATGATTCGTTAGTTTTGTCTACAAAACAAAATCTTACTACTTACTTGTTATAATATCGGTGAAACTAATTTGCAAGAAACAATAAAAGCATTTTTGGTTCTGTTTTCTTGGGAGTATCGAAACGAGACAAAATATCCTTTCACAGTTCAGCAAAAGTTGTTTTTCTCTATTCAAACGTACTTTTCAAATCGCAGAATTGTATAACTTTTATTCCATCTACGAGAATTGTTATCTATTTATTACCACATCTAAGAAATCTGCATCGAGAACTATATAACTGCAGATTTGAACTGAACGTTAAGGACTTTACAGCAGTATATATACCTTTTCATTAAAAGTTTCGATTCCAATATCCGATCTCTATAGCAGATATTATGGAGTTTTTAAAGTCTCAGGGCGATAAACTTCCTCCAATAGTGTTAGAGACCCTTGCTGTACGTCGTTTAACTCGAAACTGGATTTTATACGATGTCTTATCGCTTTCGATTCTTCTTATCTAGGATGCAATTGATATATGGACAAACTCAGACGGAATTGCCATACGATAAATAAAGTTCATATGAAAAAAACAGTTTCGTTTGTATTCCCACAGAGTACTACAGTCTACAATGTCTGCACACTGATTAGGTATGACACCGTCAACCAAAATCATTTGTTGAAAACATATAATTATATTAATAACAAGTGAAGGCAACGACAATGTGTTATCTAATTTAAACAAACCAATTGGATTTCACGCTGTAGCATTTAGCTACAAAATACGGTGAAATCGAATAAGACTGCCCTGATCCTACTCCACTTTTCACGAAGATTATGTCAATATTTACATCCACTGTTTCGAATGAACTTAGTTAATAAAACACAGTAACGTGCGGTCATTGTGCGGTTCTTGTCTAATTATGCGTATGCAACTTAATATACACTAATGTCAATCCGGACAACAAGTATAGTGCACCAGTATTGCATCTAAGGTATGAGTCATTCAACTAACTCTCGCGCAAAAATAACGTAATAAACATTTTTCAAAATAGTATATTAATGACAACAAATACAACCAGGTTTAATTAAAGGTGTAGAAGCTTTAAACAATATATATTGTAAAAATACACATTTATGTCATATCTTAACTTATATCAGACATTCTTCATAATTTATACGAGGTACTGAATGGACAATAATGGATGGTTGCTTTTCATAGCCATACGTTCTATAACAAAAATATAATATAAATTATAAAATTAGGAACATGTTTCTTTAACATACCTGCACTGCTTACATGTTGTGTTCAAAGTGAGAACCATCATTATTTATGTAAGCATCTACCCTCTTCTTCATGTTTTCAGAAACATTTATTAATTGCTCATTTGTAATATTATTTATTTCATTTCTTATTGCTTGTTTTAATTGATCCATATTATGCAAGCAGTTCCGATAAATTTTATTTTTTAGATGACCAAATAAAAAAAAGTCAAACGCTGTAAGATGGAGTGATCTAGGTGGCCAACGTTCAAAGCCAATAACTCTGTCATCAAAAAATTCCTGCAAATACTCTCTTGTTTATCTTGCTGCATGAGCAGTAGCATTGTCATTTTGAAAATAGCCTAGCTGTAATTCATCATCAAATAATTGTTTCACAAATTGATGTAATATAAGTCTATATCTGGCTGCTGTTATTGCATCCTCGAAGAATATCGGTCCTATTATACGTTTCCTGGACATTGCAAACTATATCTCTATTTTTACAGGATGCAATTGCGTTTCTGGAATAACATGAGGATTTTGTGCGGACCAAATCCTAATATTTTGAAAATTTACATCACCCATTAAATTAAACCAGGCTTCGTCAGAAAAAAAAGTAAGATTTAAAACATCGTCATTCCTTAGATTTGCATTAAACCAGTGGCAATGTCCTAAACGTTTCTCGAAATCTAGTGGCAGTAATTGCTGCACGATATAAATTTTATCTGGATAATGTATGTATGTATGTATGTAAATAGAAGGGTGGTGTTACACTGCGACCTAAAAGATCTATTGTGTCCCCTATTCTTGCTGCTTTACAGCTGGCCTTCCAATCCTATTCCTTTCAGAAAGTGTAGGATGTCAGAGGGCCCCAGTCTAGGTAAGTCTCCCTCTTCGATTTCACATGCTCCCAGGTACAATGCCTCGAGTTGCACAGTGCTACGCAGTTTTGAGAGAGAGTGGATAGATGTTTCATCCTGTTCCCCACAAAATCTGCATTCAGGATCTTTTTCCAATCCAAGCTTACTCAGGTGTCTTTCAGTCTACAATGGCCTGAAAGTATTCCTGTTAAATATGCGAACATTGTGTTTAACTCAGGTTGATGCATTGTGCTCAACCTCTTCTTGGTTATAAGTTCCCAGAAGAATTTACTTTGCCTCATTCCTGGAGATTTTCCCAGTAACTGGATTTTCTCTGCTCCACTTCCATTTTAGTTTCTTCAGTATTGTACTGCTACTTAACCCGCAAAAGGTTCAGGCCCTACAAAAGGCATTCCAGCCCTTTTTTTGTGAGGTTATCCGTTATTTCGTTTCCTTCCACTCCTGTGTGACCCGGAACCCACAGGAGGGTTACTTTATTTCTTTTGCCTAGCTCATTTAGTTCCCTAGGCATTCCCAGACCATCTTGGAGCTGATTTCATATGAGTTCAGCGCCTTGATGGCTGCTTGAACTATCAGACACGATGATAATCTCCCGCTTCCGATAGTTCCTTTCCATAATGAACTGAACACATCTTCCAATAGCGTGTATTTCCGCCTGAAATATACTTGGGTATTTTCCCAAGCTTCCGAAATATGTAGTTCTGGGCCCATATATTCCTATTCCAGTTCCTTCTGCCGTTTTGGAGCCATCAGTGTACCATTTGATGACATTTCTATTCAAGTTCAAGATGGTGTTATGATCCCACTCGCTCCTGTTACTTAGCTTTATGGAAACTTCTTCACAATATGGATAACATATCATGAAGCATATCCGGTTTGTCACTGGGAGATTGAGGCCTAGCGTGTGATCCATAAGAATGAAAACTACAAAAAAATTCACAGTACTTTTTATAATACCATTTCGTATGTGTATTTCTACCAATTTGTTGTACAAGTTGCCGTTATGTCTTCCCAGGGCTGTGATACAAACGAGCATGTACGTCTTCCACCACATTTTCGGTTAGAACTGATGGGCGATCTGGTGACTTTCCCTTCAAAATACTTCCAGTTCCTCTGAAGCGATGGACAACCTGATTGATGTGTCGAAGGAGAGCTTTATTATCAATTGATTAGCGCACTCTCCACTGCCCATCACCTGCTTGCTCACCATTTCGAAAGTATGCCTCCAAAATAAATTTATCTTGGTCCAGTGTAAATGGCATTTTGCCCAAAAAAAAAAAACACGTTACGGTCTCAATGCGAAATGAAGGCGTAGTCTTGAGAAAGACTGTATGTCCGATTTTGATGAAATTTTGCAGGCATGTAGAGTGGAAAAATAATTGACCCGTTTTTTTTTTTAGCTGCTGATATTGACTTCAGGGAAGATACAGACACTTAAAGTTACTTCTCTAACACATATTTTCAACGATATCGTTGGAACCAGAAGATATATCGTTCTGAACTGAAAATATATCTACGTAACCGTTCGATATAGCAAAAATTCTTCTTATCACACATAATTATTTTAACATTTACATGTCGTTACTTTAACAAACATTTTTTTCTATTTTGCGTTCATAAAAACGCAATTGTAACACGCTTTTGCGTATCGAAAATTGCTTCATTGTGATACGCCTTTTTTCATTTCTATAGGTTGCCTGTATTGAATACATTATGACAGAAAGCAAAATTGACGTTTAATGCATGTAAATTAAAATACTTTAATCAAAAATTCTATACAAATTTAGTTTTACATTGTTATTGTTATGAAACGTGGAATTACTGTATACATTTACACTGACGGAACAAGTATCTTGAGCATGTATTGTTATGCCAAGCAAATTCTTCGTAACAAAGTTTTGCTGAGTTATGTTATTGGCTTTAATGGTAGACTCTTGTGATTGAGAATCATTCGATGATATAACTCTAGAATGACCAGATGTACTTGGCCCTGATAAGTTGTGCGCTACAGCCACTTACTTTTCATAGATGTTTCGATGTAACCCTCAGCTACCGCAGATGACTTCCGTCACCATGACGTTTTATAGTCAGCAAATCACTGCCTGCGTCTGCTAAGTGTGTAGCACTAGAACGTTGAAAGCAATGTCCAGTATAAAGCTCTGAATTGGGTAATTTTAGAAAATCAGCTATTAATTTAGGCATTTTGCCAATCGTATTAATTCCAATCGGGCACGATATACAATAACCATTGCGATATGTAAGGAAGAATCTTGAATGATTAATATTTTTTGGTCGCAGGGCGACATATTTTTTTAATTAAAGTAATCCATCTTCATCCGTAATTGCAAAAACTCTTACGATATTATTTTTTGTTTTAGGCACTGTCACCAAAATAATATCACTCTTTAAATTCTAAATCATGTAAGGACATATTTGTTAATTCATCTCGTCTACAGGCACCTGTGTAACCATTATTTAAACGAACTAAATTAAATCCATTACATAAAAAATTACATTTTGCAAATAATATCGTACCTTTATTGCTAAATACAATGCGTCAGAACCTTCTTCTATAAATTTATTAATATCTTCAATGCATAAAATTTTAGATTTCTTAGCCTCGTATCCCTCAGAGAATCGTTTTTAAATAGGCTTGTAATTTAATATATTTTGATATGTCTGTATTTTTATAAATGGAAAAAGCAAGAACGAAGCATGGAATACATAGACCATAAGGTAGAAGATTTCTTATTTTTACCTTGTAATTCAAATATGCCAATAAAATGTTTTCAGATATTGTGTTGACATTATTCTGTACAGCCCATAGTTCAAATTGATGTAGCTTTTCATATACTGCTTTTGATTTTTTCGGTAATAAATTTATGACGGCGTTATCCGCAATTTCACGCAGTTGTGGTGGCGTACAAGATAAATTTGTCTCAGTATCACTCATTTTTTACAGTTTACAGAGACTATATTATGAAATATATTGTTTAAACAATTTAAATAGCCGAATTTGAATTTTGAATTCGTCAAATGTCAATCGTATGTCAATGTAACCAACTTCATATAAAAATAAAACTCAACATTTTTAATGAGATTTTTATTAAGTATTTATTATCAATTTATAATGCAAAATAGAAAAAATAGTATAAAGGACTCGTTTCATAAGGCTTTTTGTCGCACTCATGCCTTATGAAACTCCTACTTTAATATACTATTTAATCACATTCACACAGCATCTTTTGAGTGCTTTTCAATTTTATACAACCATGTTGACATGGGTATAAAATATTGTTTGCTGTGAAAAATAACAATTGCATTTCGATTGCTATCTCAAAAAGCTTAGAATTCTTCGTCAATTACTCTGATGGCATTAATTCTTTTGGTAGATTTAATATGAAATAATTGTTTATTTTACCCAGAACACTTATTGCCCTAACAATATTAAAGGTTAAAATAAAATTACTTTGATTGTGAAAACAATGCTAGAAACACTATCAAATCTACATAATTATTTTAACACTTACATGTCGTTACATTAATAAACATTTTTGTTTCATTATATTTAACCAAAAATTTGTTAGATCCTTAAATTTTTATTGATTTAACACATCTTTTTCTCTCAGTGCAGGTAAATAAATGCCTCCTTTGTCCGATTCTGTCCTGGCAACCGTAGAAGAACGTTCTCTACTACCTCCATCGATGATACTCGACTA
The DNA here is from genome assembly GCA_004143645.1 of Protaetia brevitarsis. NCBI lineage: Eukaryota > Metazoa > Arthropoda > Insecta > Coleoptera > Scarabaeidae > Protaetia > Protaetia brevitarsis. The sequence goes on along the minus strand of RXPK01000493.1, from coordinate 64,308 downwards.
GCAGGTTGTTCGGGATTCAGTAAAACCTGTTCAACTATCCCTCGCATTACAAAAGCGTCTAGGAGAATATCTTTAAGCCTGGTGGTGTTATGTAAATATCGTTTAAAACCGTCTCATCTGCGGTACCTACTGTGACATACTTCTTGCGTATACGCAATGAGTGTCCGACCCTCCTTTTGTGGTAGATTCTACCAATTCTATTTACATAGAGAGTTTAGGTTGTAATATGAGCTTTTATAGAACGTATATTATGCGAAATGACGTAAAGCAACTTTCGAATTTGTTAAAATTTGAGAAGCAGGAAATCTTTTCGTTAATTAATATTGTTGACGGCGCAGAATGTAATAAATGTCTCCAATCACCAGGAGAATGCGCAAAGCCTAAATCAAAATAAATTACAGACTTATCCTCCGATCCATTATTTCTCTAATTAGAATTATAAAATATTTACGGGGAATCTCGGTAGCCGCTGTATTCGTTCCCAGATGATCTTTAATCTAGATTGGAAAGGTTTTATGAAGATTAAGGATTATTTCTGATAAATGTTCAACAGAGATTGATGTGGATATTATTATGTCTTTGAAGATAATTTAATGTCTCTGGCAATTTATGATGTTTGCTTCTTTGTTAGTAAAATCATTATTATTAATATTATTAGTTGTGTTCGCAGAGGGAATCACAAACTAGTCAAAGCCAATCATATACTGTGAAATCTGTCAAAAAACTGTTTCGGATTTCTTGGATTCAATCGAATCGCGTCTGACTAGTTTGTGATTCCTCTGCGAACACAGTACTGAGAAAAAAAATTAATAATCATAAATAAAAATACAATTATCGTAAGTAAAAAGTTCAGCTGAATAGGGGACAAAAGCGCAGATTACTTAGCACTAGTAAAAAAGAGATTCTAAACACTGATACTAACAAGAAGCAATATAAGTTACTTACGGTCTGCTTCATACCGGTAACTTATCAAGTTACTTATGATAATTAAACTGAAGTAAGATCAAAGAATATATGTGTCGCAGTAAGCAAAGATTTGCCCTTGTCAAGTAGCAGGTGTATTGCTGTGAGTGAACTGTTCTATAACAGCTATCACACCTTCATAATTAATACAAACTATTTAGATTACTTGTGATAAGGAAAGAGTATCATTAATGCACATTCACTAAATACCTGATATATAGAAGGTAATGGTTTGCTATAAATATACAATATACTTACCTTAAATCTGTTGTTCAACTTATAGGTAAGGCAGGAAACGAGGAAGTTTAGTGAATATTTAATATAAATTTAAATAAAAAGCAGTATTATTAGTAATAGTTTTATTTTGTATAGGACAAACACAGTGACTACCTGATATGAATGAAAGATATTGGTTTCACTTTAACAACAGTTTTTTTTTAAACAATTTACAACGTAATGACTCATAAAATATATTCTTTAATAATGAAAAATGAACAAAGCAATAATAAAAGATAAGGTAAATGGGGCCCCCTTGAAACGTTATTTAGTTATTGAAATTATTGAAATCTAAACAAAGGACAAAGAGAAATATGGCTTTGAAGTTACAACTAATAACAAACAAAGAAATAATATACCTAAGCGGTAAATTTGCGGTTCCTGTCGGTTCTTTGTACTGGGCGTTGTCTGGGCGAGTTGATCCTCTGTCGGTGTACGTGGCGCGGTTATGTCCAGTGATCGCCTCGAAAACGGCTACTTCGTCGGGGTATCCCTAACTGCAGGTGGCACTTGGACTGTCACTCAGCTAGCGACGGCATCCACACTTTAACTTTACCAGCGGGCGCAGATATCATCACAATGATGGGGAATTCAAGTATCCCACCACGTGGTTTGAAACTGCAATCTTGAAACATCCGATTGCTTATAATAGGCTCGGTATTTCTTCTTTCGCTGGGATTCTTTATACGGATGGGGCTTGAGTTAACCCACCCGGTATTTTTAATATATTTGCGTTCCAACTGGCCTACAATGGCCGTACTCCTTGGCCACTCTTTCTCGACGACCTTTTCCCACATCCGTAACTCTTACTTGACGCTAGCCCGCGCTTACGCGCGTAGCAGTCTCGGGGACTATTTTATTACTCCGCCGCATAAAACAATCACGGGGTGGCAGCAAAACTCAAACAATCATAGTTGTGGCAAGTTGTTACCTATTTAAGAAAATACATGATTTTAATAGCGACCAGCATTGTTGTTACTTCTACTAACCATGTGCTGTATAGTTAGATACAGTACCAGTAGTCATAAGTAATACGTTACTTACCACAAATTTGTGAGGTACGCTGTGTAATAGCCGTTAATAAAAGCACTATTTACAGTAACAACTTGCATTCAGGAAACTGGGTTTAGTTGCAGGTATTAATTAACGAGAATATTTCCAAGTAAAACTTTATCTATTGTAAATAATTTTTTATCAAGTAAACACTTTACTTAGCCCATTTTTCTCAGTGTATATGTCATTTTACACGAAATCCCACAAAAAGAAAGCTCAAATGGAAAGGTCGGGAGATCGTGGGGCTTTCTCACAGAACCGTTTGTAATAGTGATGAATAAAACTGCTTCTTTACGTTAGCAGCTAGAACCTGCTGCAATACTTCCATTGAATAATCATTACATTAATCTTTGCGTAATCTAGAATTATCCTTGACAAAAGCTACCATTTAATCAAAAATAGCCAATTAATATAAATATAAATTATATCGACAACATTAAAATTCTATTTTAAATTGCCTGAAAAGTCACTATATCAATATCTCCAGGCAAACACATGCCAGATTGTGTATTTTACACATAATATCGATTATTTAGCCGTGACACACTAAACAATTTTCCTAATAAAAACATCAGTTTCCCGCGATAAGATATCATTAGTACAACATGACATTTTGTATGTTCGCGTGAATATCTCTTAGAGTTATTTCAAGGTTCCCGCAAGTTCGTATATGCGAAAAGTGTTCCAGATTAATCTGTTTATTTTAATCATTCACGCAAATTTATCTGCATTAAATTTACTTCTAAATAACCCTCTATTCCTAAAACCCAACCGCCATTGTTTACAAAATATTTAAACAGCAGGAAAGCATTTAATCCAAACACTAAATACTATTTGTCTTACCAATACTTTCCGCGGAAATTTCCATAATTTAATAACACAATTTCCGATACAATCGATTCAAGTACATTTCGATGAAAATCCCGATAAGAATACGCTTTTACGTAACACCCAGTACGCATGCTCCGAACTGAAAGTTAACTACAACATTTATTTCGAATCATTTATAGTTGTATACGTGTGTAGAAGTTCTTCTCTGGGAGTCAGACTCGCTTGCAGAACAACGCCTGGGCATCTGTGGGCGGGTGATGGTCAAAATGACCTTTAGGTTATTTCTTTTGTTCCAGGGCGGGTGAAACTTTAGTTCTTCGTATTGTTCGGATCGAATACCTTGGGCGGAGAGGAATCGTTTTATTACCTTTAGAGCACACACAGAAGACATGTAGTTTTTATTTTACCGGTTGCTTTGTAACATTTTCTCAGACGATGTTTTATTAATATTTTGCTATTTATTATTGCAATTTTAATACGATTAGTGAACTAACTGTAATTATTTTATACATACGCGTATGTTAATAATAAACTGAATATTCCAGAGATTACAGTTTTGACACAATCAAACTTTCCAAACTATTAAAAGCCTGCCAATACCAATCAGCTTCTATTAGTTTGTTTCCAACTTCTGCATTAGAATAGTTCAACAGAATTAGGTTAGAGATCCACCTGGGCGCCTTTCCTCGCCAGGGAACTTGCAATTTTCAACTCAATGCCCTCGAAAGTACAAAAATATCAGTTATTTTCGTGAAATCGTTCGGAAACAGTTATTTTTTTTTTTGACTAACTCTCACAGAGGAAAAGGATAGTTTGAATGAAAGAAATATAATTTTTTAGCCTTGTTTCTTTAAGTGAAAGCAGTATTTCTTCGATACAAAGCAATATGAAGATTTTATTTGTTTCAAAATAAAATAATAGGTTTTTTGACGTCACGCACAAAAAAATAATTACCCAATTTGAATATAAATGCATCACATTGAATATAACATAACTTCCTATATAAGCAAGAAGATGATGTATTTATATTGAGAATAAAATTTGTTCAGTTTTCCAAACCCGTGAATTTGTTAAACGAAACAATTTTTAGTTCAAATGTAATCAATATACTAAAATCATTATGAACATATAATATTTTCACCACAAAAATAATTATTTTAGATTTGAGTAAATAGATTTTCTCAACTGGAAACTATCATATTTATGCTTTAATAATTTATGTACGTTTGATAGAAGTATATTATAAAAGTATTATTTGAAGTATTGCCATTATTTGCTTCCAAAATATAAGTATATTGAACTGATAATACTTACCTGCTTAATCTAAGCATTTCTACTATTCAAGGGTAATAATTACCTACTAATTTTGTGTCTGTAACACCAAAAAACCTCGGTAGGGGAAAATTAATAAATAAAGAAATATTATATAATTAAATAAATTTACTATCATACTTTATAGTCTTACAATGTTTGGGAGAAGGTAGGGGTACTCCAGGAGTGCGTACGGGATATTGATGCGTAGAGGTATAGATGTTATACGTATCCGTCGTTGCGACTGGTGTTCTCGGGATACTTCCCACTCAATGCCTGGGCCTAGTATCTAGTCAGCGTTGGTTACTGATATAATTTCAATCAGTATAATAATTTGCTGGTATCATCTACTGACAGCTAATAATACAGTTTGATAATGTACACACCTACCATGTTCATATATTATCGACACAATGGCGCTGACTCTAAATATTATTTCAAAGTTTTTTAAACCAGTAATCCTTTAATATTAGATAACACGTACGTACTTACCTTCGACTATTTTAATGGTAGCATCTGTGCATCAGCCCCATTCTACCCCATTCTCTAAGTAGCTATGAAACGGCTGGGGTATCCATTTAGATTTACTTTAGGTAAAAGAATTGTAGGGTTTGCTTGTTCGACTATTGATGTAAGTAGACGTTTTTTCTTAAAATCATTGTTGCCATTTTGTTATTCATTTTGCATTGTAAAATTTAACATTCTTTTATTATACCCCAGTGACCAACTATATTTATTTCATATTTTATAAATATTTAAAAAATATTAAAATATATTATAGAAAATATATTAGGAAAACATTTAAAAAATATATATGTTATGTAGCATTAATAATATATTATTGCAAATGTTTTCTCAATATATTTTTCATAACTCTGCAAGAATATTTTGCTTTGTATTTCTGTAAATGTTTATTTCATATAAAAAAAAGTTTGCAATGGGTAAAATATGCATACATATTAAGTAGGTATGTACCTATTTAAAATGATAGTTTAAAGATTAAATTAGATAATATATATCTAATATGATTTAATTAGTATCTAAGTTGAGCGCTGTAACTTTTCTATTAATATATCTGCGTTTTGTATTATATTATTTGTAATATTTGTAAGTTGCGGACGTCAACACAACACCTCTATTCATTACGGTGCCGATGCGGGTGTTATATGATTTAGTATTGTTTATGCGTCTATGGATTAGGTACATAGAATGCATACGCGCACGTGCGTATCATCAACGTTTTCATTCGTTTGTTCGTTACATGTTATAGTTTATAATAGTATACGATTAGGGCAGATTAGGGTTAACTGTGTAATTAATTGTTGCGGGGTGTGTTTTAGTTTTTGTGGTGACTACGAGGTAAGCAAAACTTTTGAACATGTCATGGCATTTATAAGATAATTGGAATGCTCAATATCGCTATGTACAGAAATCGTTTAATAATATAATTGTAGGAATTTTATGCATCATATATGTACTGCATCTACCAGATAAATTGCTAGTTGATTTGCTTAAGAGATTCATCTCGGTAGATAAGCGTCATAACCTCAAATAGAGGTTAGAATACGTTGTGTTGTTTTATTGTTTGTACGTAGAATGTTTTCAAATATTATGAAATAAAGTAAAAATAAGTATCGTAAGTATTAGAATGTAGCTACCACTCCAATTATTGTAAATGCTCCAAATGTATTAGTAGGTGTTGATAATGTTGTACGATGTTTTATTCATGGTATGATCTAATACAATTGGCATTGTTTTAGAGGCCACAAGGGAACGCCATGAGAGCGCCACTACCTAGATATGAAAAAAGCCATAGGGTTGTACCTGGCACCAGCCAAGGCTATACTTAAAAATGAGTATTTTTCATTTTTATTGGCTTATTCAAATAAAATGATAATAAATACGTTTGTTTTTTTATTTAGAACACTTCAATTAAAATATAGTGATTAAATTGATAAACCTTCAGTATGCCTTAAAAGATACCGGAATTATTGATTATTAACTTGTATGGTGAGTGTGAAAAAACAAATTCTTGCCTTTTAGACAACTCTATGTATGTTTCAACTTTTCGTTATCGACGTTATACATTCTAAATAACCAAGAACAATTTTTGTTCATTTTGACAAATTAAATAGATTGCATAAAAAATCTCAATTTTCATATAAATATTTTACAAATATTTTAGAAAAAATATAACGCTTACATTAATTTTAAAATATGGAATAAATATTTTAATTGAATATTTTATCTATATTTAGAAAAAAATATGAAAAATATATTCAAAAACCTCTCACGAAAAATATTTATAAAATATATTTTTAAAAATATCTATGTAATATTTCTGGCTGTTAGGGTATAGTCAATCAAGGAATTTTTATTGTAATAATTGTTAATGTATTGAAGTCTACACTTTGTAGATATAAGATCAATTATTATTTTTTTGTTTAGGAAGATTTATTTTAGCTTTTCTAGTAAATGATTTGATGATATTTGCAAATCTAGATTTAAGTAATTGATTCTAAATGTTCACAGATCTCTTAAATCCTAATTTAACGCACAACTTTATCTGCTACAATATTGTGGAACTTTATCAACTACTACAACTATAACTAACCTTTGCCATGCTCTGAAGCATTATCACTGAATAATTGTAAGTATTCTATCGATATCGGCATACAGACGGGTAGAACAATAACTCGCGCGTTACATTAAAGAATTTTATCGCCCGATTAAGTTATTTATTACTTACTCATTCCCAGTTTAAAACAATAGTTTCCTTTTTAAATGGCCATTTCTTCGAGAGCGAAACACGCCGTCGTCGATTGCTGAATTATTACATTGCACATTAGCATAAAAGAACATCTCAGACGATAAAGGAAATATGTCTGCTCCGTTTCCTGATGACGCCTTCATACATTTTTTATGAAATCAAAGGACTTTAAGATATCGAAGTGCCGAGACGGGAATCTCCATAATTTAAATCTAAATTTTCGCGGGCGTTTGAAGAAAGAAAAAAAAATAAAAAAATAAAAGCATTCCTTTTTTATTTTTAGTAACTTAGCGACAAAACAAAATCCCAGAGAGAGAAAACACCCGCGGCTAAAAGGTAAAATCCATTTTTCTTTATTCGGGCGCTTGTTCTTCCTCGCAAAATTGTATTCGACGACGATATCTTTTAGCCAGAAGCGCGGCAGAGTAGAATGTAAGTAGGTGTACCTTATAGCGGGTTACGCTGTGCCGTCGGATTTGAAATATTATCGGGAAAACGATTTGCTGGAACGCCATCACGGGATGTGGTGAATAAATGGTTGAAAATAAAATATCTGCACCCTTAAACATTTTTCTCCACACGTATATACCTGGGAAGTTAACTGACAGAGGCTGCGAGACAGATGCAACGACAAAGATAAATTATAGGTAATCCTCGAAGATTATAAACTAGCGTAAGAAAGCCGAAATGCCGATTATGTGTTGCAGTTAGAGACAGGGTAATGATGGATTGATATATTGCAGTACAGGTGGGCTATTCGATGTACAAGGTAAACCAAATTTGGATGTATAGTGTAGAGCAAGTATAGGGGCAACCTTTGACATGTTGTGGACCAAACTTTAGTGTGCAAATACGTTCGCGGGCCGCGTTTAAAAGTAGTGCATTTTAAAGTAGTGTTCATAATTTTTAGCGATAGATATCAGACGTGAAATAATACGACAATGTTATTATATAATGCAATTTATTAAAATAAGAAAATGAAATGAAAAAAAAATAGGTACAACATTATAATTAAATCGTGAAATTTGGAATTATTACAAACCAACGAAAGTTAAATAGCGACAACGAAATCAATGAGACCCTTGAGCTTGAATTTGGGAAACTAATCCATCGATGTTTGGATGAATTCCACTGATACAAAGACGTAAAGAATTTTCCAAATTATCGTCAGTCAGCCTTGTACGATGTTTTGATTTATTAACTTTCATCATTGAAAAGAACTGTTCGCATTTATAAGTACTGCCAAACGCACAAATCAATCTTCTTGCGAATTTTCTAAGCTCCGGAAAATGGTCTATTTCGAGGTATTTTTTTTGTAGAAATCGCACAACTCCACGTCTTCAAATTTAGATTTTAGGAGTGAGTTTTCTTGAAGCTCGATCAACTCCATTTGCGAGTATATTAGAGCATTTTGTACATTACTTTTTGTTGGAGTAGCTAATAAATTGAAACTGTCTTCCATGTTTTTTAAAATCGCTAAATCTGTTCGAAAATTGCTCCGACAGTAACTTGAGTTCTTCAGCATATTGAGCATAAGCAGTATTTTCATACGCGTGGTGAAATGGTAACTGTTACCAGACAGCAACTGTGCCTCCCACAAGCGAATTTTGTTTTGAAACGGTTTCAAACGGCTGTACAAATCATTTACTAACTGTCCTTGTTTTTGAAGTTTCAATTTTTTAAGTATTCAAATGGCCTGTAAGGTCGACCAGAAATGCTAAGTCACATATCCATTTTGGGTCACTCAATTCAGATTTATTTGCATAAAATCTCATTTCTAAGCTCGTAAAACCGTTTCAGCATTTTTCCTTTGCTTAACCATCTGACTTCACAATAATATGTTACGTCGTCATATTCGGCTGATATTTCATCCAAAAACGCCTTGAACTGACGATGGTTAAGCCCTCGGGATCGAATAAAATTGATGGTTTTACTACCACATTCATAACATTCTGGAGTCGAATAGACTTAGAACACAAGTTCTGTTGGTGGATAATGCAATGAAGGACTATCAAATCATCTTTTTGCACATTTAATTCAGTTGCTTTTTCATACAAAATTCCGATGAAACCTTTACGTAAGCCGACCATAGAAGGTGCACCATCTGTGCATACACCAACTAATTTTGACCATGGCAAACCAAAACTTGTGAATACCTTTTCAACTTCATTAAAAATGTCCTCTCCTGTAGTGGTTCCTTTTAGCGGCTGTAAAGCAAGCAATTCCTCAGTAACAGTGAACTCTTTATCAACACCTCGAATAAATATAGCCAGTTGAGCTGTGTCAGACAAATCGGTGCTCTCGTCTAATGCTATGGAAAATGATTCAAAACCAGCGCCGTACGGTCAGTCAAAGTTGTTTTTATGTCATTAGCCATCATTTCTATACGTCGGGCAACAGTTCGTCTTGACAAACTAATTTTTTCAAATTCATTTTTCTTTTCAGGACACAAAACACTACAAACTTCTAACATATACTCCTTGATAAATTCTCCTTCGGAAAATGGTTATAATGAGTTTGCCAATTTTGAACTAGCTATAAAACTAGCTTTCACAACATTATGAAGTTGTGTTCTTTGTTTATGAAACATTTGCTGCTGTTTTTCCAAATTTGCGGTAAGCTTCTGGATTTTGTCTTTTCTTATTTGTCCTCCCAGTGAATGCAGCATAGGATGCTTAGTTGAGTAATGCCTCTTTATATTGAATTCTTTCATCACTGAAATGGACTCATTACACAGCAAACAAATAGGCTTACCATTTTGCAAGATAAAAAAGAATTCTTCAGTCCATTTTTCTTGACACTAGCGACCCTCTGCATCTACTTTTCGTTTCTTTCCACCAGACATCATTTTCATTTACTTTTCATTCGATAAGCTTAATAACAAAATATAATTAGTAAGCACTCAAGATGCACACAAAGACACAAAGCAAATTGACAGCAGTAGCAGTTCGCTAGGATATCGCTTGTCGAAGTTATCACTGCAGTAGCTCAAATAGAACTGAACTAAAGTTCGGGCCATCCACCCGCTTATATAGGCAAAATGAAGGAATGATCTAGAATCGTCAAGTGTAGAACATTTGAGAAGCTATAATAATCTTTTGTTGCGCCGCCAGTGAGGCGGCAAACATCAAAGGCTTTGATGTTTGCCGCCTCACTCTTTAATAATCGCCGCCACTCGGCTTGCTCGCTCACTTGATTCTGCAGGAGCAAGCGACAAACCCCATATCACTCGATCTTCCTCATTTGGAGTGAGTATGAGTAAGTAGTGTAATATTTTTTTTTAATTGGGTTTTTCAAAATGTCTCGCGGGCCGGATCAAATATTACAGCGGGCCGGAGAAACAACCCTCACAGCAGCCTAATCACTACTGATAGAAATACATAAATACTTCTGCTATGTTCGTTAAAATATATACATACTTGTCTGTTAATTTTCCTTCTGTATTCATACTCAATGTTTGGTCCTCCAAATATCCGTTTTAATATCTTAGTTATCGTCATTTGAGATTTTTATTCGATACTTAGGTTTGTATGTTATTTGTTTTCTATTAGATATTATTCTTTAAAACATCATATTAAACTACAAAGTTAACAAAAAATCGTCTTATGCGAGGCCTGTTCTTCCTTCAAAATCTCCTAGCAACCCATTTTCCCTTTATCTTTACTTCTACTGCCTTCTAAACCATTCACGATTCAAAGAATCTACAATAATATGTTAGATAATAGCATAGAATGGTCAAGGAAGGAATGATTAGGCATAGGCCTCAATCTCCAGACGGTGATTAAACCTGGGATATGCCCCGGGATGATATGTTAAAAAAATTAGCTTTGTGAAGGAATTCATCATAAAGCTAAGTAACAGGAGCGAGTGGGATCATAACACCATCTTGAACTTGAATAGAAATGTCATCAAATGGTATACTGATGGCTCCAAAACGGCAGAAGGAACTGGAATATGAATATATGGGCCTAGAACTACATATTTCGAAAGCTTGGGGAAAATACCCAAGTATATTTCAGGCGGAAATACACGCTATTAGAAGATGTGTTGAGTTCAATATGGATAGGAACTATCGGAAGCAGGAGATTATCATCATGTCTGATAGTCAAGCAGCCATCAAGGCGCTGAGCTCATATGAAATCAGCTCCAAGATGGTCTGGGAATGCCTAGGGAAACTAAATGAGCTAGGCAAAAGGAATAAAGTAACCCTCCTGTGGGTTCCGGGTCACACAGGAGTGGAAGGAAACGAAATAACGGATAACCTCGCAAAAAAAAGGGTCTGGAATACCTTTTGTAGGGCCTGAACCCTTCTGCGGGTTAAGTAGCAGTACAATACTGAAGAAACTAAAAATAGAAATGGAGCAAATGGAGAAAATCCAATTATTGGGAAAATCTCCAGGGAATGAGGCAAAGTAAAATTCTTCTGGGAACTTATAACCAGGGGAGGTTTACAGAATGCATCAACCTGAGTAAGAACAATGTTCGCATTTTAACAGGAATACTTTCAGGCCATTGTAGACTGAAAGGACACCTGAGTAAGCTTGGATTGGAAAATGATCCTGAATGCAGATTCTGTGGGGAACAGGATGAAACACCCATCCACCTCCTCTCAAACTGCGTAACACTGTGCAACTCGAGGGCATTACACCTGGGAGCATGTGAAATCGAAGAGGGAGACTTACCTAGACTGGGGCCCTCTGACATCCTACACTTTCTAAAAGGAATAGGATTGGAAGGCCAGCTGTAAAGCAGCAAGAATAGGGGACACAATAGATCTTTTAGCTCGCAGTGTAACACCACCTTCTATTTACTTACATACATACATAGATAATAGCATAGGCCACAAGTTGGATCCTTGCAGCACTCCTGAAGTGAAATTTATAAAACTTTTAAAATAACGCCGATTATTACGCAACAAGATTCTAATTGCTTCAGCGAATTCGTTCACCGAAAACTCAATCATAAATCGTTTCATTTCTCCAAAATACATAATAGATATAGGTAGGTTTACCTAATGATAATTTTCGGTATCCTTGTGTTTGCAGTTCGTACGGATATATCAAAGCGCGGAACTTCAACCGCTTCTAGAGCCAGCCAGCCAGTCAGTCAGCTCAACAGTTGTTTCAGGCGAGCGATTACCAATAAAACGGTTTTGATTATTTTCTCTGTTCGGCGCGTAGCGAGCCAGAACGAGAGAGGGCGATGGGGTACCCGATGCGGATCGATAAAGCGGACGTTTATATGCGTAGGACGGCAATCCATGTCCTACCCCAACTCCCGGGCCAAACAAACCCTCACTCGCCCCGACCAGCCACCCCAACCAACGGAGCAGTCGACGACGGCGGAAGAAAGGAACGCTGGCTGCTCGCGTTGCTATGGGGGAGCCTTATGTTAGCAACCGCCGAGTGCCGCGTCGTTTATACTATTCCGATGTCGGTTTCCTACTACTACTGCCGAATAAAATATGTAAGCTTGAAGTCGCCGGCAGGTTTGAAGTATACGAGTGAGCGTTCATTCAATACAGGATGTCTTTGCGTTCGATAAAAAGCGAAGCTGCTATAATAACTAGAGAGAAGATTATATGCAATGTGCATATACTTTATTTTTTGCATATCTTTAATTATAGTCTATATGTAGACGTATTACACTAATTGAAGTTAATTAGGCGCTAATTAGTGATAGCATATATTGCATATTTAAGCATTTCTACGCACATTTTTACTAAAGTTGCATATATTGCATATTTAAGCTTTTTCTTATCCTTTCTATTAGTAAAAATTCCTAAGTAATTCCTAATGTAGATCGACAACCGACAATTCTCAGAACGATAAATCTTTCACATTGGTTTCTCTAATACTTTTTTCCAAGAACCGCACGTGTTTATTTTCGCCTAGCAGAAGGGATGTGGTAAATACGTCTTATTATTATCAATTCCCAAATAAACTATTCAATCATTGAATACCTTTGAACGAAACAGCATGTAATTGTGTTACGTCGTTTTTAAATACTGTGCGTACATACAATGAGTATAGCGAACAAAATTTCTTTATGGATTAATCCATATCCTGAACTGGTAAAGGATGGCGACAAAATATTTTGTCGAGCCTGCAGTAAACTGGTAAGTTTAATTTTACTAAAAGCTTTACAATTGTTTTTTTTAAATTCTTTAACTTTTGGTATAAAATGACAATTGTTGTTGTAGGTGTCTTCTGAGAGGAAATACCTGATTGATCAACACGTTAAAACTCCATCACATATTGGAAAATGTGAAAAACTAAAGCGATCCGCATGTGTGCAGCAATCTATACGTCTGTCATATAAGGTTGGTATTCATATACTGTGAATACAGACACGAACACGATATAGTTAGTTAGAGATATAAGTTGTCATCTGTAATCATTTGTCATTCTTGTGTATTGTTTATCATTTATTAATAAAGTTATTTATTAATACCATCTAGTATTAATAGTCAAGAGTGAGTCAAGACACATAATATAACATGGTGTCAGGTTTGATAAATAAATAATCAGTGTCTAAAAGAAAAAGTAAAATATCTAACCAAAAAGCACTTGGCGGGAAAAGGTCATACAAAATAACGAGCAAAATGTCGGAGTCTCCTACAACTGCACCAGTCAAATCTTCCAAATTACAATCGAATTCAATTCAACCACTACTTGTTGAAGGAAACTTGTCACATAATTGGAAAATTGGATCCAACATTTTAACATATATATGAGGCCAATGGTTTAGAACATGAAGAAGATAAACGCAAATTCAATCTTTTACATTTTATTGGAAGTGATGCGCTAGATATATTCAATTCGTTTAATCTAGACATGGACACATGTTCATACAACGATGTCATTACCAAGTTCAAGACGCATTGTACACCGAAGAAAAATCTAACTGTAGAACGACACGATTTTCTAACACGCAGTCAAAAGGATGCTGAGTCTATAGAGGAATTTGTTACAGCACTAAAGAATCTTAGTTTGTCATGTGAATTAGGAGATTTACGTGAAACTTTAGTACGAGATATGTTCATTGCTGGTTTAAATGCCAATAACCGAGGGATGAAGGAAAAGTTACTCCAGGAAGATTCTCTAACCCTAGAAAAAGCTGTTCAGATTACGAAGAGTGTTGAAATTACACAACAACAAGCGCAGCAGCTAACCAAGAAGCCAGAAGCAATGGTACAAAGAATCAGAAGAACAGGATATGAATCGAAAGGTTACGATAGGTTCAGAAAGTCTCAGGCAGGTACAGTTGCCGCTGCTCAAGGTAAGTCACAGCAGTCTGACAATATTAGTAAATGTAAAAAGTGTGGTTAAATACATAAATATAAGTGTCCAGCAGCAACTGTACAATGTAAACATAACAACGTCATTGTGTAGCGTCAACTTCACGAAACTCAGAACAAGAAGAATATAATACGGATCTGTGTAACGCATTAATTTCGTCTAACATACCATTAGCAAGATTAAACAATATTAATTTGCAATCATTTCTGCAAACATAATATACTTGACGAAAGTAGCTTACGAAAAAATTATGTCACATCTTGTTACCAGCAAATAATAGCAGAAATTCAACAATTGGTAGGGAATAATTTTATTTATATCATGGTAGATGAAAGTACGGATAAGTGTGCCGTTATATTGCCCATGTTGGTTAATAGGAATTCTTCCTGAAGATATTGTAGGTAAATAATTTTAATTTATTGTTAAAAAACTTCAAAAAAGCAGAATAATGTGACAATTGCCCAATTCGTTCAAGAAGGTTTATCAAATTCTTTTTACCTGGAAGTATAGCTTGTGAAAAAATTTTACTAATGTTGTCCGACGCTGCACCATACATGACAAAAGCCGCGCAAAATTTAATTTTTTTTTATAGTATAATTATTCATACCACTAGTTTAGCTCATGGGATCAATCGTGTAGCCGAAGACATTAGGAATCAATTCACTTTGATTAATGATTTAATTAGCAATGTCAAAAAAGTATTTTTAAAAGCACCTTTACGAATCCAATTTTAATAAGGAGCGACTTCCCGGTGTTAAGTGCCTCCTGAAACCGATTATTACGAATGGGGTACATGGTTAGAGGTTGCAATTTTTTTCGCCGATATTTTGAAGGAATAAAAAATGTAATTCTTGAAATCACTGCTGACTGCATTGCTCTAGAAAACTGTAAAAATATAGTATCATCAACAGAATTGCTACAAAAGCTTTTGTATATTAAGTCAAATTATAGCTTTGATTGAGCACGATTGGGAACCACTGATATACAAGGATTATAGCCATCCCAAAATGTCTCTTATACAATCTCCCTATTTTTTTCTTTTTTACTGCGAGAATTAAATATTTGAGGGCATTCATATATGTTATTTCCTTAAAAGACACGGCAGTAAAGTTTTGGTTAAAAAAGGTTCGACTGTTTGTAATGGTACGTCTAAAATGCATTTTATTTTAAATTTAATTTACCATTTATTCCCTTAATAAAAGTTAGTCGATTTCATTCTATTTATGTAAACATTTAAAACATGTAGAATTTGGTGCGGTGACGTAAGCGGCGTCAAGGAAGGAAGGGACAAATAAAGAAGTTTGCCGCGGTTACAAGAACAACGCAACGGCCCTGTGTTGATGGGTTTGGTCCTTTGTTCGGTTGACTTCCTTTAATCACAGACAATCGTGGGGTTTTGTGGTTTATTTGTAACAACGAAACCGATTACATGCTAACTATTCTATTAATTAATAAATAATCAATTCTGTTCTTATGCTATCCTACTCATCTATTATATATCTAACCTTATACAGGGTTATTATTGTATAGCACTTTTCAAAATAAAGGGGTAAAAGATATACATGAGCAATGCCTATATACAAAAAATTACCGTTCTAAGTACACGGAGTACCGAGAAAATGATTTTTCTTTATTCGAGTCCGGCCCTGACTCATTTAGCATACCGGTGAACCATCGGTCGTTGCTACACTTTGAACGTATGGATTACATTTAGTGTGCACTTGCTATTCGCAGTGGATGCATGCGTTTGCAATGGCAGCGTATAGATTTGAAACACGCTACATAAAGTTAACAATCATACATTAGTTTTATTGCAAACATAATAAGTTTATTTTAAAATAAATTTAACCTTTAAAATGTACTACCATTTTACGTGATACACGAGTTCATGGCAAAAGCACATCATAAAAAAAAACACCTGACTGCTTTGTTTGCATTCTGGTGCTTCCGTCTTATCTCAGTTTAAATTTGTGTAAATAACATCTGCTTTGAATGAATTCACTATGCCTAGCATTAATTTTTTCGGATGTTTACTTACAGATGGTTTGAAATTCATTCTTATCAGATTTTGGTGCATACATACGGTAAACACAGATGTGGGCCGTCTTTAACTACATTTTGGGCCCTAAAATTTGGAAAATTACAACATGCACATAGAACCGTAATTTTTTGTATATAGGCATTACTCATGTGTATCTTTCACGCCTTTATTTTAAAAAGTGCTATACAATAATAACCCTGTATAAACATGTTTGCGTATTTGTCTACTTTGTTTATAAATATTATGTAACCTTAATACTTTGTTAACTAATAAACAAAGTATGCATTCAAGCATGTGTACATCTTAACCTGTATTTACATATTTATGCTTACGTCTGTAAAAGTTTCTTGCAATGTAGTGCAAGGACACATACTATTGCATTAGAAACGGACAGCTTAGGGAAGCGCGTGGGAGAGCGTAGATACGCAAGCGAACAAAGAAAGTCGTCAGCCAGCGTCCAAAGGGAGTGGACGTACCGTTCGGCTGGAGAGCGGTTGTAGAAGGAGCCGCTATTATTCAAGATAATACGCATATTAACTAGCAAAGAGATAAGAAGCAACACTTGTCATTTTCAACGTATCAGCGTGCACGACTCTGTTGTTCTGACAACACTGTCAATTTACAGAGAAGGCACCACTGCATCCATTATTCTGACGTTAATCTTGACAGTCGCTGGGAATAATCGCGAATAGTAATTCTACTGCGTTTATAATTCAACTTATTTTATTGTATTGTTATTTAGTAATGGCAGTATTAATTTCTGTAACACTATTCAAATGCCACACAATAGTTATTTACGTAGGTTCATCGTAGCAAATGACAGCAGATGAATAGCATCTTCAGATTATACTTGCTTCCCTGACACACTCTGCTTATGATTGGTGTAAATGAATTGTTGACATAAATAAAAAAAAGAAACAACAAGAAGTAACTGGTGCATCTTTAAAATTTAAAACAAGAGCTACATAATCTAAAAACGATGCAATTTATCCTATTTATACTGTTCACGTTTTCCAGTAATACGTGGCTAAGGTCCTTCCGTTAAAGTGTTACACTTTACCTTGGGAACACTAAGAGCTCCCCGCGCTAGTCAAGACGGTACAATTGGCAGGAGCTGTTGGCTACGGCCCAGACAGTGGACTTTATTATGAATTAACCGCATTAAGTATTTACCAGTAGCGTACGCTTTAGTGAGACTCGTATCGTCGCTAAAACGAATCGATAGAGAACGATGCTCCGGCAATAGGAGGACTGGAGGAAGGATTAAAGTTAGTAGATATTTGCTTCTTTGCAGACGGAATTGCGTTTAAAATATTTAAATCTTGAGTAATCTCGTTCGCCTTTGGAGATTAATTAAAAGTGGTTTAAAAATCGTTTGAAATTGACAAATATCTTGTAAGACGTAACATTAAACTTGACATAAAATTCAGAAATAAAGCCCGACTATGCTAATTTAACACTAATTCAGACTACTGAAGAGTATAAAATGTTCATTTATAAATACTTACTACCCTATTAACTATCTAAATATCTAATTCTTTAGCACCATTACTAAAAATATCCTACGAGGGAACTTATGGACCTAGAACCAAGCTTGGGAGAATACTCAAATATCTGCCAGACGGAAATACACGCTATTGAAAGATGTGTCCAGTCCAGTGTTGATAGAAATTATCGAAATCAGGAGATTATCATGATGTCTGCTAGTCAAGCAGCCATCAAGGCGCTGAGCTCACATGAAATCAGTTCCAAGATGATCTGGGAATGCCTAGGGAAATTAAATGAGCTAGGCCAGTGACTATATATAAGCAGACTGATCAAGTCCATATAAAAGCGAAATAGCTCTAAAAATTGTCGATAGGTGCCGATAACATCCATAAATTACCATATAATGCAGTTGGATAATTCTCGGATAAAGGTGTGGGTCAGCGCTATCTAGGAATAAATTTACCAAACCAAGCCGGGTATAGGTATCTTTTATTGTGGGTGAATATCCGTATAAAAATCCATTTCCATTTTTCTAATTTTCAAATGTATTTATAATACATACAATAGTTTGATAAGTGTTATAATAATAAATATTACTCATGTAATTACGATTAGTAATATGAACTGTTAAAATTCAACTTTTCAAACCTACGATTACGACAGTGCTCGTATATGAGAGGGAAAATCTCTTTTTAGAGGGAATTTTGAAAGTTAGAAGAAAAAACTTTTGTTTCAGAGGGAATTATTGAATTTATTGATGATTTTTTTATTTATTTGCTTTAGTTTAATTAATTTGTTATTGTATCGTGCATTTATTTTAATTTATTGACAAAAAGTTAATAAATTTGTATTTACCGCCTAAAAAATGAGGAACTGCAATATCAAAACGGGAATTCTACTTGTCGGCGACGGGAATTATCAATCAAAATACATACGAACACTAGATTACGATTCAAAGACCGATTGTCGATAAGTAATGAGTAGTTGGTCAGAACAAAATAACCTCTCAATCTAATCGTTTCTTCTTTGGTATTGTAATTGAAATCGAATAATATACAAATATAACTATAATATACATAGGTATGATATGCAATACGCAGAGCATTACGGGTATTATGCCAATAGAAATATTCTTTCATAATTCATCACCTACATATGAGTTGTACATAATGAGACATTTTGTACTAATAAAGCGTGTAAAAATTCTTTTATTTTTCTGGTAACATCTGTTTAGAATTCTATATTCTCTGCAGGTAACAATAATAATTTATAGCATATTATAATCCTGTTAGAGGATTAGAAACGTTTTCTTCAAATGATATTGTAAAAATTCCACCATATGTTCTCTTAACGCTATCGATTCAATAGGCCTTTGTATTATTAGATTTTTTTGGGTGGATATTTACGTGTTTATTTTGCTTTGTTGCCGGTATTTTTTTATCATCTAAAGAACATGCCGCGCCGTCACCGAAACCAGGTAATATGAAAAAGTTTTTACAATCTATTTATGTTCCTGTCTTTTTGCAATTTCTACAAAAAAGCTGGATTACATGTTTTGATTTTAAAATTTTAAGCTTCGGCTTAATATTAAATTTAAAAATATGAACAAAAAGAGCCTATAATATATTAAAACTGTTTTTATAAAATTATTGTTACAAAAATTTTGTAGTTTTAATTATTCTTATGGGGATTTTGGCATAGGCTTGCTCCTTCAACTGAATAAGAAATTAGCTATTAAAGTGCTCGTTTTGCAATATTCTCACTTTTAATACTTACTATATTTATAAAATAACTACCCTCTTGGCAAAATTTAAATTTTCAACAATTATTTTTAGTAACTTCAACAGAAAGACTTCAAAATAACTAGTAATCTAATACAAAACCATTGGTAATTTCCTGTTTCAATGTTGAAGTTACTAAGAATAATATATTGATCATATACTCATTTTTGTACAGGTAAGAAACAAAAAAATACTATTTAGATTTTAATACTAATAAGAAACGATAAAATATATACGGCGTTTATAAAGTTTGAAAAAAATGATTTTCTACACAGAAAACAGAAATATAAAATAAAAAAAATATTTAAATCGCGAATTTAAACATAAAAATGGGTAATAATCAGCAAATATATATATATACTTCACTATAGTATAAAAAAGTGTCATATCAATTTTATTATAAACCTCAGATAATTAAAAATTATTTTTCAAAAAATGCTATTTACAAGAATCACACCTGTATATACGAAAATTTTAAATCCTAATATTTTTTTTGTTTGCTATAATTGAAAACCTAAAAAATATAAATGGCATATCATTTTACATAGTTCGACTAGCATACAAAATGCAGCGCAAATTTGAAGTAAAATAATTTTAGGAATTTAAATTCCTTGTTGGGTAAACATCCGGCAGCTTTGCGATCTACACTTGCGCCTCACTAATCCTCTTAACATTTTTTACACATCTGTGATTGTTTACTTTTATTTATGACTTTTACTACTAATACGAATACCATATACTCCTGTTCGATTTTGTCCCACCTTACTACATTAAAATCTGGTCACTTTACAATATAGGAAATGGAAACGTACGCAACTTTTCATTATTGCGTTTGTTTTTCCCACAATTTAAATATTGGCTTTTGTTGCTTACCATGCCTTTCACGTGGCAACAAACTACCATTAATACGGGCTAAATCCAAAAAAAAATCATTTTATGTTATATGCTACCGCGCTATCTGTGAAC
Source organism: Protaetia brevitarsis (assembly GCA_004143645.1). Taxonomy (NCBI): domain Eukaryota; kingdom Metazoa; phylum Arthropoda; class Insecta; order Coleoptera; family Scarabaeidae; genus Protaetia; species Protaetia brevitarsis. The sequence goes on along the minus strand of RXPK01000493.1, from coordinate 43,527 downwards.
TAAATGCCCTCTACTCATGTGTGCTGCTCAACTCATCATCTGTAAACACGGTTCGGAGCTAAGATAGGCATTTCGCTTCCCCCGCCAGTTTTGGATGTAGAAACACTAGTGACATCTGGATTTGCCATCCAAAGGGCCACTTTTAAGCGCAACATTTTTCCCATACCTTAATCAGTCCTACTTTATATGTCATGCGCTAGGCAAAAGAAATAAAGTAACCCTCCTCTGGGTTCCGGATCGCACAAGAGAAGAAAAAACGAGATAAGGGATAATCTCGCAAAAAAAAAGGGGCTGGAATACCTTTTGTTGGGCCAGAACCCTTTTGCAGGAAAAGCAGCAGTACAATACTGAAGAAACTGGAAAGAGAAATGGATCAGAGAAAATCTAATTATTGGGGGAATCTCCAGGGAATGAGGCAAAGCAAAATCCTTCTGGGAACCTATAACCAGAAGAGGTTTACAGAATGCATCAACCTGAGTTAAAACAACGTTCGCATATTAACAAGAATACTTTGCAGCCATTATAAAACAGGATGAAACATCCAGTCACCTTCTCTCAAATTGTGCAGCACTGTGCAACTCAACGGCGTTGCACCTGGGAGCATATGGAAACGAAGAGGGAGACTTACCTAACCGGGGGCCTTCTGATAACCTACACTTTCTGAGAGGAATAGGACTGGAAGGCTAGCTGTAAAATAACAAGAATAGGGGAAACAACAGATGTCTTAGGTCGCAGTGTAACATCATCCTCCCCACATGCACACATACAGTGATGGCCACGAAGTTAAGACACGACATTTCACTTATATATTTCTGATAATCCATCTTATCGAAAAAAATTTAGATCCATGTTGTTTTTTCAAAGATCCTGGTAATATTATCAAAAAAAATTAACATTAGTTTGTTGCCTATATATTGTTAGGAATTTTTATTTATATATTATAAAGATTATTACAAGTTTTAGCCTGGTCATGAATTTAGGACATAGGCAACATAATTCACTAAAGTAAAACTCAGCTTCGTAAAAAAAATCTTAGTATTTGGTGGGATATCCTTTATTTTGGATCACAGCAGCGCATCTCCTGGGTAAACTTTCAACTAATGCCATACAACGTTCCTTTGTAATGGCATACCAAGCTCTTTGAATTTCTTCCCATAAATCGCTCAATTTTTTTGACTTTACTGCTCGTACATGCTCTTCAACATCGTTCCACAAGTTCTCAATTGGATTGAGGTCTGGGGGATTGAACTGGCCACTTCAGAACAGTGATATTATTGTTCTGTAAACAACCCTTCACTAGGCGTGGAGTGTGCTTAGGGTCATTATCATGCATAAATTTCCACATTAGAGGCATGTTGTCTTCAACGAATGGTATCATAATGCTTGTAAGTATGTGCTGATCCATTTTAGTACTAATCTTGTGAGTGGGATCTACACCATGCCAGGAAAGTGCTGCCCACACCATGACATTGCCACCACCATGCTTAACCGTTTTAAGGGTGTACTTTGGGTGATGCTCCAGGTTTGGAGGGCGCCATACGTAATGTTTTCCATCAGAACCGAAGCGGCAAAACTTCGACTCATCGCTCCAAAGTATATTTTTCCAAAAGGTCATCGGTTTATTGAGATGTTCTCTTGAAAACGCTAGTCGGGATTTAATATTTTTTTTTGACACAAGTGGTTTATGTTGTGCAATACACCCACGTAAGTTTTTCTCATTCAGACGTCTTCTTATTGTCCTGGACGATATATTAATACCAAAATCCGATGAAATCTCATTTTTAATTTCACTTGAGCTCGTGAAAGGATCTTTAACAGCTGCTTTATAAATTAAGCTATCCTCCCTGGGTATAGCTTTTCGGGATCTAGGGTGCTGTTTGACATTTTTGGTGGTACCATGTTGCTTGATGTGTTCCAGGGCGTTGTAAATCTTGGATCTGGAACATTTAAGTAGCTTGGAAATCTCCATTACTGTTTTTCCATCAGTATTCATTTGTTGGATCGGTTTTCGCTCGGCATCCGAACTCCAAGTACCTTTGGCCATTTCTAACTAAATATTTTGATGTATCCCAACATAAAATGGAATAAAATATTGATTACTTACTCTTTAGCTTCAAAAAACACTTAAAAACCAGATATTTCTAATATGTTTTAAATTCGTGGACAGCTTCAAATGCGCGTTTTTACAATAATACAATAAAAATAGCAAGAATATGTAAAAATAAACAAAACCAAATAACGGTACTTTTTCTTAACATTACAGGGTACACTAAAAAATAAACAAAATCTAATTTGATATTGCAAGGTTGTAAAAATTATCATAACTAAACTCGTTACATGTCGCGTCTTAAATTCGTGGGCATCACGGTACATATGTAAAATGAGAGGGGGTTAATGATTCGCATTAATAAAATAAACATTTCTTTTACTTGGAATTTAAAAATTTTAATATATTATTGTTGCTGATATTAAGCCAGTGCTCAATGTTTAATCACACTCGTGCAGTTTAGATGAGTAATTAATACAGGTCTGTATTAAATTTAATTTTATATTTTAGTTTTAGGTATAAGATTTTCAAAGAATTGTAGATGATAAAAGTTGATATAATTAACACAATAATCATGGTTGTAACAATTTAAATACTTAGTGTTAATTTATAAATATTTTAAATTTAACTTTGTAAAAAAAAGGAAATTAGACAATATATTTGTTAAAAAAAAATCTATTTTATTTAAACTGACACTGATTTAAATTTTCGTTTGAGGTACTTCATCTACAGCAATACGTTTATTAAACCCGCGCACATAAAATCACAAACTTAAACTCGTAAATCTTTAACTGTGCCCAAAAAACGTACATTTCCCTTAAAGATAGAAATAATAGTTGATTTTTTAGAAAAACAAAAATAAATTGGCAACAGCGCAGCCGCAGTTAAAAACTACGCCGCATCGTTAAATCCCTCTGCAAAAAGCCGACAAAGCAAAGCCGCCACTAATGCGTTTTGGTGCAGCCGACAAACAAAAAAGAATATATATAGTACTTAAAAAAAAAATAATGAAATGAAATATACAGTACGTAAAAAAGATAATGAAATGCACACAAAACAAACAAAGTAGTATTGTAAGTAAATACTAAATAATATATAAATAAGAACTATGGATGCGAACAGTTTTACTGTGCAATATTTGAAAGACAATTTTAATTCGTTTGGTTATGAACAAAAAATTCAAGTTAAAAGTATGGGCAGACCAAAACCAGAACTTAATTTGACGCAAACTACAAAGGGCAAATTTAGAGACTTTACAAGAAAATTGAAGAAGGACATGTACGAAAAAAGTGATTGGCTTTTAGTTAAAAATTTGCATGTTCTTGATTTTGTGAACACCCTACGTTTCCAACCCGGAGCCGCCACTGATACATACTGCTGTGGTTTAGCACCCCGGGGTTTGTAAATTCGGTGTTATTTCATTTTTAGAGATGAATCTTTATCGATGCGTCGGGCAAATTCTCTCAGAAATTAATGTTTTATTTTTGGATAATATTTTGTTAATTGATTTGATTGTTGGAATTATTTTAATTGTTCTGTTTAAATTTAAATTCATTCAGTTGTACATTTTGCGTTTACCGGTATTGTATATAGTTCATTATAATATTCTAGTTTTTATTTTCTTTGCGATTCATGCGCTACTTTGGGCACGCAATTGTAAATTGTGTATATATGCGACCGTGTTACCCAGAGGCACTTAGTTTCTTGAAAGATTGCGGAGTAAGTACATGTTTTTTATTTTCTTTGCTGCCATTTTTGGTAATTTCATTTTATTTAATATGTAGTTCGTTTAATTTGAAATTTTATCATCTTTCAAGGAACTCTTTAATTAATAATTGCTGTTGTATTTTATTGTGTACACATGTCGGATGTAAGATCAGTTATTATAAATTGTTCTAGAAGATTTTGTTTTTTTAGTTTAAAGAGTTTAATTTTCCGTTTCTTAGTTTTCAAATTAGTTTTCTTTGTTACTCACCTCGGATTAGGTGAAAAGAAGCATTGTGCTTGTGGTTAAATTTCAATTTTAAATACACTTGTTTTGTCCACGTTTAAATTAATTTAGGTTGTTGTAAGTTTGAGACCACGTGGATTTTTTGTGATATTGGATTTTCTTCTAGAACAACTTTGTCTTTTGCTTTGTTTGAAGGACTTGCATTGTCCTTTTTAATTGTAGAGTCTAATGCAGTTTTTGTTTTCGGCCAGAATCTTAAATTCATGGTTTTATTTCTGCATCATTGTAAGTAAATGTTTTTTTTTTTTTTATAAAAATAAATTTAATGATTGTTAACGTCTTTCAAAATTTCAGTTCTTTTATTTTTGATTACTTTCACCCACATTTTGTTTTTCATGATTAGTTCAATTGTGAAAATAACCCCGAGTTTGAGAGCACTTTTTGCGCCCTTTTAAATTTTTATCCGCTGAGCTAGTAAATTTAAATTTTTCATTTTTTTCATTTTTAATTTCACTTTTCATTTATGCTGGTATCATCAGTACACAGCAATCAGGCGCGTATACAGCTTGAGTTTATAGGGGGGGTAATAGAGATGATATTTTTATTTTAACTAAAAAAAAAAAAGGTCGACTCTTTTTCGATACAATTTGAATAGTGTCATCATGGGAGGGGTAATTACACAAAAGAAGGATGAATGTTTGTCTTTAAATGCAAAATTTTGATTTACAAGTAGGTTTCGTTGGCTCATGGGGGGGTAGTTACCCCCATTACCCCCCCTCCCCCCTTGTATACGCGCGTGACAGCAATACGTATATAAAATGAGAGGGGGTTAATGATTCGCATTGATAAAATAAACATCCATATTGATTTGGGCACTTAAAGGTAAAAATTTGTTGAATGAACCGATTAATCCGAATAATCGGAATAATTAATAAAACCGAAAATCGCTGAAAAGGCTATATTGTCACGCTTAATATCATTCACTGAATCCTGCAATCTCTTAACACCATTTCATAATGCTTACACAAAAGGAAGATCAACCTCCAGAGCTATCTACATGGCGATTAGTAAAATAACACAAGCGGTATCCGAAAAGACTCAAGTAGTGGGAGTTTTCCTAGATTTATCAAAAGCCTTCGATAGCGTAGATCATAATATTTTACATAAAAAAACTGGAGAGAATGGGTTTTAGAGGAATAGTACACAAATTATTAAAGTCTTATCTGACAAATAGATTGCAATGCATACAAGTGAATTACAATGGAGAAACCTGTCGGTCACAATGGCTGGAAAATCGAAAAGGTATCTTGCAAGGTTCAATATTAGGTGCATTTCTTTTTATTTTATACATGAATGACCTTCCGGAAATAACATCGCACTTTCTTACTATGTATGCTGATAACACATCAATAATTATAAACAAAGAGCAACACATTGGAAGATGAGACTCTAGATGTTCTAGATAAAGCAAACGACTGGTTTCTTGAAAACAACCTAAAACTTAATGTAAACAAAACTAATATGATAAAATTCTCATTAAAGAAGGAAAATAACCTCTCAATAAGCTTCGCGGATAATCAAATAACTTCAACAAATAATGCTAAGTTTTTGGGACTGCTACTTGATAGTACATTATCCTGGAAAGATCACATCGACCTGCTCGCTAAAAAGTTATCTGGAATGACGTATGCACTGCGAAGCATATCCACTGAGGTCCATAGAGAGGCAGCATTGTCAGCCTACCATGCTTATGTAGGGTCGCGCCTATCGTACGGCATCATTTTCTGGGGAAATTCTGTGGATGCTGAAAGGATCTTCGTACTCCAGAAGTCGTGCCTTAGAAGCATCTTCCACCTAAAAACGAGAGAATCATGTAAAAAAGTGTTTATAGACAACTGTATACTTACCTTACATGGATTATATGTATATGAGTGTGCGTGTTTCGCGAAAAAACATTATAAAGAACTCATTGCCGACTATGAAACTAATCACAAATATAATACTCGGGAGTGTCAAAAAGCAACCCTTCGTGTACCACAGACTACGTATGCACGTATCCATAAAAGTGTAGTGACCCAAGTCTTAAAAATTTATAACAGCATACCTTATGAACTTAAGAAACATAAACTTCAAATCTTTCAAAAAAGTGTAAAAGATATGCTTATTCGAAAATGTTTATACAATTCAAATGATTTCTTTTTGAAGCCTTAAGTTTGTAATAACAATTTCTATGTCAGTTTGCCCAGTGTACTACTGTCAGTTTCCGTTTCCATTGACGTGTTTCATACTGTTTGGTATTATGAAATAAAGATATATTATTATTATTATTACTGACTGAATCAACGAATCTCTTTTTCTCGGTATGTCTTCCTTTGGAACAAGTAATTCCCAACTTCGCCTATATAAGTACAAGGACTTTAATTTTTCACTTTATTTCGGACAAAATCTTTCACATCCACTCACACCAAGCGCGTCCATCCAAACCAAAAACAAAAAACGGTCCCAGACGCCTCGTAGATGATATAGAGGAAGGTACAGGGGTCGACACAACAACAGTCTGACTTTCTGTTGCTCTTCTACGGCGGCAGGTCGCGCGGCCGGGTCAAGAGCCTCGCGGGCCCCCGGCGGCATCGCTCTGCCACCGCCCCCGGCGCCTTCTAACTTCATCCGAACCATCCCCATTGACCAGGTATAATTATCTGCTCCTCAGCCGTCGTAAATACGCGCCGTCGAGGGTGGGGTGCGCACGCCGGGGTCGACTGGGCTGCGTCAATACCCCACGTGGTGCGCTGCCTCTGCGCCGTCAAAGCCCCCTCCCCTCCCCTCCCCACCTCCCGGACGCCCGTGTGCCCGGTCTCTCCCGGCTAGAGGCAGCACCGGCGAATCCGTGCTCGCGCTAGAGAAGTTTATTGTGCCGCGGAACTTTGAGCAGAGAGTTTCGAAGAGAAGTGCGTCGATAATATATATATTGCGTCCGTGTTTCATACCACTCCCTTTGACTATAAAACAATATATATATGAGGACGATAAAAATATAAACCATACGAACGCAGGAAAATAATAACAAATAAATGGAATGTTTAGTTTAGTTAGATAAAAACCGCTATTCGGGAGGAGAAGAAAACAGTGTTTTAAATTAATAATTAAATCCAAGCACGTTGTTATAACCGAAGAAACTTTTTATTTATTTACGAAAAATAAAAAATATTAACCGGCGATTGTTTTTATCCGTTTATAAACGTTTCTCCTTTGTTATTTCGTATACATATATATACTGCGTCGTCGAATTTGTGTTTTTTTTAAATCAATTGTTTTCGAGAAGAAAGAAAATTCCAACTTCCTCGTGAATAACAAAAAGATTTTACTTTGGATCGCATGGCGACTCAAAGGTAAGCATTATTACATTTACTTTCTTTCTCATATAGGCTTAGACATTTTATATAGTTCTGATAAATCGTTCGGAATAGCAGCATACGTATTTTAAGACGAAAATCGTTCCCGATATGAATGGAGTCTGCCGATACAACGCTCTACCATTCGAACAAAGAAAAACGCCATGCTGATGTTGTACAGGCTCCCTTTGTATGTGTGCGTGGAAGTGTTGGTTGTTTCTGCATGCTCTGACAAACCTCGCGTTTTCATTCAAATCGAGCAAAATCTTTAATTTTAATTAGTTGTTAATATATAATGATATTTCTGTTGTTCCAAAAGTATTAATTAATATATTTGCGCTTTTTGCATCCCTTTAAAAATAAATAATACGTGTTTGTTTATTGTATTACAATGCAATAACCGTCACATTGATAAATATAAACATACATATAAAAACGAGAGGAAATGTATTATATCTACAGATCTAAGATACTGACTTCAAATTTATACAAAAGGATTTATTAATATAAACTCTATATTTTCTGGTGAAAATTACACTAGTTTATTGTCAAAATTGTCAAAAAAAAAAAAACTGCAAATAATAATAAAAAACATGTTTATCGACAAATATCTATAAACATACTGAGAGAAATAAATGGTACTCCTTAATATAAATATGCTTTAATATATTTTGTAGCTTCTATAGGGATAATATCTTATATTACCGCTGTAAATATTTGTATAAGTTTCTGTTAATAATATTTATTAATTGATGGAGAAGAGGGTATAGTTGTATTATTAATTTCATCATTATTCGTGCTATTAATTGTTAATATAAGTGTCCAATAGCAATGATAATTTTTGATAATAACGCTAAAAAAATTTTATTGTACTTTCGATAATGTAATATTTTAGTGTGCCCAATACTTGATGCCCAAACTTACTATAGAGGGTGATTCATATGCGACAAACTTTAAGAGCTGATTCCTGAGGTTATTTTAATCATAAAACTTCATATGAGTATATGTCCAAAACGGTTTGGTTTTAAAATTATTGAATACTTTATAATAAATTATGAACTATGACTAACACGATATACAGTCGCGAGCAAATGTTATAGGCACCCTAAATTTTGATCGAATATCACAGTAAGAAATGAGAAAATAAAAACTTGTAGGTAATACATTATAAATATTTAGTATTTTAAGGGATCTTATTAATTTGTTGCATATTAGAGTGTTTTAAGTACAGCTATAATACTTTTTAGATGGGAGGGGGAAAGTGACATCTCGAAGACTTGAAAATATATAAAAAAAATAATAAATTTACAAAAGGTATCTATAAAGACTATTGTAACCATAAAGACGATTATATAAACGTCCAAATAACTGTCACAAAGAAAAATGCAAGAAACATGAAACCCATTAATTTTGTCAAAGGTGCCTATAACATTTGCTCGCGACTGTAATATCACAGTTGGTTCTTCAAAAAACTATTGTGTTGAGAGGGAATTGTTTATTTACCAATAGTTGTCAGAGTATTCATTCAGTTTACTGCCAGTTTCTGTTTTCTAAAATGAATTACACGAATGCTGAAATGTGTGATATGCATTTCGTTTACGGTCATGCCAATGGAAATTCGCGTGCTGCTTGACGTCTTTATGAAGAACGATACCCGAACCGTATCATCCCGCATCATTCAATATTTGCCCGTCTTCACCAACGTCTTAGTGAAACGGGAAATTTAAAAAAAAAACGGACGACTGATAACAGGCACCCATCTACAGTGAGAACTCCACAAGTTGAAGAAATGGTACTAAATGAAATTGAGGAACATCCTACTACAAGCACCAGAAAAATTGCGTTTGCTTTAAACATTAGTCAGGCCACAGTTTGGAGAATATTGAAAGATCAACTGTTGTATCCATATCACATTCAACGGGTGCAGGCACTTTTGCCGGCAGATTTTCCGCAAAGAGTGGCTTTTTGTCAATGGATGCAACACAAAATCCTGACTATTTGGCTCAAATATTCTTCACCGACGAGGCTACTTTCTCTAGAAACGCGATTATTAATTTTCATAATAATCACGTATGGGCTGAAGAAAATCCGCATGAACTAGTGAATGCCCGTCATCAGCATCAATTCTCTGTCAATGTGTGGGCCGGAATTGTTGGAGATCACTTGATACGTCCACATTTTTTACCGATGCGGTTAAATGGCGAGGTATACCGCAATTTTCTTGAAGAGGAGCTACCACTACTGCTGGAAGAAGTTCCGTTGCAATTAAGATTACAAATGTATTTTATGCATGACGGTGCTCCAGCGCATTTTAGTTTAGTTGCTCGCGAGTTTTTGGACAATACGTATCCAGATCGGTGGATAGGACGGGGAGGTCCACGACCGTGACCTCCTCGGTCTCCAGACTTAAATTCTTTGGACATTTTTTCTCTGTGGTCACCTTAAATCATTAGTTGATACGACTCCCATTGAAAATGTCGATGAACTGAGAAATCGTATTATCGCAGCTTTTCAAACAATTCGAAATATCTTTGGTATTTTAGAACGGACTCGCCAGTCAATACGACGGAGGATAGAAGCTTGCATTGCAGTGGGGGGCGGTCATTTTCAACAGTTAGTATAAGTTAATTTTGTTTTACTAATTATTTTGTTAATTTGCCACCAATATCTTAGCCACACCGAGAGAGCAAAAAGACATATTCAGATTTAATAAAATTTATTAGATTTATGCTAAACTGCCTTTATAGTAGATGTACCTATATGCTTCTCTTTTTAATCTATTTCCGCGTAAATATATCATCTAAAATACGAATTCCAAAAAATTAAATGTGAATCTTTTCGGTTGGCTTATGTTTATTTTATTACCCAAATTTTGATATCCGTATAGAACTAACTACATACATTAATTCGACGAAATATATGATACGCGCAGAATAAAATTCAATTGACTTCCGTTGGCTTCCCGCTTTGTTTCACAATTAGTTTAAAATTAGCATTTATTTAACGATAGCCGTCGACCATCGGACGATGATGTCATTAAATCTTATTATGTATTATAAAAGTGAAAGTCTCGCCTTGACGTCTGCAATCTGACCGTCGATACCAGCGGAATCATCATTACGATGAGCACTAACACAGGCTGTTTTTGCCACACGAACAATAAAGAATACATATATAATAATATACTACCTCAGTATATACTCATTATCGCTGTTTTTTAATCACTATACACCTTTCTAATAATCTAATCGTGTAATTAAATAAATTAAACGTATATGACTATGACAGTTTTATTGTTTAAAGTTATCGGCGCACTATTGCTAACTTTTTTAATATTGCTGCTACGATGTTGGTTAAATAATCAAAGATATAGGGTTTTTTACGCTGGTGACAATCGTATAATCAGGAAAACAATTGAAGATGGCGTTTATGAGATATAATAGATAACTTTGTTTTTTTTTTAAATGGACCACCCTGTATATTTTGTCACCAATTGATAGAAAATCAGTTTCTGTATGCAATATTGTTATAATAATATAACCTTAAAATGAGAAACAAAAGAGCTACGACTCATATAATGATGGATTCGATACACCCTAAAAAAAAAGTGGTAAAATCACCCCAAAAATAGATGGCAACTGGGCTACCGCCTATTTTTGGGGTAAATTTACACCTATAGGAGATTTTTCACATGCTTGTGGAATATTCATTGAAAGTGTGGTAATTTTCCCTGGTAAATTTACACCTCTAAAGTAATATTCCCTAATGGAATGGAATAATTTCAGGTAGATTTACCACACCTTCAAGGAAATATTCCACCAGTATGTGAAAAATCCCCTATAGGTGTAAATTTACCCCAAAAATAGGCGGTAGCCCAGTAGCCATCTATTTTTGGGGTAATTTTACCACTTTTTTTTTTTTAATGTATAGATTAGAGTAACAACAAAGAAATTAGAAATAATTGATTATTAGGTTGTTTTATCATCCAGAAATATTAAGTCTCAGTTATCTAATAACATGTTTATGTCATTTAGAACTTAATGCAGATTTTCCACTTATATATTCAAAATATATCATTTATAATATTAGATTTAATTATAATAATTTCTGAAAGATGTATTTATTAGTTGGTTTACAGAGAGTTTACAATAATTTCAATAAATTTTTAAATTCAATAAGCAATGTTTTAAAGAGTAAACATTTTGGGAGAAAGGTCGATAAGAAAAGCCAATAGTTACTAAGAATTGGTTGTATTCATAATGCAAAGATCTAGTTGAATGTAACCATAAAATAAGTTTTGATTAACAAAATACATTAAAAAATCTTATCAATTTGATATTATATTATCATATTTTTATTTTTGTTGCCCTGTTCAGGGTATATTTTAAAAAAAAAACCTCTGCAGAACTTGTGTTAGATGTGTTAGAAGCCTCTTTTGCGTATTGCAAATGAAAATTAAAATATGCCGCCATCATTTGTTATAATGCAGAACGAAATGAATCTGTTGGGTCTAATAACTGTCTTTCTACCATTAAAGAATGCGACTTCACATTTCCTAGAAAAGAAAAATAAATGTAAAAAGCATATGAAATAAATATATTTTTATTAATACCTTCTTCCAAGCATATTATCAACGGTGTATTCACCTCAATTTCTTCAAGTTTAGATTTATCCTGAAAATTTTTAATAAATTTAGCATTTAAAAATATATTGTATGTAGATAATAGTGCTGCGAATCGAAGCCTCTTTATGTGAAACCGGGGTTTGGATGCAGTGATTAATCGTCTTTAAAAATTGTAACCGGTAAAACCGGTTTTCAAAATCAAAATCGGTTTTTAAAAGCAGATTATTGCGCCTTAAATAGGTTTTTCGAATTTAAAATTCATAGCACTTTTAAAAAAGTAATACGTATTGTTTTTAGTTTGAAACTGGTTTTGAAAATCGATTTTAAAAGCTGAATTTTAAAAACCGATTTTTACTAAAAATCGATTAACCAGTTTTTGATATCTGGCGATTCCCGCAATACTAGTATATAAATAAATAATGTTGTGATCAACTATTGAACTCAAATTTGCCGTCCTGCGGTTTTGCACATTTGCATGTATAAGTGCTTAATACCTACTTTACTTTCATTAAATCCTAGAGTAAAACCAAAATAGTCTCTTCCTTACTTTACTTGTATCATCACTTAACAACGAAAACATAGCCTCCAATAACGGCAAGACACTAGTCGTTTTATATTTCCACATGTTTAATGAAAGAGAAAAAAAAGAATTGACTCCTTCAAAATGAAGACTTTCTGTTGTTTAAATTGAAAAGTTTGATACGGTAGTTTCCTGCGTGTCACTTGCATGTTGAAAACTTTAAATAAATGTATCATATCTTGTAGCAACAATACCGCCAAATGCTATTGAGGTTAAGTTCCCAGTATATCATATTAGATATCCATACGCAGGTGTATGTCTATTATTTATGTGTGCTGTCATAGCTAAGTACATGGTAATCATCTCAATACATAATTAATGTAAAATGAACTTACCTCAATTTTTATTTGCAAGACAAAATGAAAAACACACCATTTACATTTATGAGTTGAAGCCATCAGTGTAGATGCCGCACTTGTATTCAAACTGCGTACCTCAAACACTTGCGCGTTGTATAGTCGACGGTTATGTAATGCATTCTCGTAACGGGTTTAATTTTTGATCAAGCGACACAATGTAATGCAATGTTAAAAAAAAACATTTTGTGTTCCAATCAAATAACAGATGCATATATATAATATATAATCAGAATTTCATGTCCCTTGTATTGTCCATATTGTATTTTTACCAACATAAGGGGCAATATTCCAGCAAATAATGTTATTTTTCCTTGCTCCTAAGCAAATTTCCCCAAGTGGGGGAAAATTACTTCGTTTATTGAAGTATTTTTCCATCAAAATCGGTTTACCAGGCAAAATTACACCTAATTTGTGGTAATCTGATGTTTACCCTCCTTTTGGTGTAATTTTACCTTATATTTCATATGTTTTTTCACATACCAGTGAGGTAAATTTACCATCATTTTTTAGAGTGTATAACAGCCCAAAGTTTTGTTGTTTACCAACTTAAGATCAAAAAGAATTTATTGATAACAATGACAAAAAACAATAAATTATAATAAGTGTTCGACTACAATATTTTATAAGCGCGACGACATGTGTGACGTAGATGTAGGTGGTGTTTTGCCGCTTTTTAGTGTTCATAACACACAACAACTTAAAAAAAAAAAGTTTTGACGGAAACATATAAACTGTTGGATATTATTTGTACAACCCCCATGTCGACAGCAGAATGTGAACGATGTTTTTCCACCCTCAAACGCATTAAAATTTTTCTGAGAAGCACAATGTCACAAAGATCGACTGAATCCATTTTTACAACAAAGTCATAGACGTCTTTTCCAGCATGAGCAATAGGAGAATGGATTTTATTTACAAAAAATAGGCAAGTTCTTATTTTGTGCCCACCCTCTTTCATAACTAACGAGCCGCCACTGGGGCATTTGCTATACTGTTTAATTACTGCGCTGATTGAAAAATTACGCGCCGATCTATGCTACCCATTGTTTTAACAAACTTAGCAATAATGCGCCGATAATTTTGAACAACCTGTATATTAAAGTCGAAATGTTCCGGTTCCTAAACACACTCATTATCTTTATATACAAACGAAATTTTTAGGTTAAAAAATAAAACGGATGATGATAAAAGCGAGGAATCGCTTTGTGGAATCTGGGTCTTTGTCGCCTTTAGAGCTGGTGTTAAAATACTGTCACCGGGACACGCCTGAGGTTATACGGGAGGTAAACAAAATAATAAAAAAAAAACACACACACAAAACGAAAATACCAAAACAAAAAAGCGACGTCACACGATGAGCGTCGTTTCATGACCTACCGCGTTTTATTTTTGTAATATTAAAAATATCTCAGCGTGCCGTCGTGTGTCGTGGGCTCATGTAGCGCGTTCGAGAGAGTCGCCCAGGAGGCTGTGAAAAACTTTTTTTTTCTTCTTTCGTATGATGTGTAGGTTGTATGTACGCATTGTTTCAAGGTTGAATCTGTAAGAGCCTCTTTCGATGGAGTGACATTTTATTTATTAAGGTGCGATATTTTGTTTATAGGTAAAAAAATATTTTGACATATGTCACGTGATGACTGGTGTATGGCGGTAAATTTAAAAAATATTGCATAAAAAAGTTACTTGAAGCAGTTAAAGTTGGTTGCCTTCAAGAAAAAAGTGAAGCAAATGCTCATAGAGAAAGAGTATTATGAAATTAATGACTTTTTATGTGACTAAATAATAATAATTTTGTTTTTAATATGTTTGTGTTGTTTTGTTTGTCACATTACTGTCGTTTGTTCTTTTACATTTCATTAACCTTTTATGTATATACTCTATGTTTTTTACACCAATTTCATTTTTACAAATATTTATTATATTGGTAACAATAATTATATGTTCTATCCAATCAATTATTTATTTTAAATTTCGCAGTGTCTAAAAATAAATAATGGATTGGATAGAACATGTAATTATTATTACCAATTCCACCACCAATCAAAACTTTCATTAACTATTTATTATATTACTTTTTTTTCTACATACATAACAGCATTGACTTTTTCTGTAATGGTTTTATTGCAAAATATATTATTATTATTATTATTATTATTATAATTATAGTCCGAATAAAATTTTGAGACTATATGCAAATTTTTTGGAAAAGAATTTACAAATACTTCAATATCACTTTTTTTTTAGAATATACTTTTAGATGATGTATACATTTTGTTTTTTTTTTTTTCGATTTCCTCTTTAATAATAGCCCAACTATAGTAAAGTTTCAGAATTTGATTAAGTTTTATCAATTTTAACATAATTAACACAACTAAAAACTGAAAAGTAAAATTTCAGTATGACAATCGCTGTTGCAAAAGGTTGTGTAGTGCATTTCAAGATATAGGAATATATAGGGAAATAGGAATCAAACAAAAGTCTAGTTCCTCACAAAGTTCTTTAATAATAAGAGTGTGCAACAATTATTGGCAAAATGGTATTGTATAAAAGTAGATATGCTAGGACAGTTCTGGCACAAAATCCCATAAGGTTTAGACAGGGGATCTAAATTCACTTTACTTCCGGTTTTTCCGGATGTCTATCACTGTCTCTAAACAGTTCTCGAAACAGCTCAACAGTTCTCGAAACAGTTCCTAGAACAGCTTCAACAGTTGCTAGAACAGCTTGAACAGTTCCGGAAACTGCTTAAGCTGAGCCGGGAACTGTTTAAGCTGTTCCTGAAACTGTTGAGCTGTTTCAAGAACTGTTGAGCTGTTTCGAGAACTGTTTAAGCTGTTTCTGGAACTGTTGAACTATTTCAAGAACTGTTAAGCTGTTTCGAGAACTGTTGAGATGTTTCGAGAACTGTTTAAGCTGTTTCTGAAACTGTTGAGCTGTTTCGAGAACTGTTTAAGCTGTTCCTGAAACTGTTGAGCTGTTTCGAGAACTGTTTAAGCTGTTCTAGGAACGGTTGAAGCTGTTGCTGAAACTGTTGACCTGTTTCAAGAATTGTTGAGCTGTTTCGAGAACTGTTTAAGCTGTTCTAGGAACTGTTGAAGCTGTTCTAGGAACTGTTGAAGCTGTTCCTGGAACTGTTGAACTGTTTCAAGAATGTTGTAAGCTGTTTCGGAACTTTTAAGCTGTTCTAGGAGAACTGTTTAAGTTTGTCCCTGAAACGGTTTGACTGTTTCGAGAACTGTTTAAGCTGTTCTAGGAATTGTTGAAGCTGTTCTGGAACTGTTGAGCTGTTTAAGCTGTTCTAGGACGGTTGGAAGCTGTTCCTAAAATGTGTTGAGCTGTTTCAGAATGTTGAAGCTGTTGGTGAGAACTGTTTAAGCTGTTCTAGGAACTGTTGAAGCTGTTCCTGGAACTGTTGAACTGTTTCAAGAACTGTTAAGCTGTTTGGAGAACTGTTGAGATGTTTCGAGAACTGTTTAAGCTGTTCCTGAAACTGTTGAGCTGTTTCGAGAACTGTTGAGATGTTTCGAGAACTGTTTTAGCTGTTCCTGAAACGGTTGAGCTGTTTCGAGAACTGTTTAAGCTGTTCTAGGAATTGTTGAAGCTGTTCCTGGAACTGTTGAGCTGTTTAAGCTGTTCTAGGAACGGTTGAAGCTGTTCCTGAAACTGTTGAGCTGTTTCAAGAATTGTTGAGCTGTTTCGAGAACTGTTTAAGCTGTTCTAGGAACTGTTGAAGCTGTTCCTGGAACTGTTTCAAGAACTGTTAGGCTATTTCGAGAACTGTTGAGATGTTTCGAGAACTGTTTAAGCTGTTCCCGAATCTGTTGAGCTGTTTCGAGAACTGTTGAGATGTTTCGAGAACTGTTTAAGCTGTTCCTGAAACGGTTGAGCTGTTTCGAGAACTGTTTAAGCTGTTCTAGGAATTGTTGAAGCTGTTCCTGGAACTGTTGAGCTGTTTAAGCTGTTCTAGGAACGGTTGAAGCTGTTCCTAAAACTGTTGAGCTGTTTCAAGAATTGTTGAGCTGTTTCGAGAACTGTTTAAGCTGTTCTAGGAACTGTTGAAGCTGTTCTTGGAACTGTTGAACTGTTAAGCTGTTTCGAGAACTGTTGAGCTGTTTCGAGAACTGTTTAAGCTGCTCCTGAAACTGTTGAGCTGTTTCGAGAACTGTTTAAGCTGTTCTAGGAATTGTTGAAGCTGTTCCTGGAACTGGTGAGCTGTTTCTAGAACTGTTTAAGCTCTTCTAGGAATCGTTGAAGCTGTTCCTGGAGCTGTTGAGCTGTTTCGAGAACTGTTTAAGCTGTTCTAGGAACGGTTGAAGCTGTTACTGAAACTGTTGAACTGTTTCAAGAACTGTTGAGCTGTTTCTAGAACTGTTTAAGCTGTTCTAGGAACTGTTGTAGCTGTTCCTGAAACTGTTGAGCTGTTTCGAGAACTGTTGAACTGTTTCCAGAACTGTTGAGCTGTTTCGAGAACTGTTGAGCTGTTTCGAGAACTGTTTAAGCTGTTCCTGAGGAAGAACGCCAATGCAACAATGTATTGTTCTGTAGGCGGTTTAATCTTTTTGGCAATGTGGGGGCAAATAAATAGGTTAAAGTATTGTTGTAGCTGTTGTTTGTAATTACTTTATCATGCTACTGCCAGTAAATACGTATTATTATTATTATTAAATAGTAATTGTACAGCTGACATGTCGATTTGGCAACCGCGAATCGAATTCTCATAAGATGTATACTGCATACGAAGATCCAGACAATCTCTAGTATTTTCCATGTTTCCTGTCGAGCGTGAATATTCCGAAACTATCATGCGATGCGTGATATTTGGGTGTTGTAGAAGTATTTCGATATACTTTTTCACAAATACACGACGAGCACATGAAAAAAAATATACAGGAAGTTTAAGACATACTTAACCAATAAACACATCCACGATGTACAAACAAGATAACAAGAGGTTATGTATGTATATACATATAGAATGTGTACTTACATACATACTTATAAATACATACTATATTTCGTGTACGAACGACAGCGCAGCAAGCATATTGAACGTTACGAAATCGTTTGACCGTTTAATTCTGTTTAAAATCACGCTGTAATAATGCGAAGTACATTTTCAAGGATAGTAACTCTATTTTTTACGTACGCGCGAACATATACGTCTACGTAGCACTTTTATTAGAAGAAATATACGAAAACCGACGAATAAAAACGACAGTTTAATTTACGTTATTAATTAACATCGACGCTAAACTGAGTCGTTTTTTTTTTCTTTTTCGTCAATGTAAATTGTTGATTCAACACTGGACATCGAATGCTCTCTGCTGCCACTACGCGAGAGGGCATTAAACTCGTAACACAATTATCACTGATATATCCGTAATTATTTTTTTAAAGAGGCGAAACTAATTCTTTTTTAAGAGTTGTTTGATGTGTCTGACTACCAAGAGTTGACTGAATTTAATAGATATTGCAGTTGTTTTAAATTCGAACTAGTTTGAAGACGAATAGTACCATACTTTCAAATACTTTCCTGATTACTCTGGTTAACAAGATTTTTGTCTCAAGCACAAAAATGCCCGATTCCCGTATACTTTTGCATGGTGAAATCAATTAGGTTTTCTCCATCACGCTTAGTTTTTATGTTCCAGGATATTCGCGTAACCACCTAAAATATGCTTGCATAGATATGTATTATAAGAGTGCACAAGTGGATAGAGTATCAGACGTAGACTAAATAATATCGAGTTGCCTATAATGTAAAATGTAAGGAATAAAATTTATGACAAAAATACTCCAAACTGTGGTACTGGTAATGCTGCAAACTTCTCCTAGACCCCCCACCACAAACTGCACTAAACTGGACGTACATTTCGATAGCAAAGCTATCATCACTTTATTTATGAAAACTAAATTATTACAAATCATCCTAACCCCGTGCTCCACCTGAAAAGGTACTACACGAGGCTACCTATTCTAAGTACTATATGGGTTCCATAACAATTGAAATGATCCTACTCTAACTAAATAACTTCCCTATGATTTTAATAACAAAAATATAATACAGTAGCCTCGCGACCATACGAATATTACTTTTGAAAAATGATAAAAGAAAGTTAAAATGTGATTAGTTCACATAATCGCGAGTCTACTGTAAATCAGTCAGCTATCAGTTATTATTAATGCGCCCATGGGAACGACTTTCGTTATCTCCCAGCATTCGCCAAGGACACTGATTTATATAATATACTTATATTAAATCAATGGCCACGGAGTAAGGGAAAACCATGGCAAAAACCTTACTCTGGGAGGATCTGGAAGAAGTCCCAGACCTTATTACTGAATAGCCACAAATTATTATTATCCTTCTGAGTGCCGAAGAAGCAGCCCCACGTCTTCCTCAAATTCCGACAGCCTTGCCGTCTCGCGTAGCTGCTCCTTTTCACGCATTCAGAAGTTGAACAGGAAAGATGATGACCTAAAAAACAAACAAAACAACGCAGTACCAATTCTAATACTTAATAGTAACTTAATCCTAATTATTCTAACCAAGAGTAATTAAATAAATATTTATATTTTAAATATTTATAGTTTAACACCAATTCCGACCACTAAAGAGCATAAAATATTCATTTATAAGCGTGCTACCCTACTAACTATCTAAATATCATGCCGTAGCTATCATCAGCAGAAACACTGAACTGTTCAACTGCAGTTCAGTGTTTCTGCTGATGATGATAGCTTTGCTATCGAAACGTACGTCCAGTTTAGTGCAGTTTGTGGTGAGGGGTTTAGAAGAAGTTTGCAATAAAGTTTATACTAATACAATGCAGGCCAGGCCAACATCACATTATTTTTAAAAAATAAACATAAAATGAATTAAGTTAGTTATTATGATAAATAGCGATACAGTTTAAAATGAGTATCTAACAAATAAATTTAAATTTAATGTGACCTAGGAACTTCTGTACCACAATAGTTCTTCTTATCCATATATTTTCTTAATTCTTATCCTGTTGTATATAACAGATTTATTCGGAAATCCAAGAAACTGCGAAAATTTGTCTTGCAAGAGCGAATGGCACAATAGCATGATGCCTGCCCATTGGCGTCTTCTTTCACGGTTATTTCACTTAAACCTAACAATATAATATATAACAAAGTATGTAAATGTTATGGCCACTAACCTTACTTTTTACACAATGCATCTCATCAGGTCATTAATTGTTTTAAAAATGCAGGGGTAATTTAAAGGCAAATAATAAATAAATGTTGTAAAATAATTAATAAAACAAATAAATCATGTAGATTAAAGGGATGAGTAAACTAATTTATGTGGGTACCAATGTAAACAATAACAAGCTGCCATATTGGGAGACTGTTGTTTGAAGTGAAGTTGGGCTTATAAATTTACACCCCAATGACTCATCCATTGTCCTTACTCTTTATACTCAGATACAAGCATGAACGTGTCTGTCAGATTAGGAAACTGTTGCCGGAAATCCTGCGTGCACTGAATAATTGAATACAGTCATTCCCCATTATCTAATTTTCGACTAGATCGCCAATCTTACTAAAGAATTTGCTTAAAAAGCAACGTGCTACTAATCAGAAAAGTTTTTTTCTTTACAAGCATGAATTTGATTTCAATCTCATAAAAACACCATTCTCGCATGTTAGCAAAAATATCATTATACATAATACTAACAGAGATAATTATACTATAGGAGATGGGTAAGTTTAATGGGTCAAACTGTTAACAAAATTCTAGTAGTTACAAGGGACGTTTGTAGATGGCGCTATAACTCTTGCTTGTAGTGGTGGGCACTATCGATATTTTCAACTATCGATAGTACTATCGATAGTCGGACCAACTATAGACCAAACATTTAAAGATAGGGGTACTTAGTCTCTTTAACAAAAAGTCGTTCATATCTCAAAATCTATTAAAGATAGGTATAGAGAATGTTCATGTAAAGTGATAGGGGATGATGTTTACTTCCTAATTCCGAATTAAAATACAGAGTGTTCTATTTAAAAAAAAATGAGTTTTCTGCATTTGAAAATATGTCACTCTGTTCCTCAATTTTGAACACCCTGTATGTTAGAATGTAAAGTGTGCTTACCGTTTCTTAGAGTAATATCTACATTCATAACATAGCAAATTTGGAGTCTCTACTTGCGGTATTAACTGAGATATTAATTTCTCAATGATGCAATGATTATGACTAAAAAAAAAAGAAAAATTAAATAACTCAAAACGGCAACATTAGCTATAGGAATAGCTAATGAAAACTGACGTATTATAGTTGTAGAAACCAAAAATGAATAAAAAATTATATCATTCTATTTAAAATAAGAAAGTTGACATCCATTTCCGGTCAACCGGAAGTGATATTTTGGTTAAGATATTTTGCATTTATAGTTCCAATCGAACAGATACTGGTGCCAAAATCTCAAATATAAGTAAATAATAGAACATCATAAACTTTTAATGAACCAGTTACGTGGAATACCCTGTATAATATATAACATATAATGTATAGCTTGAATGCTGTAATTTTCAATATTTAATCAATAAATGTTATTTTTACGCACAAGTTTTTTTTTATGTACGTCTTTATATATTGTCAATTGAAATAAAAATTGAAAAATAAAAATTCAAATAAAAGTACATTTTAATATTCGTTTGGCGCACGCCATCTACAAACGTCCCTTGGTATTTTTAGCAAAAACTATTAATAAGTATATACATGGGATTTACCTATCTCCTGAGGAAACTTATCTCTGATACTAACAAAATAAGTGGATATTCACCGAGTACCGCTTCTTTCCTGTAATTCGCTCATAAGTATTTATTAGTGATGATTCAGTAATTTACGGGACAAAAGATTATTCTTGGTAGCAAAGCTTCCTAAAGCAGACAAAATAAATGAGTCACAATTTCCTGAAAAACCAGCCGTGTGTTATTTGATTTCTGTTAGTTATATGTATGTAGGAGGCAGATAATAATGCAGCAGATATATATGCGACATTCCTAAAATTGTTTATGGCGTAGCAACGTTTAATTAACTTTGTTATTGTTTGGGAGTCGAATGATAAAAGGCCAATTGTCGTAGAAATAATCTGGTTCGCTAATATTTATATAGGATTGTGTATAAATTGGCGGAAGAATGGCTTTTTAACACGTCAAATAAGTCTTTACTTACTGAAATGACTTATACAGTATTCCTAAAATTGTTAATTGTCATATCAATTGGGATAACCTCTAATAACGCACTGTACAAACTCTTTAACGCTATAAATGCTCCACCTATGCTCGAAAATTACCATATTTTTAAAATATGTGTTCACATCGGTATTATGTAGCTTATATATATAGCTTAAAATTAGTCACCTATAATATTTACGATACAGAAATATTATTAATGATAACACGAATATAATATTGGTGTTTCCATATTAATTAGCCTTGGCATTAAAAATTAATTAGTGGGAATACGTTGAAACGGTGCTATATTTAGCAGTAACTATATGACCTACAACGGCAAACAATAACCAAGATAATGAAACAGTTTATTGAAGGTATTTTGTCGCCGCTGAAATAACGTCCCATTTTATTTACTGTTATTTAGCAAGGTAAAATTTAATTTAGCAAACATTAAGTAAATAGATTCTGAGGAATTAAATACAGGGTGGTGAATTTTTTATCTTCAGACAACGGAATATATCTAAAACACTGCATCAAATCAAAAAAAGACCTTAATAAGATTTGTTGTAATGTTGGAGCCTCACTGAATGGTGCCGAACTCGATCCCTCACCTCACCCCCCCCCCCCCCTCCAGAGTGGAAGGGGGGGACACCTTTGAAATCTTAAATGGGAACCCCCATTTTGTATTGCAGATTCGGATTCTACGCCATCAAGTGTGCAGTTTTAGTTTGAAACTTTTTTAGATTCGTAACAGATTGCGCTGTAATCGCAAAAAACATGATTGTTCACGTCTAGAAAAAATACACAAAAAAGAGAAGCAAGCAAACATGATTTTGTGTTTTTTTTTTATTTTAACATTAAATAACATTTCAAAAAGCCATGTGTGTTCGAAACTGTGCCCCTTCACTTCCATACATTTATTTATTCACAATTGGAATGCTATTCAACGATACAAAACCGTACTTTATTCAGTACTTGACAAGCTGTGAATATTTACACATTGTCCGATCCCCATTCAGATTATTAATTGTTAATCCAATACAAATTAGTTAGTGTTGAATATTTGAACAGTAATGGCGGCTATAACATTACAAGAGAGAATTAAAATGATTTACATCTATGGAGAAAGTGGTAGGAATATCGATGATGCTGTTAATCATGCTGTTAAAATAAAAATTCGCTGCATATTTTTTTGTTAACGATAGAAAATTCTTATGAACTCGTGAATTGGTTCGTGCGGAAATTAAAACTATTTTTATACTACCACTTATTTGAATCACTGAAGAAGGTTATTGAAGAGTAAGCTTTTTATTATTAGTTTACTGTGTAAGATTATCTTACGCGTATCTTTGCCAGAGTAACATTTACAGAACAATGAAACTAGAATTCCGAGAAGCAAAATTACGCCAGCCTTTATTGTATTTAATAGGGAACAATACGACACGAATTAATGACTCAGTCTGTTTGATATATCTAAGCTCCTTGCATTATTAAACTGCCTATAAGAGCAGTAGAGTCGTATTGATAACTTTCTAACAAAGCTTTGTAGTCAAGTTTTGCTGTATGTATCTGGCTGCATTTACACCGAATCGCTTAAGCGAAGACAATTTACCGCAGAAATGGTATTTTGTCCTTATTTTGTGCACTATACTTTTTTTAAGTTGCTTATATTATTGAGCAGATTATTTTTAGCCAGAGTTTAAATGAATATCGTACAGAAATATCTGGACGTCCCGTGAAGTTGGGAACAAAAAAAAAGAATGTCGTAATCAAGAAAGATACATTAGTTGAGAGTACATAAGATCATCGCACTCTTAGATCTCAGGGTAACGTACTCCAAACGAATTTATTGTGTTCGGCCAAGGATCAAGGTCGGCCTTGTGTGAGAAAACCTGATTTACTTGCAATCAACTATCTCCTAGTAGTGTTTTCTCGCAAAAATAACTTAAACACGTTTAGAGCAAATGCTCTTCTTGCGAATTAAACTATTTTGTGTTTACAAACATGTGATTTATCTTATCTATATTGTTTAATTAATACTTTTTGATATACTTCTTGCTATATAGTTTTGGATAAAGCCAATATACTGGGTGGGTTTTTTATCTTGGGACAACTGAATATCTGTAAAACACTGCATCAAGTCAAAAAAACATCTTAATAAGATTAGATAAGAGGGAGGGCAACTTTGAAATCTTAAATGGGAACCCCAATTTTGTCGAATATTTCAGCAGTTATCTGTCAATGAACAAAATATTCCTCAACTTTTCTAAACCTGT
The DNA here is from genome assembly GCA_004143645.1 of Protaetia brevitarsis. Taxonomy (NCBI): domain Eukaryota; kingdom Metazoa; phylum Arthropoda; class Insecta; order Coleoptera; family Scarabaeidae; genus Protaetia; species Protaetia brevitarsis. The sequence continues at coordinate 19,087 of RXPK01000493.1, read as the reverse complement.
TCCTAAACAATTTTTATAGATGCAACTTATAGAAGGGTGTTTGAGTTGAATTATTTTTTACAATTCCAAATGTCACTTTATCAAACTTTATCTGTCAAATTTAAACAAAATGTTTCTCGCAATTTATATTTGTTATGCAGCATGTAGAATCGTGTTAATCAGATTGGAATATTCATCACGAAGACATTTAGGTATTAAAAATTTCAATTGAAATCTGCCGAATGTTTCAGCAGTTATCTGTCAATGAGCAAAGTATTCCTCAACTTTTTTAAACCTGTTTTATTATTAATTAAATATGTCAATTATCTACCAAACTCAAATGACATAGTATATCATAGTTTTTTTTCTGTAATTATAAAATCATTGTAGAGTGTACAGGAAATACTACACTGAGAAAAAATTTAATAACCATAAATAAAAATATAATTATTGTAAGTAACAAGTTCAGCTGGATAGGGGACAAAAGCACAGATTACTTAGCATTAGTAAAAAAGAGATCCTAAACACTGATACTAACAACAAGCAATCTAACTTACTTACGGTCTGCTTCATACCGGTAACTTATGATAATTAAACTGAAATAGCTAAGCCAAAGAATATATGTAGTTGCAATAAGCAAAGATTTGTCCTTGTCAAGTAATAGGTGTATTGCTGTGAGTAAACTATTCTATAATGGCTATCACACCTTCATAATTAATACAAGTTATTTAGATTATTTGTGATAAGGAAAGAGTATCATTAATGCACGTTTACTAAATTACCTGATATATAGAAGGTAATGGTTTGCTATAAACATACAATATACTTACCTTAAATTTGTTGTTCCATTTATAGGTAGTGCAGGAAACGAGGAAGTTTAGTGAATATTTAATATAAATTTAAATAAAAAGCAGAATTATTAGTAATAGTTTTATTTTGTATAGGACAAACACAGTGACTACCTGATATGAATGAAAGATATTGGTTTCACTTAACAACAGTTTTTTTAAACAATTTACAACGTAATGACTCATAAAATATATTCCTTAATAATGAAAAAAATGAAACAAAGCAATAATAAAAGATAAGATAAATGGGGCCCCCTTGAAACGTTATTTGGTTATTGAAATTAATGAAATCTAAACAAAGGACAAAGAGAAATATGGCTTTGAAGTTACAACTAATAACAAACAAAGAAATAATATACCTAGGCGGTAAACTTGCGGTTTCTGTTGGTTCTTTGTACTGGGCGTTGTCTCGGCGAGTTGATCCTCTGCCGGCGTACGTGGCGGTTATGTCCGGTGATCGCCTCGAAAACGGCTACTTCGTCGGGGTATCCCTAACTGCAGGTGGCACTTGGACTGTCACTCAGGTAGCGACGGCATCCACACTTTAACTTCACCAGCGGGCGCAGATATCATCACAATGATGGGGAATTCAAATATCCCACCACGTGGTTTAAAACTACAATCTTGAAACATCCGATTGCTTATAGGTTCGGTACTTCTTCTTTCGCTGGGATTCTTTATACGGATGGGGCCTTGAGTTAACCCATCCGGTATTTTTAATATATTTGCGTTCCAACTGGCCTACAATGGCCGTACTCCTTCGCCACTCTTTTTCGACGACCTTTCCCACGTCCGTAACTCTTACTTGACGCTAGCCCGCGCTTGCGCGCGTAGCAATCTCGGGGACTATTTTATTACTCCGCCGCATTAGCCAATCAGGAATAATAAAACAATCACGGGGTGGCAGCAAAACTCAAATAATTATAGTTGTGGTAAGTTGTTACCTATTTAAGAAAATACATGAGTTTAATAGCGATCAGCATTGTTGTTACTTCTACTAAGCATGTGCTGTATAGTTAGATACAGTACCAGTAGTCATAAGTAATACGTTACTTACCACAAATTTGTCAGGTATGTTGTGTAATAGCCGTTAATAAAAGCACTATTTACATTAACAACTTGCATTCAGGGAATTGGGTTTAGTTGCCGGTATTAATTAACGAGAATAGTTGCAAATAAAACTTTATCTATTGTAAATAATTTTTTATCAAGTAAACACTTTACTTAGCCAATTTTTCTCAGTGTAGATATGAATTGGACTACTTTCTATAAAATCAACTTATTACTTGCCAAATCTGATATGTTATTTGTCGAATCTTAAACCACTAGGAATGTACTACTAAAAATTTTCAAACCTGATGATATTTAAATATAACAGGAACAGTGATTTTGTAATATGCCTGCATATTGCATGTACAACATACATACTTGATTTAGATAAATTTCCCAGAATTTCTATTGCGTCTTAAGTTTAATTTTAGATACGCTTGGTCGACGAAACTTCGCTGATAATCTCCATTCAAATTTCATTCGTTCGGAGCGTGAAAAGTTTAAAAATATCAGCCCCACATTTCCTTTCGGTAAAAAAAATACATTTCAATTTGTCTTGCCCCGGTAATCGACGGACAAAAAAATTCGATTGAGGACCGTGCGTGATCGCTTCACTCCGAAGAATCCATCTCTTCCTTCCATTCCTATCACAGAATGTACTGTCGCTTGTCGAAGTCCCTACTTGTGGCTTTCAAGGTCACCACAGTCGGCACCAACTCTCGCTAGATTCGATACCAACCGCTTGTCTGTGTGTGTGCTGCTGTTGCTGCTTGTGGTAAAACGCGAATGAAATAAAAGAGCCGTGATACATCGGCTTCACCTTCAACTCTCTCGGTTACTCTACAAGAGTTCAGGTTAACGTTCTTATAAATGTATGTTTGAGTGGATATTACGTTTGAACCAGTCGCTTTCAAATAGTGCGCTTAACGTGTGTTTGTTTGGTGTATTCGATATTTATTCGTCTTGAACTTTTCAATATCGATTTATTTGTTAATATTATATAAAATAATGCACATTAGATATATACACTACAGTGCATGATTATGACATTGATGACTGAAAAGGAGAGTGCTGCTTAAATGGCGTTATATACGCAAAAAAATAATTACTCAATTTGAATATAAATACCATGTGATTCAAAATGATTGTCGTAATAAAAAAACTGTTTTCCGGAAAAAATTATCTATACTTACTACCAATTTAATGAGCGAAGTTAGCTACATACAAATTTCATGCATTAAATGAATTTTCTTGGCATTTAGCGACATTGGCACGCATGTTGTAGTATCTTTCGATTATTTATCTTATAATTTTTTTCAAATCGTTTATATTTAATAGCTAATATCACCAACAATAGTATTTCTGAATACTGTAAGAAAATAAGAGAATTTATCTGTGGTAATCAGCTCAACAAACAGGTAAAAAATTAATATTAACATTAAATGAAATGGTTTATTACATTTTATAATTTTATAGGCTTATCATACACTTCAGCGCAACGAGCTGTCAAAAGAAAGTTACATTTCATCCCTATAAAGTTTCTACGGTACAGGAATTATTACCATTAGATCACGATAGGCGATTGGAATATGTCATTGGTTAAATAACAATTTAAGGGACGATGACTTGCTAAACAAATCATTTTTCTCGGATGAAGCCTGGTTTTATCTAACAGACTATATCAATTTACAAAAACTATGTATCTGGTCTGCAGAAAATCCACACGAATTTCGAGAAACGCAATTGCATCCTGTAAAATTGGAGTTTGGTTAACTATGTCCAGGCAACGAATAATAGGGCCAATTTTCTTCGAGGAAACTGTAACAGCCCAACGTTACCAACAGATGTTGGAATTGTTTATTGCAGAGTTACAAGAAAAGCAGGTTATTTTTAGCACGATAATGCTCCAGCACATACTGCTCAACAAACCTGCCAATATCTTCAACAGTTTTTTGCTGACAGGTTCGTTAGAGCACAAAGATGGCCGCCAAGATCGCCTGATCTAACCCCATTAGATTACTTCATGTTTGGCTATTTAAAAAATAGGATCTATAGAAACCGCATGTATACCATAGGAGAACTGAGAGATGCAGTTTTGTCACTTAATAATTATACTAATTGTATGTTATAATTTAAAGTAATAAATAAATTTAAGTTAAACACCGTTAGTACTGAATTATAAAATCATAATTTAGTAAAGTTAAATTAATTACATTTCATTTTTACAAGCAGAAACACCAATCCATAGTCGTTTATATAATGCGAGTTCAAATATAGGTTACGTTTTCCTTATTTATGACAGATCCGTTTACTTTCTTATGTTCCAACACTGACTTAGTTCAAACCTTCATTACAAACACGCGGCATATACCTACACCCTGTTACTATCTATAGGAGCGGAATTGACAATCATTTTGAATCTCTGTGTACATCACATTGAATATAACATAACTTCCTATATAAGCAAGAAGATGATGTATTTATATTGAAAATAAAATTTGTTCAGTTTTCCAAACCCGTAATTTGTTAGACGAAACAATTTTTTAGTTCAAATGTAATCAATATACTAAAATCATTATGAACATATAATATTTTCACCACAAAAATAATTATTTTTGATTTGAGTAAATGGATTTTCTCAACTGGAAACTATCATATTTATGCCTTAATAATTTATGTACATTTGATGGAAGTATATAAAAGTATCATTTGAAGTATTGCAATAATGGCGCACCCGGTATATTACTATTCCATAGGCGGGTCGGCAATTCAACGGCAGCATGTGCGCAGCCAATTAACTGTCGCTCTACATCCGATATCGAAAACGGTTCTGTTTATTTTACTATGGCTGCTACGTCTTATGTTTGGAATCTTTGATTAAAGCTTTATCTTTACTTTTAGGAAAAAAATCTTTTCTACAAATGTCTTATAGAATTGAATGCTGCATAAGCTAAAAATATTTTCAAATATATCGGGTGTTCAGGAAGACTGGGTTTTTCATTATAGCTCTATTTTTGCTTTTAAGGACAAATCTTTTCTACAAAAGTTGTTCAGAATTAAATGCTGCATAACCTAAACATATTTTCGACTATACAGGGTGTTCCAAAAGTAAAAACAAAAGAAAACTACTTAAAACTACTTAAAAAGTAATTGCACATATAAAAGGATGATTCTCAAATGAATGGGGACCGACCTTCCCACCCCTAGATGCGTAGCATCTAGTATGTATGTATAACGCACATGACAGAAAAGATTTGTAGTGCAGACGCATACACACACATGGATGATGAGGATGAATAGATGACTATTAAAGTAAAAGTATTCTTTCACTTATGTTATTATGTATGTACAGAGATTTATCGATAGCGAATATTGTGTTGCAACATTAATGATGGTTACTGTATACGCTCAATACTCAAGTATATTAATTTAAAACGAAGAAATAAAAGTGAAATGTGTATGTACACATGTTCTTGCGCGCCCATTAATAGCTGCTATCTCACATATTTGCATTCATTATGCCAAACAGATTTTATATTAATATTATTAGGAGCCGATATAACACACATAATGCGCCTTTTTCTTTTCTATACCAACAAATAAAATAAAAACACTCAAATTCGCATGCTTTTGGTACGTTTTCAAAACAATAATTTCCATAATACATTCTCATCTTGTAGACATTAATTACTGCGTGGTTTTTTTGTATCTATAATCACAAACCTTATCTCATCCGTGTGGAGGTTTTACATCCGTCTTCTGCTACGTTTACATCCTCGCATTTTCATTATCTAAAACAGTGTCCGTTTGTGTATATTCTCGGCATGACGATCAAAAAATAAAATAACCTTCTATTTATTTATTTTTTCCCCCTAACTGTCGACTACTACACGTCTACCGGAGGCCTGATGGTGGTACACAACGAAGGCTGTTGATTTAATTGCGTGTAAATCATAATGGTTTATATAACGGCTTCCTGTCCTGTAGTACAGGAAGCGGCTTTACAGCGTCTCTGTTACCTCTCCCTGCTACCCTTAAAAATGTGGAGGAGTTAGTTTCCTGTTTTACACGCTCGCGTGAGCAGAACACTTGAAACTGTCGTGGCCGTTGGAACAAAAAAGGCTTCTTCTCATAGGGTAAATGTGACACTGCAAGCTTCATCGTCTATTATTATATCAAGTTACAATGGGATTCAATTAATTTAGAAATACACTTTGAAAAGAATTTATATATAATTCGTTGTGCTAGTAATAATATACAGTAATTTTAAAGCTTTAAATCTTGACCATGTATATATAATATTTGATTTCTTTTTTCTTGGTTTTTAGGTCGTCAATATTAAAAACATGAATGAATACGACGACGTTTCGCTTTATTAAAAAGCTTTTTCAAGTGGATATATAAATAAATGTAGAAATTGTAAATTATAAATAAAATGTTTTTGTTTAATAAATGACAAAATTGTTGTGTTTAGTATGATTTTGAATATATTATTATGTTTTATTTAAAGATTGCATTTTAAAATAGGCTGTTTTGATTATTTGTTTTTAAATTTTGTAATTAAATAGTTCTTTAAAAATATTGTATTTAGTTATAAAATTAAATTATATAATTTTGTGAAATATTGTATATCGGTTTTATCATTGACTGCATTTTTATGTTTATAAATTTGAATTATTCAAGTATATTACTGTTTTTTAAATTTTGTTCTTTGTTTAAAATTGTTACGTTGTTGAAATCAAAGGTATGATTTTGAGTTATTTCATGTTTTTTTTAAAGCTGTAAGATTTTTATTATATTATATTTTCCAAATATTGCATGGTTTTCATCTATATATACACTATTACAATTTTGACAGTCTATTTTATAAACTACGTGTGATGTTTTACTTTTTTCAATTTTTGATTTTAATTTTGAATAGATTTGGTTTTGTAGTTTGTTTGTGTTTTGATAGGCAATTTTGTAATTATATGGTTTGAAAATTTGATTTATTTTTTCGGATAAATGTTTAACATAAGGAATTTTTATGAATTTTGTAATTGTTTAAGTATTATTTATATTTTTTGTTGATTTATTATAAAAAAGAAAAATTCTTTGTTTGTTTATAAGAGAATTTGGATAATTATTTTGTTCTAGAATATTTTTTGCTTTGTTAATAGTATCTGATCGAAAAACTGGACTTGTTAATTTTTATTGCTCTGTCAGCTAAACTAATAATAACACTAACTTTTTGAGATAAAGATAAAATAATATACCTTTACGACCAATAGTTTCTTATGTACAAAGTCCTTTTTATAAATTATCAAAATTTTTAGCAAATTGCCTTAAAAATCGCGTTCAAAAATGATTACTATATAAAAGATTCCTGCAATTCAAAGAATTTATAGACAAACTTAAATTAAAACCAAATTTTAAAATGAATCCTTAGATGTAGTATCGCTATACACAAATACACCATTAGACCTAGCAAAACAAATTATACATAAAAAATGGCAATTACTTGAAAATTTTACAAACATACCTATCACAGAATTCTTTAATGCAGTAGAATTAACACTAACACAAACATATTTCCAATACAAAAATAATTTTATAAACAAATTTTAGATGTGCAATGGTTCACACAATTTCTAGCATCATTGCACAAATTGTTTTAGAATATATAGAAGAAAAATTTAAATAAAATAAATTTCGAATTTTTTTTTCAAAAGATATGTAGATGATGCATAACCGCGTTTAGAAGAAAAAAATATACCAGTTTTACTTGAACATTTTAATTCCTTTCATCCAAGATTAAAATTTACAATTGAAATCGAAGAAAACAATAGCATTACCTTTTTAGACCTCAAATTCATCAACAATGATAACAAAATTTTAACTCAATGATATACTAAACCAACATGGTCTGGACGTTATCTAAATTTTAAGTCTTCACAACCTTTATCTCAAAAAGTTAGTGTTTTTATTGGTTTAGCTGACAGAGCAATAAAATTAACAAGTCCAGTTTTTTGATCAGACACTATTAACAAAGCAAAAAATATCCAATATTATCCAAATTCTCATATAAACAAAATATTCAAACAAAGAATTTTTCTTTTTTATAATAAATCGACAAAAAATATAAATAATACTCAAACAATTACAAAATTCATAAAAATTCCTTATGTTAAACATTTATCCGAAAAAATAGATCAAATTTTCAAACCATATAATTACAAAATTGCCTATCAAAACACAAACAAACTACAAAACCAAATCTATTCAAAATTAAAATCAAAAATTGAAAAAAGTAAAACATCACACGTAGTTTATAAAATAGACTGTCAAAATTGTAATGGTGTATATATAGGTGAAACCATGCAATATTTGGAAATAGAATAAAGGACACAAATACAATAAAAATCTTACAGCTTTAAAAAAACATGAAATAACTCAAAATCACACCTTTGATTTCAACAACATAACAATTTTAAACAAAGAACAAAATTTAAAAACAAATAATCAAAACAGCCTATTTTAAAATGCAATCTTTAAATAAAACAATAATATATTCAAAATCATAGTAAACACAACAATTTTGTCATTTATTAAACAAAAACATTTTATTTATAATTTACAATTTCTACATTTATTTATATATCTACTTGAAAAAGCTTTTTAATAAAGCGAAACGTCGTCGTCGTATTCATTCATGTTTTAATATTAAAGACCTAAAAACCAAGAAAAAAGAAATCAAATAATATACAGTAATACCTCCATTTACGCGGGTAATTGGTTCCATAAAAATAGCGCATAAATGGAACCATGGAAAGGATGTGTGTGATAAAAACCGGAATGTTTAAATACATACGTAATATATATCTAACTTTTACTAAGCCTAACAAGTTTGGATTTCTAAGTTCAGTTTACGCAGTGTTTTCTGTTTTTGTAATTTTCAATCAGAAACAAGGCGCCATCTGGCGTTTAATACATTTAAAATTCAAAATTTGTCAACCGCGTTAAAGCGAATTCACGTAAATGGAGGGATTACTGTACTTGTAAATATAAAAATATATATATTTTTTTAAACTGAAATAAGCAAGACCAATGAGTCAGTCCTTCATACTTTTGCCCTTTTGAATTTCTTTTTTAATGTTATGACGGCTTGCTTGGAACTTAATTAATTAATTTATTTATATGTCATTAATGTAGTAACTTCATTAAATAACCATAAGTGATTTGGTACATTAAAAAGACATGTAAACCTGTGAATAGAAGTAATATACAACGTATCCCAGATAACATTTCCAACATGGAGTTCTCGTTTATTATAAAAGATATGTACCTATGTGTTATTGTATTGGGTGCAATGACATGACAGGCTAGCTAAACAAAAGAAGACAAAAAGAACGCTTTTACACTACTTTTTAGCGTTAGAGCGATAATATGAAGCATGTATATAGCTATTTCCAAAATAATCCAACAATCATTCTATACTTTTTGAGCCGGAATCGTCACGACAAACTAGGCGCTATGGGATTCCTGTGATTTGACATTTAATATTGAAACTTGCCCAACAATCTACCTAAAAAATGGATAATCACAATCACAAACGTACCTGAGCATCTATTACGAATCTTATTTTACTATAACCACAAGTATGACCCCATAGTATAATTAAAGTTACCTCAAATTGCTTTTAATGTTACCCAAATGATATTGCAGGTTAGGAAATTAGTTCCATCACAAATGACAATATTTTGCGAATTATTCTGCAATTTTCCATCTCCTTTTCTTATTGTATAGCTTCATAACATTTATCGTACGGCGTTTTGACTTTTTACACGTGGCTTAAACGCTTATTTTTTCCCGAAAACGTCGCACGGAATTTGCAGGATTTAGCCGACATTCGCCGCATGTATCATTCAAAGATTTCGTCCAAATATGATAGGCTACACCGGTAAAACACCGTTCAATAAATCGAATCATTTTCAAAAAAAAAATCACGCGTTTCTACCCTATTTTAGGGTTCGAACTGTAAAACTGAGGCATGTAAGAAGCCGTTTCGACATCAACCCGACCTCCAACTGGCACCTCAGTTTAGCAATGATCCGGAAAGTTGAGGTATTTTGACAACCGAGATTGATCCAGATATGCGAGATTTGACGTGTCTCGGGTCGCAGTGGCTCCCGTTAGGACGGGTAAAAATTCATAGAAATTTCGGAAATTATTTATATTTTAAAGAAAGTTTCTGGGATAAATCGAGATACGCCGATTGGGATAAAGACGTCTCGCGCGCTAAATGATGTACGCCATTGATTATAGATTTTCCCAATTTAGGTATGACTCAGATTTCGTAACACCGATTTATTATATATCGAGTAGATGGCCAACTAATATGTTAGCGACGAGGCATCGGGTTGAATTAAATGTGATTCACTCATTGTTACATATTATAGTAGGCGCTAATTTAGCGTATTTTACGTTAATATTACGCGAACTTGTGCTTTCAAATTTTAAATATGTAACACAACCGCTATCGATAAATCTCGGTACATACATAAGAACATAAGTGAAAGAGCACTTTTACTTTAATAGTCATCTATTCATCCTCATCATCCATGTGTGTGTATACGTCTGCACTACAAATCTTTTCTGTCCTGTGCGTTATACATACATATATAGCATACCAAAACATAAGACGTAGCAGCCATAGTAAAATAAACAGAACCGTTTTCGATATCGGATGTAGAGCGTCAGTTAATTGGCTGCGCACATGCTGCCGTTGAACTGCCGACCCGCCTATGGAATAGTAATGTACCGGGTGCGCCATTATTGCTTTGGCAACTTTAGCATAAAAACCAAGAAAGATAGGAAAATGGGACTTTTTATGCGTATAAAATATTTGACCGCACATTTTGTAAAATTACACTGAAAAAAACAAAATAATGAACATCGTTTATTGAGTTGGATTTATTAAAATAAGAAAAAGATATATTGTATGACCCCGAAGGGCTACCTTGAGATATAACTTCATTACTCACGACTTTTTTTATTGGATATCAATCTTGATGAAAATTATTAAATAAATATACTTTTTTTCATGCGTTCTAATGCGGTCACTAAACCCAATCATAATTAAACTTCAATACGTTCTCTTTTAAGTTAAAATTACCAATGAACATTTAATTAACTTGATAGAACGCCATTGTATCAAACTTTAGTATTAGTAACTAGAAGTCAGGCATTCTTCTAAAATGCGTTCCTTGAAGAATATTGTTTTTTAAGTCGGTCTATTCACTCGAGAAGTTTCCGCTTATAGAATTTTCATTACGCTTCGGATAGCTTTCTTTTGTTTTCAATTTTTTTTCTATTTTTTAAATTTTTGCCATTTAATCTTACTTCCTTTTGAGTCATACTATAATTTATATTATGCTATGTATCTCGTCCAGATTATGCAGTCGTCTAGCGTAAACTACAGATTTTAAATGACCCCGAATGGCTGGCTATGCATGTATAGCACTATCTTGAGAAATAACTTCATTACTCACGACTTTTTTTCGTCCACTTTTCGGTAAATTTCTAACATTTCCGGTTAAGTTAAACCTTCTCACAGTTTTACTAACGACAGATCGTGTTATTGGATCTTGATGGAAATTATTAAATAAATCGCATGCTTTTTTCATGCGTTCTAACGCGGTGACCAAACCCAATCATAATTAAAATTCAATACGTTCTCTTTTAAGTTAAAGTTACCAGTGAACATTTAATTAACATGATAGGACGCCATTGTGTCAAACTTTAGTATTAGTAACTAGAAGTCGGGCATCCTTCTAGAAAGCGTTCCTTGAAGAGTAATGTTTTTTAAGTCGGTCTATTCACTCGAGAAGTTTCCACTTATAGAATGTCCATTACGCTTCGGATAGTTTTCTTTTGTTTTCAATTTTTTTTTTTCTATTTTTTAAATTTTTGCCATCGAATCTTACTTCCTTTTGAGTCATACTACAATTTTTATTATGCTATCTATCTCGTCCAGATTATGCAGTCGTCTAGCGTAAACTACAGATTTTAAATGACCCCGAATGGCTATGTATGTATAGCACTATCTTAAGAAATAACTTCATTACTCACCACTTTTTTTCGTCCACTTTTCGGTAAATTTCTAACATTTCCGATTAAGTTAAACCTTCTCACAGTTTTACTAACGACAGATCGTGTTATTGGATCTTGATGGAAATTATTAAATAAATCGCATGCTTTTTTCATGCGTTCTAACGCGGTGACCAAACCCAATCATAATTAAAATTCAATACGTTCTCTTTTAAGTTAAAGTTACCAGTGAACATTAATTAACAATGATAGGACGCCATTTGTGTCAAACTTTAGTATTAGTAACTAGAAGTCGGCATCCTTCTAGAAAGCGTTCCTTGAAGAGTATTGTTTTTTTTAAGTCGGTCTATTCACTCGAGAAGTTTCCACTGATAAAATGTGCATTACGCTTCGGATAGTTTTCTTTTGTTTTAATTTTTTTTTCTATTTTTTTAAATTTTTTTAGTTTTTGTATATTTTGAACCTCTTTTTTATATTTTGCAATTTTTCCATCTTTTTCACCTTTTAAAACCCTTTTTTTCACATGTTTATTTTTTCTATGTTTTTATCTTTCGCACATTTTGTATCTCTTTATTTTTTTTTATTTTAATAGTTATTTTCTTTTTATTTTAATGTAAACTCTAATTGAAAGGTATTAAGTACTTACTTTTGCCACATTTTAATTATGTATCATTAACGAGTTGTGATATACAACGATCAATATTTAAAGATATATTGTCGCCCAAGAATACTTAGAACAAATTTTAATATTAACGCAAACTGCACAGTATTATCTGAAATTTAAGAAATTAAAAATATCTTTATTCATAAAATCATATTTCATTTCTATACATATTGAGAAATTCATATGTATGTTAATAAATAAACGATAACTATATTATTTCTATGGGATTGTCCTATTAGCTAGGTACTTTAGCTACTTCTATGGAATATCTATTACGGTGATGCAGTGTGTGAGTCATACTAAAAACATGCACGTCTTTAATCATCATTATCAGTTAACACAACAAACAACAATTCCCACGAACATATCAAGAGCCGTATCACATTAGAATCGTTTTTCATATCTATTAATAAGTGTCTTCCGCAACTGCCATTGTTGACTTGGGTCGTGTCTTCGGTATTCTCTCCTTTTTTTTTACCTTTTTTCTTATTCGCCTCGCGTTGCTCGCTTAGAGGTAGCCGTAGAGGTATATATTAGAGGCTTGCATGATGGGGTCTTTGTTCGGGCGCGGAAAGCCAGGTAACCCAAGTGGTAATGCGCGGGAATGTTGTTGGTAAGTTCTTCGTCACGGTTCGAAGAATACGAGAAAGAGGGCGTGCACGTGAAGTACCCGTAATATCCTCTCCGCTCCCTCACTGTGTAACTGACATCGATAACTTGTCTAATGCGCTCGACGGATGATAGTTTGTGGTCTGTTCTATCTGAATGTTTGTTTAAATGTCTAAGATGAGATGGGCGAACTTTGCCTGGAAACGAGTATTGGAGATATCTATCAATTCAGATATATTTAAGTAAAAATTAAATAAATATATGAAAAATACAACAACAAAATAAAACATAAAATATGTGTTCCCATTTATGCACTATCAGTACCTACAACAGAATGACAAGTTAGTTTGTTAATCCCGTTTACTATCATATTACTATGAGTTTCAAATGATTGTCGTTAATAAAATAAACTTTTCCGGTAAAAATTTATCTATGCTTATTACAATTTAATGAGCTGCAAGTTAGCTATATACAAATTTCATACATTAATATGAATTTTCTTGACATTTAGCGACATTGGCGTTCGTGTTGTAGTATCTTTCGATTATTTATCTTATAATTTTTTCAAACCGTTATATTTACATCTAATATCACCATAATAGTATTTCTGAATACTGTAAGAAAATAAGGGAATTTATCTGTGGTAATTAGCTCGACAAACAGGTAAAAAATCAATATTAACTTTAAGTGAAATAGTTTATTACATTTTATAATTTTATAGGCTTATCATACACTTCAGCGCAACGAGCTGTCAAAAGAAAGTTACATTTTCATCCCTATAAAGTTTCTACGGTACAGGAATTATTAATACTAGCGATTGGAATATGTCATTGGTTTAATAACAATTTAAGGAACGATGACTTGCTAAACAAATCATTTTTCTCGGATGAAGCCTGGTTTTATCTAACAGGCTATATCAATTCACAAAACTATCGTATCTGGTCCGCAGAAAATCCACACGAAATTCGAGAAACGCAATTGCATCCCGTAAAAGTTGGAGTTCGGTTAGCTATGTCCAGGCAACGAATAATAGGGCCAATTTTCTTCGAGGAAACTGTAACAGCCCAGCGTTACCAACAGATGTTGGAATTGTTTATTGCAGAGTTACAAGAAAATGAGCTTGAAGCAGGTTATTTTCAGCACGATAATGCTCCAGCACATACTGCTCGACAAACCTGCCAATATCTTCAATAGTTTTTTGCTGACAGGGTCGTTAGAGCACAAAGACGGCCACAAAGATCGCCTGATCTAACCCATTAGATTACTTCATGTTTGGCTATCTAAAAATAGGATCTATAAAAACCGCATGCATACATAGAAGAACTGAGAGATGCAATTTTGTCACTTAATAATTATACTAATTGTATGTTATAATTTAAAGTAATAAATAAATTTAGTTAAACACCAGTTAGTACTGAATTGTAAAATCATAATTTAGTAAAGTTAAATTAATTACATTTCATTTTTACAAAGCAGAACACCAATCCATAGTCGTTTATATAATGCGACTTCCAAATATAGATTTACGTTTTCTTTATTTATGACAGATCCGTTTATTTCTTGTGTTCCAACACTGACTTAGTTCAAACTTCATTACAAACACGCGGCATAATATCTACACCCTGTTACTATCTATAGGAGCGAAATTGACAATCTTTTTGAATCGCATAGTAATGTGTTTATATTTCATACTAATAATAGTATATCTGCCTGTCATTTTTTTTTTTTTTCTTAAAATCCGATATCTAAGCATTTGCTGCCCATTCGGTTGGCAAGATTGTGACAGCAAAGTATCAATTTAAATTTAGATAACGTCATATTATTAACAAGTACTGAAGTTGATATTTCCCAAAATTATCGCGGTTAATCTGTATACTTCGTTAAATACTGAACTATTAGGTTTTTTAAAATTATATTTAACGTTTTATTGGCTATTTATTTAAGTTACATAGTTTTGTACTACTTACATTTAGTCGATATAAACCTGGTTGACATCAGCTGTGCCGATCATTACTATTATTTTGACATGTCAAAAAAGTAGTTCTCAAGTATCACACAGATGTCGCTACTTAACGGATTCTGGTAAAGTCACTAGATATATAAAATACCGCAATTCATTGCGCCAATGTGTTAGAGAGAAAAGAACCTTCTTTGGACACAATATGGCAGAATCAGGGTCCAGCTGATTCAACTGTAAACGGTTAGGTACAAAAGTCACTATATTCGGCCAATTCTTGCTGTCAGTGCTGTCAATAATGTTTGGTTAGAGTTACTGTTGTATATACTTTAATATAACATAGGAGAAAAAAAAGTAGGGTTAAAGCAGGAGAAAAACCCGCAGTTAAGTTTTCATTACATCATGGCGGTATCGTGGTTACCTTCAATAGAAAAACTGACAGGACGTATAAAATACAAAATGATAATGATTAAATTTAAATGGCGCCTAATCTGGAAACAATATGGTAGCCAATTGACGGCGTTCTTATGTACCCAAGTATTTCATTGACGATTTCCCGAGTGCCAGAGAAGGCAAAGAAACACGAAAATTCCGTTTCTCACACGAATGCATGCGTGGATTTTAATGTTCTAGGCAAAAAGGACATACGTGAATAGTCAGACAGTGCTTATTTGCGACATAAAATTAAGATTAACAACGAAGATGTGGAAAAAAAATCGCCATATTTTGCGTCGGTTAATTATGTGTATAAAAAAAAAATGTGAATCTTATCCTATGTTGGACAGCGTAAAATTGAAAAGGAAACTTTCAGTAATTTTATGAGGCGCCAGGATCACGTGTGACATAGATGTAAGTTGGTGTTTTGCACATTTTTAGTGTTCATAAAACACACAACAAAAAAAAAAGTTTTGAGAGGAAACATATAAACTGTTGGATATTAATTGTAACAACCCCCCATGTCGCAACAGTATGTGAACGATGTTTTTCCCACCCTCACACGCATTAAAACTTTTCTGAGAAGGCACTAATGTCAGAGATAGATCGACTGAACGCATTTTACAACCAAAGTCATAGCACGTGTTTTCCAGCATGAAAAATAGGAGGAATGGATTTATATGTAAAAAAATAGGCAGTTCTTATTTTGTGCCCACCCCCTTTTCGTAACTCACGAGCCGCCACTGAAATTACATTTAAGTCATGATTCACAACAAAGGAGTTCACAACAATTTTGCCTACATCGGTAATATTTCATAAGTCTGTAATTGAGTGGTCTATCAAACACTCGAGTGTTGATGTTTAATCGCAGTGGTTGCCACATTTGAGTAAATGCATAAAAAGGTGCTGCTAATAACAGCTATTCGACGATACTGGTTCATTAAATAGTTTATGATGTTCTATTATTTAATTATATTTGAGATTTTGGCAACCAGTATCTGTTCGATTGGAAACTATAAATGTAAAATACCTTAACAAAATATCACTTCCGGGTGACCGGAAATGGATGTCAACTTTGCTATTTTAATAGAATGAATATGATTTTTTATTCATTTTTGGATTCTACAACATAAATAGTCAGTTTTCATTAGCTATTTCTATAGCTACATGTTGCCGTTTTGTAGTTATTTAAGTTTTTCTTTTTTTTATTGTCATAATCATTGCATCATTGAGAAATTAATATCTCGGTTAATACTGCAAGTAGAGACTACCAAATTTGCTATGTTATGAATGTAGATATAACTCTAAGAAACGGTAAGCACACTTTACATTCTAACATACAGGGTGTTCAAACTGAGGAACAAAGTGACATATTTTCAAATGCAGAAGCTCATTTTTTTAAAATGGAAATCCCTGTATTTTAATTCGGAATTAGGAAGTAAATATCATCCCCTATCATTTTATATCAGCAATTCCTATACCTATCTTAATAGATTTTGAGATATGAGGGACTTTTTGTTAAACAGACTAAGTATTCTTTTTTTAAATAGAACACCCTGTATTTTAATTCGAAATAAGAAAGTAAATAACATCCCCTATCACTTTATATCAGCATTCCTATACCTATCTTAATAGATTTTGAGATATGAACGACTTTTTGTTAACAGACTAAGTAGTCCTATCTTGCGTGTTTGTAGCTGGCTCTAAATGAAGATTAATGTCAAATTCATTGACTAACCAAAAGGTTTATGTAATTATTTGTAATTACACTTTCGTACAACGCAATATTAATAGAAATGACTATTCGAACAAATCTCTGTATGTTATTCAAAAATAATACATGATTTGACGTGAACACATTTCAAAGCCAGCTACAAACATTTAAAAATAGGGCTACTTAGTCTGTTTAACAAAAAGTCGCTCATATCTCAAATCATTAAAGAATAGGTATAGGAATGCTCATATAAAGTGATAGGGATGATATTGAATTCCTAATTCCGAATTAAAATACGGCTGTTTCTATTTAAAAAAAATGAGTATATCTGCATTTGAAATAATGTCACTTTGTTCCCAGTTTTGAACACACGTATTTAGAATGTAAAGGTGTGCTACCGTTTCTTAGATATATCTCATTCATAACATAGCAATTTGAGTCTCTCTTGCAGATAACGAATTTAATTCTCAAGATGCAATGATTTGCTAAAAAAAAAGAAAACTTAAATATCAAAAACGCAAAATGTAGCTATAGATAGCTAATGAAAATGAGTATTTATAGTTGTAGAACCAAAAAGATAAAAAATTAATATTCTATTTAAAATAAAGTTGAATCATGTCGTCAACCGAAGTAAATTTGGGTTAGTATTTTGCATTTATATTCCATGAACAGATACTGTTGCCAAATCTCAAAATAAGTATATAGAACTATAACTTTAAATGAAACAGTTACGTGGAATACTGTATTGTAAATAACATACTAATTTTCAAACAAGGGCTAAACGGTTCTAGTCTGAAACAGAAAACTAATTCACATGCGTCGTTTAGCTGTGAATAGTTTTTTGATGATTACACGAACAAAGTTATTTTCCGTTCGATTCATTCAACTCAGAAATACAATCAAAACAAGACCTCCATTATATTCTGCCCACTGTATATATACATGCGTAAGCTCTTTATCGGAAGCGCTAATAAAATTAGATACCACCCATGGGGCGCCTTATCAGCCGATAATTAGCTGTAACCGTATCGAAATAAAAGTTATAATAAATTTATTATAATTACGATAAGCAGAGACGTTTTTTCGGACGTCATTCGACCTATTATAAAATATATTTTATCCGTCATTCCGTGATGCTGACACGAGTTAAATTGGGATTGAAAAAAAAAAATGATCCATACTATACGCCAACACACATAATAAGGTGACATTGAACAGCCGAAGCAACACCCATCTCCTCGAAAAAATGTATATTGCACATACATACACTACTAGAACGTGTACACTTACTTACTTGCTTGTTATAATACGTAACTTTCAGCGCCAAAAATGATATATGCCTGTTTGTGCTTAATGTTTCAGCAAACAGGCACAAAAGTATGTTAATAGATAAATATTTACTTTAAGTGCCGGTGATATGCGCGGTTTTAATTATAGATACGTATTGGACTGACTGTCTGGGGCATTTCTTTTTTTTTTTTTTAAATTTACCACGATTCTTGGCGCTAATTTTCGGTCTAAATACCTCACCTTTCACCGCAAAAAGGGAACACCACGTGAATTGATAATCACATATTTTGATGATACTTTTTGCTTAATTTTAGTGAGTGCGATCTAACTTTGAAGTTCAGAACAAATTTCGTTTATTTGAAATAACCTTAAGGTTAGTAGAATTGAAAATAAATGTTCAGTAGCGGACCTGCACCGTTTATGTACCCCTTCGACTGGCGTAGCTTTTATAC
>RXPK01000492.1:0-48585 GCA_004143645.1 Protaetia brevitarsis | reverse complement strand
TATAAAATCATACTTAATACAGAACAATTAATACTTACCCGAATTCAATTAACTGAAATCTGATATTGTTGTGGCATCAAAATACGGCGGTTTCTCAAGGATCGATACTTGGGCCATTCGCTATTTATTATTTATATAAATGATTAACACAGGTTTAACGAAAAGTAAATCAGCCTTATGCTGTGATACATCAATATTGGTAAAGTGCTGATTGATCCCGAGGTCCTTCAGAAAATTGCGGAGCAATGAATCTGCGAATGTTTGTTTGCTGCAAATAAATATTTAAAAAGTCAATCTCTAGACAAAACAAAAACGTTTTAACACTTCGTTGCAGCCAAACGGTATCCAATCGAATTCAAGTTTTTGGCATCAATTTAGGTGGAATCGACATATTGAAAGTTTGTCCAGCCAATTATCATCTGCGCTGTACGCTATAGGGAGAATTAAACACATTGCAACTAATGAGGCGGCAGGGTCTGCGTAGTTCTCCTACTTTTCACACGATCCTGAATAGTATACTTTCTGGAATCAGCGGACGCACAGAAGCTATTTATCCTACAGAAAAGGCAATCAGGATCTATGCAGTCTACACGCCGCAATAGTGTGGAAGCCTGTTCTCGATAGTACTTCAAGAAAAGAAACATACTTACCTTTACCATCTTACCACGTACATAATAATAAAAACTTATTCACCTTAATGGCGAATATCACCCACACAACACTCGTCAAAGGAACTACTAAAAGGTCCCATACCACAGTGGTCGTTCCCAAAAATCGATCGGACTACTGGGCTCGGAATTATTATAACGCCTTACCACGGAAATGAACTTACTACACCTAGCAGCTTCAAGACCCACATAAAAGAAAAATCTTAATCGACATGAGAGTATATTACAGTAGAAGAATGTCATTCTAGTCATTTCCTCATTCTGCTATTTTCTATATATATATTCTTGTTTGTTTCTGCTTTTGTCATTGTCTGTCTTTTTACATTTATGCTTTAACTTTTTACTTATTTATTAATTTTATTTATACACTTTTACTGACTAATGTTATATATGTGTATAATATCATGCAAATGTTATTGACAAATCTGTAATGGTTAAATTACCAAATACATACAATATATATTATATTATTATATTATTACGTACACTATCACGGACAACAGCACCTCGAAAGCAAATCAACCTACATACCATCAAAACCTCGCACGTGACACACACCTTCAAGTCCATGACACAATTCAGCGTACATAACCGAATATTTAGAACGGAAGTAGAGCATATTATTGCGTCATTTGACGTTTACAACACGTTGTACATATATATATACTCTTATATATATATAAACACTCCGTTCTATTTATACAAGAATAGCTGGTTATTGCGATGTTACACGTTTGTTTGTAACCTTTTTAAACAAACCCTCCTAGCAGCGGACCATTTTTCTCGTTACATAGAGGTTGTTGTTGTTCTTTCTCTCTAATGTTTTCTGTGTTCGTGATCGTTTTGTTTATAGTTAGCGCTGTATAATGGGAGGTACATCGTTTAATTCCAACAGGGTGAATTTGAGGCGGTTTTTATTGGAAATTCGTAATTACCTGTTTAAGATGTGTACCTCAACGGTTTAGAGCATTTTAATATTATATTATATATTGCTGGTTCATTAAGTTTAAAATTGGTTTTTTTTTGTTTAGACAGTAGACGTGCTGTAAATAGGTATGCAAACAGACGAAATATGATGTTTTTAGTAGTATAAAGGTTGGTAAAGTAAGACAAGCAGTTTCAAAAAATTGGGAAGGATTTACATCACAGCGATAGAAGTATATAAATAACCGAGCTACTTAACTATGCGTCCATATTTTATAAGTGTCAAACAACTAGTTGAAGTGAGATAGGATAATGTGTAGAATAATGTTTGTCTTCATGCATGCAACCACCCATTTTAACCCATTTTACCGCCCGTTGACATTTGACATCTGCTTTTTTCTGTTTATTGCCCTTCTTTAGGTTTGAATTTATTTACTTCTATTATTTCTTTACCAAAAGTTCTTTCAGAGCTATAGTGAAGTAAATCGTTAGTTTGTGGTAAGTTTAGAGTGTAAAGAAAACATTAAAGACTTAAACATTTTTTTAGGATTACAGTTCAAGATGCCCGGTAAACGACTTATTAGTTCTTGTTGCCAGAGTTTGTCAGTCTTTACTAGTGTATTTCGAGGAGGAAAGCGAATTGAATCTCTAAATATCGTTTGATGCGGTCCATGAAGTAAATTGTAATTGGTTATTATTAAATTAAACTTACATTACAAATTGTGAGAGTTGCGAATGCTTTGGGATTTTCTGTGGGTATCATCTACAACACAAAGCGCAAGAAGGAGCTTACATCTGCTGTTCCTTCATCGAGTGCTTCAACAGCCCTGTACAAGCCACATTGATGCCCAAACATGTTGATGTGGTCAGAGAGAAATATCATGAATGTTCGTAAGTAATTTTATGTTTAGGTTTTATGTTATTGATGAATTACTTTCGAGCACATGGCATAAAGTATCACGACTTCCTCTGTATCACTGCGATTTCAATGCTTATCGAATTGATATGAGCACATGCGAAAGGATATTTTTAGTAAGCGTATTTGGTCGGGATGTTTTTATGCGCGATAAACAAGTATTGGTAATGTGGCAAGAAAGTTTGGACAGCTGTACACCAGACTCCTGGCAAATTGCATAAATCACACAGGGAAAATAATTAAAGCAGTTGGTACGAGTATGAAGCAAACACGACTTTGTTCTGGACAGTTAAATTGCGGATCAGAGAGATGAGAGCGAAGACACAAATTAAATCTATTTTTAATTGCACTATTCTTTTCTTTCAATTTTGACAATTTTAATTTAATTTACTGCATATATATTTTGTATATACCATTGTATAGAATTTATTTTTTGCTACATAAATAAAACATATCTTTCGTTTAATTAATCATTGTAATGTATATTAACTAATACTTTTATGTTGCTTGAATATTTTTACATTTTATTGGAAATAGGTTTTTGATATAGAACTACATTATTGCGGTAATACTTATTTTCATTGAGAACACATTTAATAATAAGCTTGGCCTGATGCATAGCAATTGTTCAATAGAAAAGTTCTATTAGATTCGTGATTAGTTCCATTACTCATGATGTTGTTAAAACGGCAACGTTGATAAATACTGAACCATCCTTTCAGTTTAAAAGAGAATCTATTTAAAACTGCGTATAACCTCATTAATTTTGACAATCGTCATTTCATACAGTTCATTTGCAAACAATGTTGGTGGCCTGAATTTGTTTCAGACGCTGCATACGTCATAAGCCAAATATGACGTAAACTACAAACATTCATGATTTTGCCTGTATGTTCTTTGACAGTGTTGATTAAATATAAATCGATGCAAGATAAGAAAGCTGCTAAGCAAATTATTGATAATGGAATTCAATAAATATTCGATTTTTTTTTGCTGTTTCACCAGTATTTGACACTTATATTTACTTTCGCATTCAGATTTTTGTCTCAAGTGTGTAATGTCAAAATTTATCTATTCAAGGCAAATACACCTACATATCTATCAGTTGTTTGCATCTGTAGGCTTCTACCTAATTAGTTATTTACATGTCTGGACAAATCTAAAAAAAATATCTCAAGAATATCGTCTTCATACATGCAGATAATAATATACGGAGATCGCTGGATTGGTCGAGGTGGGCCACAAGCATGACCTGCTCGATCCCCAGACTTAAGCCCTCTAGATTATTTCTTCTGGGGATCTCTGAAGTCGATAGTTTACGCTACTCCAGTGGAGAATTTGGACGATTTGCGAAATCGGATAATTGCTGGGTGTAAATCAATTAGAAATGACCCTAGTGTGAAAGAGTTCGACAGTCAATGACGAGAAGATTGAATGCTTGTATCTAGTTGGAGGCAGCCATTTCGACATTTATTGTAGATTGAGCGACTTTACATGTATTTTTTGATAATAAAATGTTGTTGCCAAATTTTGTTTGCCCTGTATCTTCGAAACAAAGGGGATTTTTAAAAAAATCATCATAGGACAAAATGTTCTTAGAATAAGTCAGGGAATAATCCCTTGAATTTTTGCCGCATGTTTACCTAACACCCTGTATATACAGGGTGTTCCTAAATATCATGTACATAAGGAAGGGGGTAATTATTTGGTTTATTTTGTGTTTAAAATTTCATATAAACATAGGTCTGCCAAACGCTTCGTTACCAATCCTGCAGGGTGTTGAAATTTCAAGATTTTTTTCACTTTTTACTGTATAGCTCCTACAGTTTTTGACGATATTGTGGCCCTCAAATTTGGAAGGTTAGCGTTACGCTATAAGGCCTGCATTTCATTAGGCCATGCCCAAATCTGATGATGTAAATCTACAGAGTATATTTCTTCGGGTCATCACGCCTCTTTTGAATGAAATAGACAGACATCCTCGTACCAGCAACCAGAAAAAATCAGTGACATTTAAAATATTAGTTACAAGGTGTTTGGCGTATTCTACGTGTTTCCCTGCTATACCCTTACCCACATTCAAAGAGTGCAGGCTTCTTCTTCCCCGAGACTTCCCTTTAGGATTGATTTTCTGCCAATGGTACCTTAATAAGCTAGCCAGCAGACCGCATTTTTAATTGTATAAATCCTTTTACGATGAAGCGAATTTTTCAAGGACTTCAATTTTAGAATTTCCACAACAACCACACGTGGCAGATGAAAATCCACATGAAATTGTACAAACGCATTTTCAAGAACATCTCTCATTAAATGTATGGGGTGTATAATTGGAGATAATTTGATTGGTCCTTGTTTTTTGCTGGTCGACGATTAACTGGTCAGTCATACAGGCTGTTTTTGCAGAATGAATTGCCTTCATTACTTGAAGACTTCCCACTTACTTAAAAATCAAATGTGGTATATGCACGATGCGCCCCATCACATTTTTCTATTTGGCTCGGGATTATTTAAATGAAGTATATAGATAGGTGGATAGGACGAGGTGGACCTCAGCCTTGGTCCCCTAGGTCCCTTGACTTAAATAGTATAGATTTTTTCCTGTGGGGACATCTCAAATCTCTAGTGTATGACAACACCTGTGATTACTATTGATGACTTACGAAATCGAATAATCGATGGATTGTGAGACGAGAGAATACTTCAGGAGTATTATTGGGAGAGTTGCGAGCATCAATGAGAAAAGAGCGGACGCCTGTATAAGGGTTGGAGGAGGACACTTTCAACAATTGTTGTAGCATTAGTTTCCTTGTCATTGTTATTAATTAGGTTTTTTTGTTATTAGTTATGTTACTTTGTATTGTAATTAAAACAATGCTACGAAACCGGATCATCCTATTTTAACAGTAGTAGCACCTTAACTCTTAAAATTAATAAACTCAAGTGATTATCTGAATAAAGCCAGAGCCTGCTAGACCCATTTTAAAAAATTAATTTCTCTGGCGAATTACAGAAAATATGTTTTCTATTTTTTTTCTCTCGATAACGGTCAGAGATAAGAAAAAAATACAAGAGATCAAAAGTTTCTAAACAAGCCAGAAAATTTATTGCGCATTTTAGAATCTAGCAGTGGCGCATCGCAAAAAAAGTTCAGGTGAGAAAAGAGGGCATGATCCCGAAAAATTATTACCCTGTAGATTACATCATCATATGGCATGGACTAATGATTGCAGACCTTATAGCCCGTAACCCAGCTTCCAAATTTGAGCCAAAATATTCTCAAAAACTGTAGGAGCTATTACAGTAAAAAGTGAAAAAATATTGAAATTTCACACCCTGCAGATTGGTAAACGAAGCGTTTGCAAGACCTATGTTTATATGAAATTTTAAGGCACATAATAAACCATAATATACCCCCTACCTTTGTACATGATACTTTAGGAACACCCTGATAATATATATATATTTTTTTTTTTTTTATTACAGATAAATTATAGTAAGCCATGACTACACTGCAAGTTTCAAAATCAAATTCCTACTACAAGGTTAAAAAAAAGTTAATGACCCAATTCGGTAGGACACCATGTAGGTATACTGTTGTCCCGCAGTCAAGTGGCCAACCTCAACCCTTTGCGATCTGGCAAAGGTACGATTACAACTCGACGAAGTAACAACATAAAGATTTAGCCAGTAATCACGGATGCGACTACTCAGTAATAAATATTTATTGGGGCATTAACAGTGGCTGGTATAATTAACGCGTCAGATTCCTACCGGCAACCGCGCAGCACCGTCGGATAAATAAATAAAGTCGTTTCGTGAAAATTCGTATAGACTAGACTCGCGCGTGCGTTTGATCAGATTTATGAGATTGTTTACCTGGTCTGGATGTACGCTTTTACGGTATACATATTTGATGCTCGCGCCTGGCCGTATAAAAGCCACTGATGTGAATCGAAAGAAATGATACGTGCTATATAGAGGAGGGATACAGTCGATGGATATCTTAACGGGGAATAACACCGGAAGGATTGGATGTAGAATGGACTAATTGCCAATTAAAATTCTGAATGTAATTAAAGGAGAAATGAACATGACATCCTAAGGAGTAACTTTATTTTTACCGGTAAAAGGTTAAGAAATAATAAATTGAGGAGTGGTATTAGAAGAAAAAAAATTACTGTTATTTCTGTGATAATTTGATAAGTCTGCAGGTATTATCTTGTACAAAACAACTTTCATAAACTAGTAAAGGGGAGTGGTTTTATGTATACAATTTCTATTATATTTCGCAAGGTACTCTGAAGTACCGTCAAGCTTCGAGTTCTGTTACAAGGTGAAATGAACGAAACATTACTGACATGATCTACATCTAGACGACGAAAAAAGATGTTACGGATGTCGAAAATGAATATGAGAGTGGGAATGAAATTATTAATGATAAATTGGAGGGCAACAATATAGAAGAAAACAATGCTGATCCCCAACCCAATGCGGTCGTGGAGAACTCTGAAGAAACCATTGGAGTGGAGGTTGAATTAAGAAGAAAGATTGGTTGCACAGCTTTCGATGCTCGACCAATGTTCCAAGTAGCGGTACTCTAAAGAAACGATGTGACCATTAGAAAACATAAAAACAAAATAAGAATTAAAAGTGCGAGTTCTTTAGAAATTAGTGACAAGAAGAATAGAAATAATGTTTAAATTACCCATTTTATCCAAGTTACACGAAAGGTCTACAAAAATTTTCTCTAAATTCAATCTTGACATAGTTACTGCTTCAAATAATAGTCTTAAAAATACCCTAAAGATCAAGTAGATAATTTGGACAAATCAGGTACTTATAAGATATTTTGTAAAGATTGTGATCATGTATATATTGGGCAAACTAAAAGATCAATTAAACGCGTTACAAGGAGCATTTGGCTCATCTTAAATTTAGAAGGTTTGACAAATCGTGAGTTGTAAGCGCGGCGGTACATATTGCTGAAGAAAATCATGAAAGGTGACAATATTAAAAGTTAGTTAAACACGTAAATATCTATGTGCAATTAAATGTTATGAGGGTATGGAAATATATAAAATAAACATATTTTAATGAATTCAGATTTAGGCCCATTAAATTCTTGTCTTTACGGTTTATTAAGTAGTAAATTAGGCGGAGTTAGGATTAGTGACTAGTTAAGCTTGACGGCAGTCAGCCATGACCGTAATCATTGTACCATGACCTTTTTTAGGTAATAAATTAGAGTATTAGTTTTAGCTGTAGTTATTTAGTTCAGTGTTTTCTGCTGATGATTTATTAGCTTTGCTATCGAACGTACCTCAGTTTAGTGCAGTTTGTGGTTGAGGGGTTAGGAGAAGTTTACAGCATGTACTAGTACCACAGTTTGGAGTATTTTTGTTAAAGTTTAACTATACTCTATATACTATACATATATCCAAATATGAACAATTTATATTAAAATTTTGACTTAGTGCTACTATTTATTCATCACAATTCATCTGGGGAATCTTTTTTTATCATTTATTTATTTTTTCACAGCCAGTTGAACAATATTAAAATTTATACTTAATGGAATATCAATTCGCAGACGACGACAAGAAAGAAAGAAAAAAAACAGAGCTGTTGAATGTATTATTCATGAGAACACTCCGAGTACTACCATATTCCTACATCGATATACATTGGTTGTAATCTATACGTAGGAGTTTCCAATAGCCTACAATGCAATAGTAGAAATACTAACACAACATTTATGTATACAGACATAGTACATACAAACGTATCAAAAAACCGAAACGATTATAATGTTACATAACATAGCGGCTGTATTCATGTCTACCAATAATATAAAAATATCGTAGACATTAAATGCTCATAAATATAAATACTGTTTTTATTATGCCGTTCCAGTAAATTTTATTTATTTATGTGTGTGACGATCTATCCAAATTATTTCAGATTTATTTATCCGAACTAATTACTAATTACTATACCAGGGTAATTAAAATATCTGTGGGATTTATTAAGAGGCAGATTCTGGTTCCCTTTAATCTCGTAATTAGCCTCAGCATCAATTACACTTTACTATCGCGCTGTTCTCTTTTATCGTCCCCGGAGCTCTACACAACAAGCGTCGCCGTTGATTTACCGCTGTGAGTAGAATTAGTAGTAGCGGTAATCGAGAGCGGGGAAAAATGTTCTGTTTTTTTTTTTTCCTTCTACCGTTTCGCCTGTATACAGTGTGCACGCGATCGAGATGTGTGCGGGTATCTTAGTATCTTTTATACGAATATAGGGCGTTTAACTAGTCAGTTCTAGATTTGTTTTTTTAATTATTTTATCTATGAAATATATATATAGTACTATGCGTGATGTTTTGTAGCTAATGGCCAAAAATTAAATAGTCCCATTTTCAGATTGATGAATTTCATTTTGTATATAATACGAATATAAGACATTTAATTAGTCAGCTCTAGATTTGTTTTTTTATTTTATCTATGAAATATACTGTGCGTGGTGTTTTGTAGCTAATGGCCAAAAATTAAATAGTCTCATCTTCAGATTGATGAATTTCATTTTGTATATAAATAATTTTATTTTTTGCTGTTAATTGTTAATTCAGTGGCTTGATAAAGGCTTTATGCAGAGCCGTGAATTTAACGAAGTAAATAAAGATTCAATCTAGGCAGTTTCTTAGCTATTGCGTCTCCAATTCTATCATTCCTGAGCGTTGCTAAAGGGGTTTGTCATTTACAACCACCCATTCTTTGTTTCGTAGTTGTGGAAGTCTTCTGGTATGGAGTCTTCGGAAACAACTGCAACCTCTTGATTTTTTTTGTAGATTATTTCAACATGCACTTTTTTGTTGTTGCTTTTCAATTTACCCACAAGCACAGTCAGGCATTTGAAAGTACATTTCAATGGAAAAATTAGAACTTCTCAAAATGGAAATATTGAAACAAATTGTTGTAAAATAACTTTATTAAAGCTTAAATATAAAGCAGAAATCTGAATACGCTCTAGAGCTTGAGCATGCGAGACATATACAGGGTATTCCACGTAACCGGTTCATTAAAAGTTTATTATGTTCTATTATTTACTTATATTTGAGATTTTGGTAACCAGTATCTGTTCGATTGGAACTATAAATGCAAAAATACCTTAAACCAAAATATCACTTCCGCTTGACCGGAAATGGATGTCAACTTTTTATTTTAAATAGAATGATATAATTTTTTATTCATTTTTGGATTCTACAACTATAAATACGTCAAGTTTCATTAGCTATTCCTATAGCTACATGTTGCCGTTTTTGAGTTATTTAAGTTTTTCTTTTTTTTTTTAGTCATAATCATTGCATCATTGAGAAATTAATATCTCGGTTAATACTGCAAGTAGAGACTCCAAATTTGCTATGTTATGAATGTAGATATTACTCTAAGAAACGGTGAGCACACTTTACATTCTAACATACAGAGTGTTCAAAACTGAGGAACAAAGTGACATATTTTCAAATGCAGAAAACTCAATTTTTTTAAATAGAACATCCTGTATTTTAATTCGGAATTAGGAAGTAAATATCAGCCCCTATCGCTTTATATGAGCATTCCTTATACCTATCTTTAATAGATTTTGAGATATGAGTGACTTTTTGTTAAACAGACTAAGTATTCTTTTTTTTTTTTTAAATAGAACAATCTGTATTTTAATTCAGTATTAAGAAGTAAATATCATCCCCTATCACTTTATATCAGCATTCCCTATACTTATCTTTAATAGATTTTGAGATATGAACGACTTTTTGTTAAACAGACTAAGTAGCCCTATCTTTAAACGTTTGTAGCTGTTTGTAGCCCTGTTTCTGCTGATGATGATAGCTTTGCTATCGAAACGTACGTCCAGTTTAGTGCAGTTCGTGGTGAGGGGTTTAGGAGAAGTTTACATAGTTAAACTTGTTACAACATTTATTAATAAAAGAATCTTCTAAACCCAAAAACTGAAATACCTTATTTTTAGCGTAGTTCCATATTTTTGACCTTCCCTCGTATACAATTAAATTTTCGACAGATTTGATGAGTGTTATTTTAGTTTCAAGAGATGCAGAGGTAATTTGTAAAAAAAAAAAACGATTTACCAAATTCAAAGACAACAAAATTTTCCCATATGCTGCGCACTTTCTGCCGGTCACTGTATATATATATTGCTATGATAATTTATCTGTCTATACAGACCCTCATATGCAGTTCTACAGAAGCAGAAACGAAAAACTGATTATACCAAGTCCAAGCGGACATTATTAAATAAAGAAATAAACAGCACGGGGAAAAAAATCAAGGTAATAAATCGGTTGCTTTTTTACCAATCCTCGAATCGACTTTGTTAACCGCTCTATACGAGGATAACAACAAAAAACTTGAAGTCCGCTTCTTGAAAAGAAACCGTCGCCCTTCCGCGCAATAAATATTTATAAAGTCGGCCGGGGAGTTTACGCGATGAGCTGTTACTTTCCTTTTTTTATCGTCCGCCTCCGACTCGAAGAAATCGGCAATGCTAACTAACGTTTAATTAAAAAGCCATGGGGCTTTTGTTCGGAATAACCGACGAAAAATACAGTATATATATATATACGTATATGTGGCTAATCTAGTAAATCTATGCTTTCCTTGACGCGGTGAATGGCTTTTAGTTAGGTGGTGCTTTTGTTCGACTTTTTCTTTTTGTCATAAATGCAAAGCGTTCTACTATAGTCTATTGATAATTTTCTCATTAAAGCCGCTTTGTGCACGCGACACAGTACACTTATTTTACTTGCTACAATGCCATTACTTGTCAACTACTAACTCGAAAATAAACTAAAGTACGAAAGGAGCTTTCTTTTATTACCAGTATCGCAATTTTCCCAAAATTAAAATATTTAAAATAAAAGTATAGTTTAGAATGACTCAATGATCGAATGCTGCAAGAAGTATAACGATACCTTTAATGATTTGTATTTTGCATTAATAATAATAATAATGTTTATTGTCTTTAGTCGTAAACAACATAGACATTGTCAATATTATAAATACAAAATCAGAAATACAAAAATAAGTAAAAAAATAACATATAAATGTAGAAAACAAAAGACAACAGTAAAAGCAGAACCATTACCAGTCATGTCAAGTCCTTGGCAAATGCTGGGAGATAACGAAAGTCTTGATAAACTTGATAAACTCATTGGCGCACACTAAACTTTTAGTTTTACATTAATAATTTCAACGAATATCGAATATGGTTGTCACACATTTTGTTCGCCCTGTATCTTCGAAACTTTCCTCCCAGAGTAAGGTTTTTGCCATGGTTTTCCCTTACTCCGTGGCCATTGATTTTATATAAGTATATTATATATAATCAGTGTCCTTGGCGTTCTCGTTGTCGTTCCATGGGCGCATTTAATAATAACTGATAGCTGACTGATTTACAGTAGACTAGCGATTATGTGAACTAATCACATTTTACATTTTTTATCATTTTCCAAAAGTAATATTCGTATGGTCGCGAGGCTACTGTATTATATTTTTGTTATTAAAAATCATAGGAAGTTATTTAGTTAGAGTAGGATCATTTCAATTGTTATGAACCCATCATAATACTTAGAATAGTAGCCTCGTGTAGTACCTTTTCAGGTGGAGCAACCGGTGTAGGAGTGATTTGTAATAATTTAGTTTTCATAAATAAAGTCATGTCAAGTACTCATCAACACTATAAAATGAATGCTCATGAATGTAGGCTTTCAATAGCTATTTAAACGAATTAAAAGTACTAACCATCTTTATATGTCTTGGCAGCGCATTGAAATAAACAGCACACCTGTAGTATGGGCCCCGCTCAAACAAAGTTGTTCTGTGAATCGGCACACTGACATGACTATGAGAACGAGTTCTCATGTTGCTATATACATCGGCGTTTTTAATAAAGTAATTTTCGTTGCGCTTATAAAATATTAATAATTCATATAAATAGAGTGACCACAAAGGCAAAATCTTCAACTGCTTGAATATAGGACGACATGAGGTCATGGAGGACGCAGCCACCATACACCGCAAAATCTTTTTTTGATATATAAAAAGCTTGCTCGCACAACTAGCCGAACCCCAAAAAATGAGTCCATATCTCAATCGAGACTCCACGTACGAAAAATAAAACATTCGCAAAGTGCCAACATCTACGGTGCTTCTCAAATTCCTAAGTCCATAATACGCTGAGCGTTGAATCAGCAACAACGCAACTTGTATCATCAGCATACTGTGACAATGAACACGATGGTAAAGATAAGCACAAGTCATTTACATATAAAATAAACAGAGTAGGGCCAAGTACAGAGCCCTGCGGGACACCACAAACAATGTTTATAGCCGGAGAAAGATGTTGTTTTTTCAAATTATCAACACAAACTTGAATTTGTATGTGTGATTGACGATTAGTAAGATATGACTTGAATAAATCATATGCAACGCCACGCACTCCATAAGCCCACATCTTTGATAGCAAAATTCTATAATCTACCGTGTCGAATGCTTTTGACAAATCAAAAAACATACCGACTACAGTAATACCCGTGTCTACTTCCCCGTATACACGATCTAAACAGTGATATATCGCATCACATGTTGATTTACCTTGTATGAAGCCAAATTGAGTATTAGAAATTATATTTTTCTCTACAAAATAATCAACCAACCGTATATTTATGTTTTTTTCGAAGATCTTTGTTACTGCTGTGGGAATAGCAACAGGTCTATAATTACATTTATCAGAAATTGCATTGTAATTTATTGGGCTTTGATGTAACTGTTTAAAAATTACAATATAATTCCTATCTAATCTAATTATATTGGTTCAGAAGGAGAACTAAATGAATGCAATTAGTGAAATGAAAACCAAAGCCTTATTATCAAAGAAACCAAAGAAGTTTGTTGGGACATATACTGAGGATTAAGAGATATCGACTCTGTATTGTACAACAGTAAATATGTCACAAAATATCAAATTTCCAAACTGCTTACATCTGTTTTACAACCATCGCCTGTCAAGACGGATGATGACATTAATGGCGTTCATATAGTTGAGACTACCCTCTTTTCACGCACACATTCTAAGTATTAACAGCTCGGTTAATACCCTACATCAACTTATATGCATTTCGAAAACTTTACTTATAGTAATTACAAGCAAATTTGCTCATAAACATTTCGCCAAATACTAAACTATTATAACTTTGGTCTCTAATAATTTGTTAAACAAATAATTCTTTTTTAATATAATCAATTTTACCTAAGTACAGGTAATCCTGTTGTCTAACCTCAGCTCTACCCAAGGATGCCCTTTTGGCCATTGATGTGTATTTAAACAAAATAAAGTTGAAGATGATTCCAGATGTACGAAACGTGATATTGTATTTTTTATAAGACCATACGATAAAGAATAAAGAAATGTCTTAAAAAGATATTTTTCGTTTTTACCTCTTCTATAATAACCATAGTAGACAAGAAATAAAAATTTCACGATTTTAATTTTTTGCTTAATATCTCAAAAACTAATCACGATATTTCAAATTTCTCAACGCAATTTCGTTGCTCATATAACACAGGTCAACACGATTTTTGAGTCTGAGTTCTGTACCTCTGATTTTGATTACTTATGCCAAACTAAAGAAAGAAAAAATATTTTTATCTAATAAAGTTTGCTTTTGTAGATACCAGAACGAAATTTCAACATTTATGGAAAAGGTCTATTTTTCAATGTTAATCATATTTAAAATTAAAACAAGTTATGAATTATATATTTTAATTAATTTTTATTATAAAAGACAGCACAAATAAACATAAAAATACAAAAAAATGATACAAAAGTAGCTTTAAAAATGAATACTTTTAGTCTTTCTAGTGTAATCGTCAGAACTTTCTCGTATGAGCATCCAAATGTAGTCACCCATCATGTTCTCATTATATTGTCCTTGATATCTTTGTTCAAAGTTCATTATATCCTGGTGGAAGCGTTCCCCTTGCTCTTCTGAATATTCACCCAAGTTATCTTTGAATTTATCCAAGTGCGCATGTAGCATGTGCACTTTGAGTGACATTCTGCAACCCATGACTTTGAAGCTGTCAAGCATATTAGAAATAAGCTCGTCATAATTCTCGGCCTTCTTGTTACCAAGGAAGCCATGAATGACTGCTTTAAGGCTGAGCCACGCTTGTTTTTCATGAGTACTCAGGAGCTGAAGAAAATGTTCACTCGCCATTATTTTCTTTATTTGTGGACCGACGAAAATACCAGCTTTAATTTTAGCCTCTGACAGTTTTGGGAAAAATGTTTTTAAATATTGAAAGGCTTCGGAGTCTTGACGAAGAGCCTTTACGAATTGCTTCATGAGTCCTAATTTTATGTGCAGTGGAGGCATTAAAATACGATCAGGCTCTACAATTGGTTTATTTTTTACATTATGTTGTCCGATTTGAAACTCGCTCCGTTGAGGCCATGAATGCTGCTGGTAGTGAAGTGCATCGGCTCTACTGTCCCATAAGCAAAGGTAACACGGATATTTAGTGTATCCCCCTTGCATTCCCACCAGAAAACCAACCATTTTGAAATCCCCTATCACGGGCCAGGCATACTGTTCATATTTTAAAACTTGAAGAACCATTTTAACGCTTTCGTAATTTTCTTTGAGCATTACAGAATGAGCCAGAGGAAGTGATGGAAATTTATTCCCATTATGAAGAAGAACAGCTTTTAAGCTTCTTGTAGAGCTGTTCGATGAAAAGACGCCATTCAGAAGAAATGCTAGGGATTCCGATTGCATCAAACAAAACCTTTCACATCATTACAGTAACACAGTCCGTCTTCCTTCGTGAAAAACCCAGCAAACATTTCATGACGCTTTCTTTGGTCACTTATTTTAACGTTGTCCTTGAGCAAATTCCACTGTTTTAGCCGTGAAGCTAATATTTCTGCTTTAATTTTAGGAAGGTTTAAATCTCTTATTAAGTCATTAAACTCTTCTGCATCAATGAGATGTGGTTCAATAGATGGTGTCGCGATTACGTACTCGCTGCCTTCGCTATTATCAGATAATTGTGATAGCGGTACCATCTCTTGAGTCTTCACGTTTGGACTACAAGGAACTGGAAAAATTTCACTGTGAGGTACTGGAGCAGACGTTGATGGTAGGTTTGGATACTGGATCTTCTTGGCATTTTTTCCAGCACGACGCATACGTGGATTAACAACACAAAAATAGCAATCATTGATGTGATCAGTTGGCTCTCTCCATATTCT
Organism: Protaetia brevitarsis; assembly: GCA_004143645.1. NCBI lineage: Eukaryota > Metazoa > Arthropoda > Insecta > Coleoptera > Scarabaeidae > Protaetia > Protaetia brevitarsis. The sequence goes on along the minus strand of RXPK01000492.1, from coordinate 32,754 downwards.
TGGTACTGCAAACTTCATCTTTTTTTTTTCTCCTCGGTACCAGGCTGGAAAAAAAATTAATATCATTCATTAACAAATGACGCATTTAATGTATATTTTAAAAATATGTAAATAGGTATACAAATGTACTTTAAATATAAGGTGTATTTTCTTACCTTCTAAAGTGTTTTTGCAGTTATTACACGAGAAGTGAGGCGCCCATATTTTATTCTGACTTCGTACGGGCATGTTAAAATAAGGCTTCATAGGCTTCACAAAGTTTCTTATTTGATGATAAACTAAATTTTTTGGCTCTCACTTTAATAAACTCACCACAAACATAGCAAAAAGAGTCCACGTCGTTTTTACACATTTTCGATGACATTTTTAGGCCTCGCGACACATAAAATACGTTATTCCTCTAGAAAGCGCACTCGCATACTGCCAGGACACTCTGCTACCTCTCACTTCACACCCACAGTCCCTCTCACCCCTCTCTTGCGTCATAAATGCAACGGCTTTTAAAAAAATTTGCAAAACCACCGTATATTTAGTTTTCATTATATTAAGTACAAAAGCAAACTTTATTTATTATTAATGGAGTTCCTGTTTACTTTTCGATTTATATAATCAGAAAATAATCACTAAATAAAAGACTCAAAAAAAAAATTTTTTTTTTGTTGACCTGTGTAATTGGGCAACTTTTCTCTAATTTCACCACCTTTCTATCTTTTACCATTTACGAAATCCCCATGCATGGCGCCCTTATCTTGGACACCCTGCATAATACACTGGATTCAGGACGCCTAATTTGTGCTACTACAATAGAAGCTTCATTATTCGTAGGATTAGCCATATCTAAAAGACAAAATTGTCATGTTACATAGATGCTAAAACAGCATTGCTTATATGTATCAAATAAGAATCATCTTTATACGCTAACATCTTCCTATTAATATGTTTTCTTTTTCTTCTTCTCTGTCTTATAGCTTCGTTAAAATTAATAAGCTGGATAGATGTATGGGTACCAGAGCCTAATTAATTAGTATACTGATTTAACGTTTTCTGACAAAGCTGATTATTAGGAAAGCGTCTAATTCAATGCAGCGTGGATGATAAATAAGACGAGAGTAAATTGTGTGTGAATACATTTTAAATGCTTAAAGCTGTAAATATGAAAATATAAATTTCTTTTTTTTTATATACAGGGTGAGGTAAGATACAGGGTGAAGAAGATTTGCGACAGTAACAATATTTTATTATCAAAAAGTTCACGTAAAGTCATGACAGTCAATGACGAGAAGATTGAATGCTTGTATCCAGGCTGGAGGAAGCCATTTCGAACATTTATTATAGATTGAGTGACTTTACATGAACTTTTTGATAAAAATCTTGTTTACCCTGTATCTTCGAAACAAAGGGATTCTTCAAAAATCATCATAGGACAAAATATTCTTAAATTGAATTTTTGACGCATGTTTACCTAACACCCTGTATAAAGCTTAAGCAGATACAGGGCGTGCAAATATTCGTGAAATAACTGAACAACTTTTATATTGTTTTGCCTTTGAACATAATTGTCTATTCAAGTAGAACACATCACACAACAAGAAAATAAAAACTTATCGCGATTTTATTAATCAATTTTATAAAATAAAATAAGTGAAGAAGGATCAGTAGCTTATTATATACTATTTTATAAAATTTTTATTTCACTAATTATGGACAATATGAATATGGGTAACAAACAGTTCTCTTTGTTTAAAATCCATCCTGCGAACACACAAAATCAATTAGAATACATTAAGATTTTAGATTGAAAAATTTACAAAACTTGTTTCATATAACTCTTCCACTATTTTATAAACAACCTTCACGCTTTTCTATACGTAAAAAAGCATATTTTAGTTTATACCTACATAGATATTGATATGTATACATATCCACTTCATGTAGTTTCGAAGTTTGCAGTGCTGATATGGGCTGAGAAATCGGATACACGCTTTTACTCACTGCTCAGATGAAAATGGTAAAATCCGGGAAATATAATATCCACCTAGTCTAGAGACAGACACCTAAATATATACTCCGATGGTAATCTAGTTTTATGGGTGTATCATATTCTCCTAGGGAATTTATCCAGGAGAGCACCTACTCTTTTGATGGTGGAAAAAACATCATTTGAGAAGTTGGAATTCTGGTTAAAATCTGTGTACTACAGTAATGTGTGATGAATATAGGAATATTTTTTTTAACTGTTTAGAAGCGTAACATATAAAATTAATTGTGGGTCTGAGCTTTTTGAAAAGAATACCATATCGTGTTTTATGTGACCTTAGCACCTTTTTTTGAGGTACAGAGATATGCACAAGTGCATATAAGGCTTTATTTGCCTGTGATCAATACATTGATTAACCAAATTATATGAAAGTGCCAAAATTAAAAACTTCACTAAATATTACAGTTAAATGTATTGACCAACATTAGATTGTCTGAACCAGCTCATTTATACGCTTTCAGGAATTTATTAACTTTTCTGGTGGATAGATATTTGTTTCGACTTCCGTAAAAAATAATTTTAAAAATTGACCTGCTAATCTTATAGAATTGATTTTAGCTTGATTTTTTCTTCTTCTTTAAGGTCATGCTAAAGCAGGCGTATGTTTACGAACACCTAAACAATAACTCCACACTTTTCATCCAACGAAAGATCAGAGGTTATGATGTCATATATATTCTACCACTTATTGATGTTAAACGACACGGAATGCGCCTTCCGATTCACATCCACTACTTTATCAATGCTTTTGATGAATTGGAGGCAAAGGCCAACACGTGAATATATGTTTATTCTTCATAAGTAGCCATATTTCAAAATAAGTAAATCACTTACTACCAGGAGATTCAAATAAATTTGGTAAGATAAGAAAACACGATGTTTTCCTATGATCATAAGAAATCCTTTGATAAAGTGTTATCTTGTAGTAGTCTCGCATCATTAAATTTAATTATAGTTTGACTTCCAAGCCGCACTTTTATTGTTTCAAAAACTGTCAATCGTTCTTCGATGGTATGATAATAAAATCGCTAACGAACCAACTAAAATAATAAGCAGGGTTCAGTATTAACCTGCTTTATTATTTTGCTAATTTTACTGCGCACATATTTGTATATATTGCGCATTTACACACATCACATTGCGTACGAACAAAGAATAAAGTTCGTTATTATAAATTATACCTGTTAAAGTTTTAAAATTCATTAAAATAGTTACCGATAATCAGAATGGATTTTTCTGAAGTGCTGGCGACCGCAGACATCACCAATTAGACGAGAAGCATGTGTATATAATTACTATACGTATGGAATCTGTTTCTCGCTATTCCTCCGTAAAAAAACACGTCAAAACCGGTCTAAAATGGATCCTTCTGTTGCTAGTTTCTCGTGTCGTTCGACGCGACACTGATTTCTTATTCTGGCAGATCGAGGCGACCGTTGAACAGTGAACCATTTCGTTCAATACTCGTTATGTATGCCCTGAAGGCAAGAATCGCTTCTGTAATTTAATTTAATTTAAAGCAGGAGGCTTGTGTTGTTTTATTTTTAACTTGTGCGGAATTACCATGTTTCTTAATTGGAGTTGTGGAAATATTAAAGTAATCTTTTTGCTTATTTGTGTATACATAGTTATAGTTGGATTGATTCCAGCTTATGGAATGCGTGATGTTTGGTGTGATGTTGGTCTGATCTCATTACCAAAACGTTGCCTTTTACATGATGGGCAATAGTATTGTGTCCTAATCTATCAAATCGCAATATACCCTAACAAGCAGAAATATTACATAGATATTTTTAAAAATATATTTTATAAATATTTTTCGTGAGAGGTTTTTGAATATATTTTTCATATTTTTTCTAAATATAGATAAAATATTCAATTAAAATATTTATTGCATATTTTAAAATTAATGTAAGTGCTATATTTTTTCTAAAATACTTATATGAAAATTGAGATGTTTTATGCAATCTATTTAATTTGTCAAAATAAATTAAAATTGTTCTTGGTTATTTAGATTGTATAACGTCGATAACGAAAAGTTGAAACATACATAGAGTTGTCTAAAAGCCAAGAACTTGTTTTTTCACACTCACCATACAAGTTAATAATCAATAATTCTGGCATCACTTAAGGCATACTGAAGGTTTATCAAATTAATCACTATTTTTTAATTGAAGTGTTCTAAATAAAAAACAAACGTATTTATTATCATTTTATTTGAATAAGCCAATAAAAATGAAAAATACTCATTTTTAAGTCTAGCCTTGGCTGGTGCCAGGTACAACCCTATGGCTTTTTTCATATCTTCGGTAGTGGCGCTCTCATGGCGTTTCCTTGTGGCCTCTCAAACAATGCCAATTGTATTAGATCATACCATGAATAAAACATCGTACAACATTATCAACACCTACTAATACATTTGGAGCATTTACAATAATTGAAGTGGTAGCTACATTCTAATACTTACGATACTTATTTTTACTTTATTTCATAATATTTGAAAACATTTTACGTACAAACAATAATACAACACAACGTATTCTAACCTCTATTTGAGGTTATGACGCTTATCTACCGAGATGAATCTCTTAAGCAAATCAACTAGCAATTTATCTGGTAGATGCAGTACGTATATGATGGATAAAATTCCTACAATTATATTATTAAACGATTTCTGTACATAGCGATATTGAGCATTTCAGTTATCTTATAAATGCCATGACATGTTCAAAGTTTTGCTCACCTCGTAGTCACCACAAAAACTAAAACACACCCCGCAACAATTAATTACACAGTTAACCCTAATCTGCCCTAATCGTATACTATTATAAACCATAACATGTAACGGACAAACGAATGAAAACGTTGATGATACGCACGTGCGCGTATGCATTCTATGTACCTAATCCATAGACGCATAAACATACATACTAAATCATATAACACCGGCACCGTAATGAATAGAGGTGTTGTGTTGACGTTCGCAACTTACAAATATTACAAATAATATAATACAAAACGCAGATATATTAATAGAAAAGTTACAGCGCTCAACTTAGATACTAATTAAATCATATTAGATATATATTATCTAATTTAATCTTTAAACTACCATTTTAAATAGGTACATACCTACTTAATATGTATGCATATTCTACCCATTTTATATTATTCGCCTTGCGCACCAAATGTACAAAAGCAAAAATTCAATCTTTTTTTTATATGAAATAAATATTTACAGAAATACAAAGCAAAATATTCTTGCAGAGTTATGAAAAATATATTGAGAAAACATTTGCAATAAAATATTATTAATGCTACATAACATATATATTTTTTAAATGTTTTCCTAATATATTTTATGCATATTATATTAATATAACTAATATTCAAGAAAGATTTAATATTTTTTAAATATTTATAAAATATGAAATAAATATAGTTGGTCACTGGGGTAATCTGAGATAATCTCTTCTTGCCCATTATGGCTGAATGGAGAGAAAGGTGGTCTAGAGGCAAGTCCTCATTATTCCTGTTGTTTCTAAACACACAAGCCTCTGTATCTTGCTAAATTTAGCAATGCAGTTCGCTGCTGCACTTTGACTACCATATCTGATTTGCATAAGTGATCAATCCTATTTTCCTTTTTTTTTTTTGGAAACGATAGGGAAGTCTGTGTATATCACAACGAACACCATGTAGAAGGTGCCATTGCACCCTTCTGGACTAAATGTGCCCATACATCAAGGAAACGATTTCTAAAAGGCACTTTTCTATCTGTAGAAGATGCTATTAACAACAGCCACAAGTGAGTCTGTCAAAAAAAATATTTAATTAATGCTACAACTCCTTTCTACCCGATTAGTGTGAGGGAATATGATCATCTCGGTTAGTGCGACTAGTAGAAGTCCACAACAGAGTGTTTCATCAAAACTTATGTGGTGTTTGATGACAGACGAACTCTTAAATTGCTTGAAGACTTAGGCATATCATGCCAGAGGTATGTTGGTGATGTGGTCATGTATGCAAGAGAAAAAATTGAAAATACCTCTCAATATAATTCAAAATGGGAGGCAGCTCTGCGAAAAAAGGTTGGCATGACTGATTGAAGTCATCCAATAATTCAAATCATTTTTTCAAGTGTAACCACATTTTAAATATTTTCATATATCAAACTACAATGTACAAGCCGATAATCTGAGTATTATTAGTTACCTATTGGAGTTTTGCAAGTTAACGCATACAAGGTACTCGTCGACTTATTTTGATTCAATCAGCTGTTCGTTTTATTTGACAGTCTGACGTTCAAATTTTATTAATCTATTTACAAGTTATTATTTACTGAATTATCAACATGTCATTAACTTAATATTAGTTTTCTGAATCCAGTATTAATTCTTATTCCTTCTTTTATTGCCTTGTTATTAACCTATTTATCAATCACTATTACAATTTCTATTTATCCATATGCACCCAACATTTTGCTTGTTATTATTAAATTTGTTATTGTGATGATCTCCTTGGCGTTGGTCACGGCTAGCGCCCATTAGTAACAACTTTATACAATTTTTGTTCACCCTGTATCTTCGAAACAAAGGGGTTTTTCAAAAATCATCATAGGACAAAATATTCTTAGAATAGGCCAAGGAATAACCGCTTGAATTTTTATCGCATGTTTACCTAACACCCTATACAGTGTGTTAAAAAAAGGTTGTCGGACATTTTACCCAATTACAGTACTGGTGGAAATAAACAAAAAAAGTCTTAGTCAACATGGGTCCGCAATTCAACTGTTTTTAACATATAGTCGATTGCATATTGTTTTAGTAAGATAAAAATTTTCAAAGAAATTCTGATCGCAATGTAAATTAAACAAATGTTTATTTAAAGTAAAACTAAAGAAATTGTTCTACATGTCCACCGTTCATTTCTAAGCACGCTTCACACCTTCTTATGAAAGATCGACGCAATCTTTCGAAAATTCCTGGAGTCCTCCGAATTTCCTCGCAACAATTTACGATTCGTTGCCTGAGTTCTTCCAAATTGTTTACAGATCGTGCGTACACTAATTGTTTTAGATGCCCCCAAATATAGAAGTCTAGAGGTGTCAGGTCAGTGGACCTAGGAGGCCATGCAGTTGGTCCACCCCGTCCTATCCATCTCTCGTTGTATTCTTGATTTAAGAAATTTCTAACTACGATGGAAAAATGCGCAGGAGCTCCATCGTGCATAAACCACATATTTAATTTGTTAAAAAGTGGCACGTCTTTCAACAAAACGGGTAATTCATTTCTTAAAAAATCCAAGTATACTTGTCCCGTTAAATGATTAGGGAGAAATACTGGACCAATTAAACAATGTCCAAAAATAGCAAGCCAAACATTTAGCGAAAAACGGTTTTGGTGATGCAGTTCAACAACAGCATGGGGATTTTCATCTGCCCAGACGTGATTGTTATGAAAATTGAATATTCCGTCTATTCTAAACCCAGCCTTGTCACTAAATAAAATCTGAGTCGCAAAATTAGGAGTTTCTGCCAGCTTTCGTAAAACCCAATGACAAAAAACCCTACGTGCATCATAATCGAGAGGAGCAAGAACTTGCACGCGTTGAATGTGGTAGGGATAGAGCTGCTGGTCCCGCAGAATTCTCCAAATGAGAGGATGACTGACGTTCAGTTCTGCGGCAAGTCTTCGGGTGCTAATATTTGGGTGTCTTCTACCCGTCTCAAAATATCTAATTCTACTTGCGGGAGAAGAAACTGATCTAGTCTACCAGAACCACCATTAATTTTAAATGAACCAGTTTCGGACAGCCGGATATGAAGTCTTGAGAAAATCTTATCACTCGGTAACAACCGATTTGGAAATTCTTCGGCATACATACGCCGTGCTTCAGTGGCATTACCATTCGCACGACCGTACATAAAATGCATATCGGCCATTTCTGCATTTGTGTACTTATGCATAATTTGAGAACAAAAAAAATTGACGCAAATGATAAATAATCTGATGACAGATGTCTGACAGAACTAATTTTAAGTCACAATCAGTTGTTTGACAAAGGGAACTATTCTCAAAACCGAAAAATGTTTTTTTTTTTTATTTTAAGATATGCAATCGACTATATGTCAAAAACAGTTGAATTGCGGATCCATGTTGACTAAGACTTTTTTGTTTATTTCCACCAGTACTATAATTGGGTAAAATATCCGACAACCTTTTTTTAACACACTGTATATACACGCACGGATCCCTACGGTTTCAATGTTGAAGTGTCACTTCTTTCGGCGCTAAGTGTTACTGTCGTTACATCGCACATATTTTATTTTTATTTCGGGCCGGATTGTTTGGCTTGTCTTCGAGATTTCGTCGGTACTAACACAGCAGTGATGTCTAAGATAAGCAGTCAGACCGGGATAGAGGGATAGAGAGAGACGACCCAGTAATATTCAGTTTACGCCTCGACTGCGCTCATCAAGTTTGTTTCTAATTAGTCTACCACCTAATAAGAAAATGTGTTCCAGATTGTTTCTCTACCCCATGCGCTTCTTAACACGGCATTTCATGAAGGAGTACGCCACCAGTGTATGCGTTTATTATGTTATTGCAGGTGAGCATCTATATAATATTCGTTTTATGATGACTATGCAAATTATAATCAAAACATCGTTCTTCGTATGTAATCACACGTCAAGGAAATTCGAAATACCGACACTACAATACTACAATACATCTGAAATCGCCTATGCGAATAGACTTGACGACAGTTCGCGTCTAACAACTAGCACCTGTCTAATTGCGGCACAGCCGAGTTGGTAGCAACGCCACAACTCGTCGAATGCGCTCATATGTGCACATGTCACCATAAAAACGCTGTCACCAATCCTAATAAGTGTTTTTTTCTTTTTTTCGGATTCAACGCCATGTCGGGATACAATAGGGGAAAAAACAAAAGAAAAAAGACAATTGCAATAGTCCGTTTCTTCTCAGTAACGAGTCTAATAAAAGCAAACAAATATCACACGCCTTCCGTCACTAAGAATTTTTTTTGTACTCACCCTAGGGGCTTTCATTTACTTCTGCGGCCAGCATTACGTCTCTCCCCCCACCACTCCAGTTCTACTTGGACGTCCAACAGCATTGTATGTGTGTGACGCTGACATAGTAGTTGTAGAATTTCTCCTCTCGTATGTGTTACACATTTTTTTTTTATTCTCATTTTCACTCGTGTCTTAACAAATAATGATTTGTTTAAAAGCAATTTATCAACTTCACTGTGTCTCATTAATTCTCATGGTTGTCGCAACGCCTCCTGGATAGTTCTCCGGCCAGTAAAACGTATCTCTTTTCAGATTTCTGGTAATTCGTTTCGTGAACTGTGGAGAGACCAATTTTTTTTTTCTACCCGCTCTCTGGTCATATATATGAAACTTAATACCTTAAATCGGGCTTAAGAATACCGTAAATCAAATAAGATCTTCTCATGGTATGAAAAATATGTTTAGAAGGGAGCATTTTGTATGTTTTGATCGCTTGTTGAAGTTAAATTAACAAACATATTTAGCGGTGTTTGGCAAATCACATTTTTTTTTTTTTTAATAGCTCAAATGAAATAAAATGTCTTAATTTGGTTAATTCTTGAGCAATTTTATCTATTCTTGCAAAAGAAAAACAATTCTTGCTAAAGCTAAAAAGTAGATTTTCAGTATGACTCTTGCTGCTACAAGGAGCTACATCTAGGGGAAGCAAATAAATTGTACAAATATTTTTAGTAAGTATAACTTTTCTGTTTTGTTATGGGAGTCGTCTAATATTACGCTATACAGAAACGCTATAGCCAGCCTTTTGCCTTTCCGTAATATAATATATATATTGTATAATAGTCGCTAAAGGACTAATACATTTAAATTTAAAATTGTTATCTCTCTCTTATCTCAGGGTCTTTTCACTGGGATCGTGTCCCTTAATTTTGGGAAAGTGTTTTTTTTTTAACAAAACAACAAAGAAAAAAAAACAACAGCTTAAAATAATATAACATGTGATTGTTTTATTAAATGTAAGAATAAATGAAAATAAATGTAACAGAGGTATTACTTAATAAATAAATATGAATGGTAATCAATTATTTTTTTTATATAACTATTTAAATTTGACATGAAAATTCCACACCTTATATTTTCTTTTTAGAGCAATTAAATTTATTTATATTGTGATTTCTATAATAACTTCATTAATCTATTACCCGGTAGATGGCGCTGTTTCGAAATTGAATCTTATTCTTCAGGCACTAGTTAAATGTTTAAGTGAAATGTTTAAATGATTTTTGAAACAATTAATAATAATAAATGTATTTCTAAATTCAAAAGGTTTGTTTAAATAATAATATTTTGCGTCAATAAATTTACAAATGAAAATAACATCTACGTTCTACGTTGCCGACCTGAATCTCAATGCTTACATCTTACATTACATTGACAGATCAAATATAATCAATATTAGTAGGTGATCGAATAATTATCGGTGCAATTTATCGATATCAAAATCGTCGCGCTAAGTTATTTATGGGCGGACTAACCTTTTCGCACTGGTCCGGTGTCTGGACAGGCTGGGAATGGGAATGTATCGGTTGTTGAAGTAAATTCAGGAATTCTTCCGGATTTGTTTTGAAATTGGTTCCTTTTTTTTTTAGATTAAAAGGTAAGGTAAGGATTCTTTCTTTAATCCGCGTTAGTGACTATCAGACTAAACTGATTTCCGAGTTTCAGGATAAAATTTAAACAAAATTAAGTGAGGTTAGAAGTTTCAAACTGGCGGTAAACATACGTCTTATCTGCTTCACGACAAAAAGCTGATTGAATACCTCGTTGCTATGGGAATTGGCTTCGTTTTTGTAAAATGCTACGCTGTGATTGGTTGAAATTTCCGCGTCTTTTCAAAATAAAAGAGCAGCGTTTTGAATTTGGAAATTAGAAGAAATATCTGAGAAATCTATTTTTGAATAAGGTTTTTATTATCAAAATCGTTTTCTACAAGTAAAAATTATGTATGTGTGCTAAATTTCGTAAATTAATTATCTGTTTTTAGATCCCTGTCAGTGTGTTTTTTTTAAATGAAAAATTCTAATTTAAAAGGAATTATATGGATAAAATAGTATTTCAAACCTTCTTTTGATCACCTGAAGATCTGTTAATTACATTTCGATCATTCTGAAAATTGTTTTCCGTAAAGATATCATGTATGTGCACTTTCGAAGATGCTCGACAAGAAATGTGAAATTTTCACTTTTTACAGATGTTTTATACAATAATGCATTTACAGTACAGGATTAGTGAATTGTAAGCTTAGAGATTCTGGTATTGCTCAACATTAACATGTCGGAGAAGAAAAATTCCTTTTACATGCTTACGAAAGAAATTACATAGAACTTGGTCAAAATGGCTGTTAAAATGAAACTTATTGCTTTCCAAAGTAAGTAATTTGTGGTTTTCTATAATTTAGTGCCTGTTTTTGACTGAAGGTCTTAAAAAAATGGATAATCGATTACTGAGTGCTCGGTATGTGAAAATTTTGAATGATGTCGCAAGAATGTGTGTGTTTATGTATGTCTTAGATTTCTTGATCGGTTTCAGGCGTTCATATGACCCTGTGGCTGGTGAAATCCGACCGTCCTTGTCGAATACAAGAGTGCATACGACTGGCCATCCACACGATACAATTGATCGGTGTGTGTGTAAATTGATTTTCTAAATTAGAGCTGTGTTTGACCCATTACAATATATATATATATATATAATCAGTAACCTTAATTTCCCCATGGATGTAAAGGTAAATTTTGTACACAAACACTTTTATTTCTTATTATAGATAAACGCTGACCATTATTTCTTGTTTTTTGCCATTCTTCTTGCTTCATTCCAGGATATTCCTCTTTTTCTCAAACTTTCTTCTACTGTACTATCCCATGTTTTTCTCGGTCTGCTTCTCTTTCGTTTGTATCTCGATCTTGCCAGCCATACTGTTTTCGTCAGTCTTTCCTCTTCCATACGTATCATGTGTCCAAACCATTTCAATTTCTGTCTCTCTATGCTTTCTAAAATCGACTCTACTCCTAATTCTTCTCTTATCTTCTCATTACTTATTCTATCACTTCGGGTGACCCTTTTTACCGCTCTTAAATACCTCATCTCCAACGCTTGTATTTTACTCTTAGTTTGTGTATTCAAGATCCAACTCCCACAGCCGTACGTCAATATAGGTTTAAATATTGTGTTAAACACCGTTATTTTTGTTTTCTTTTGAAATCTCCTTCTTCCTTATAAAAGCGTTGTTCATTGCGTAATATAATTTTATCCCACTTTCAATTCTGTTGTTAATTTCTGCTTCCTCTTTACCTTCTTGATGTATATTTATTCCCAGATATTTAAATATTTCTACTTGTTCTATAATCTTTCCATCTATATGAATTATTATTTTCCCATCGTATTTCCCTATTGACATAACTTTAGTCTTCTCTGCATTTATCCTCATATTTCTCTTTTTCGAAGCTGTTTCCCAAATATTTAAATTTGCTTGCAGATCCTTTATATTCCCCGCGTACACCACCAAATCGTCGGCAAAGGCACTTTCCGCGATTTCCCCTATCCTCATGTCTTTATACCATATTTGTAATTTCTTTGTTTTCTTTTTAATCTCTTTCAAGATGTCATCAAGGACTATACTAAAGAGTGTAGGACTAAGTACTCCCCCTTGTCGCAATCCTTCCTTCGTTAAAAATTCTTCCGACTGCATTGCAGCCACTCTGACATAATTTCTGGTTTTATGATATATACTAGCAATTGCGTTTTTTAATTTGATATTTATTGCTCTTTTATCAAGGCTTTTGCATATCAGATCCCTTTGGTATACAGTCAAAAGCCTTCTCTATGTCTATAAAAGCCACATATATGTTATCATTACTTGTATTTTTCTCTAGCAGTTGTTTCAATATGAATATATTACCCTTCCTGAAACCACACTGTGCCTCTTCAAGTTGTACTTCAGTTGTTACTTTCAATCTTTTCTCAAGAATCCTCTCGTATACCTTTAGCATAGTACTCAGTAGGGTAATTCCACGATAACTTTTACACTCTTGTTGTCTCCTTTTTCATACAAGGGTAGCAGTATTCTCACTTCCCAGTCCTCTGGTATTTTTTGCTCCTACCATATCTTATTATATAGTATCTTGATAACTTCTATTCCAGTTTGTCCAATATTTTTCAGCATTTCAGTCGTAATTCCATCATTTCCAGCTGCTTTTCCTCTTTTTAATATCTTTATCATTTCTAATATTTCTTCTGTAGTTATTTCATCGTCCTCTGCGGTCTGGTTGTTTCCTGTGTAAGTCTCATTTTCCTCCTGTATATTTACTGAGTCTGTTATTTCCATGTTGAGTAAATCTTCAAAATATTCTTTCCATCGCTTCATTATGTTTTCTTCCTCTTTTAGAAGTTCATTAAGTTAATCATTGAAAAAAAAAAAATAATTTCTTCTGCGCCACGCGCTTCCCAAAGTCATCAAGACGATCTAAATACCCCTATTTCACAAAATTTGCACGCTGGAGAGCGCGCCACTCCAATCTAAACCGACGCAGGATACTCCCCTTTACACAACATATTTATAAACATCTACAGAAGCAGGTTGTAGCTGCTAACGTAAAGAAGCAGTCATGACATTAGCCTTTCTTGCACCAAGTCACAAAAATGCACTATAAAACATGTAATTCCTTGCAACAGAAACAAAGTATTATTACCGCCTTTTGCAAACATTGACGCAGTTAGCGCTATGAATGTCGCCAGCCTTGTATTTCATGTTGTAATTAGATATTCTCTGACTAGATTATATTTTATTCTATCCAAGAGCATTTGCGTTATTTTAAGCGAGCTGGAAAATGTTCCCACATTAAGAATAATTATTACAAAACATGGCACGGTTTCATTATAATGTCTCCAAAATGTATAATATTACGTACATTTATGTAATTTTAAAAAGCACCTATGTTTTAGTGTCGATTAAGGAAAGAGTTAATTGCCCATTGTTTCAGTAGCCGTGAATATAGAATACTTTCGCTTTGTTTAACGGAAACGTATTAGGATATTAGACATATCAAAAAGAAAAAAAATATTATTGCCTTAGCAAGTTTTAAGAGATAAACCATATGCGTATGTATTTGAGACAAATTAATATTAAAAGAAATGTCTGTATATCTAAATAAGTGACACTTACAGTCAATATGATTCATAGGAAAATTATTTATTACTATTTAAACTATTTATGCTAGAAGACTTTTCGTATGCCAAACAACAAGAATTACACAGAGCATCCACTCAACTGATTGGCCTAATTATCCCACAAAATAACTCAAGAAAAAATTATACTCAACGACGCGCAACAACATTGTTGCATAATAACTTTATGCCGGCACAAAAAATTGCAACACAATTCCCGGAATTCTCACAATTTAATCTGGGTAAATTATCTTTATACATATATGTAAAATACTTCCACGGATTTCTTATATAAAAGCGCTTCCGTCCCAGGCATAAATTCAAGGTAAACTCTGTAATTGACTCTTCGACTTTGAGCCGAAAGAAACACGATGTCTACCTTCTTCTTACTGAAACAGAATCCTGTGGTGATGAAGGCAGATATTTTTTCATATATATATATTTGTCGAGGTTAATGAAGTTTGAGAGATTTGCAATATCCGAGATGTCACATGAAAGATGAGGAATATTAAACTGGTTGAAATTTGGTAGGAGGAACTGCTTAAAATGAAATGGCGTTTTTAATGATAAGATGTTCAAATGAAAATAATAATTTGTGATTCTGTTTATATCTGTATTATATTGTTTTGATTATTAAAGCAAAATATCGTTTTTTTTTTCCTGAGTATGCAAATGTACTGAAAGAATTTCTTAGATAAACTGGATTGATCACAAATTAATGCAAATCGAGTTGCAAACGATAATAATGTCTACTTAGTGATTTTTTGTTTCTAATCTGTATAATTTAAAATTACTTAATTTATATCTTCAGACTAAGCTTTTCTCCCAATAAATATAGAAAGAAAATTCAAAATTCTGATGCGTAGAACCAACATCTTTTTTATGTGAATACAAGAGATGAATATTGATGTTTCCATTGTTGGAGATTTATGCAGATAGATTACAAATATTCAATAGCAGCTGGTATCTGAAACTTATTTACGTCTAATGACATTGAAAATCGAGACTTTTACTTAGAATTTTATTTAATTACCTACCAATAGCAGGGTCAGCGGATATACTGTGTGTTGTGAGTGGTAATACATGTTCTATCTGATGGTCTGAATTTAAATAAGGTAATCAGAGAAAAAAAAATGTATAGCATTTCCTCAACTGATATCCTGCTATAGTAATTATTCACTTATGTTATTGTACATTGTTCAGTTTGTCATTTGGAATGTTAATACTTCCTCTCAATTTGCTATAGTTAATTTGGCATTTTGGTATAACTGTGTATAGCTCTAAACCCACAGATTTAATAATTTATTAGATTAATTACGGAAATGTAAAATCACGGGAAGGAAGAATATTGAAAGAGGAAGAAAACATAATGAAGCGATGGAAAGAATATTTTGAAGATTTTACTCAACATGGAAATAACAGATTCAAAAAATATTCAGGAGGAAAATGAGATTTACACAGGAAACAGCGAGATCGCAGAGGATGATGAAATAACGACAGAAAATTATTAGAAATGATAAAGTTATTAAAAAGAGGAAAAGCAGCTGGAAATGATGGAATTACAACTGAAATGCTGAAAAATATTGGACAAACTGGAATAGAGGTTATCAAGATACTATATAATGAGATATGGAAGGAGCAAAAAATAGCAGAGGACTGGGAAGTGGGAATACTGCTACCCTAGTATAAAAAAGGAGACAACAAAGAGTGTAAAAGTTATCGTGGAATTACCCTACTAAGTACTATGCTAAAGGTATACGAGAGGATTCTTGAGAAAAGATTGAAAGTAACAACTGAAGTACAACTTGAAGAGGCACAGTGTGGTTTCAGGAAGGGTAATATATTCATATTGAAACAACTGCTAGAGAAAAATACAAGTAATGATAACATATATGTGGCTTTTATAGACATAGAGAAGGCTTTTGACTGTATACCAAGGGATCTGATATGGAAAAGCCTTGATAAAAGAGCAATAAATAGCAAATTAAAAAACGCAATTGCTAGTATATATCATAAAACCAGAAATTATGTCAGAGTGGGTGCAATGCAGTCGGAAGAATTTTTAACGAAGGAAGGATTGCGACAAGGGGGAGTACTTAGTCCTACACTTTTTAGTATAGTCCTTGATGACATCTTGAAAGAGATTAAAAAGAAAACAAAGAAATTATAAATAGGGTATAAAGACATGAGGATAGTGGAAATCGCGGAAAGTGCCTTTGCCGACGATTTGGTGGTGTACGCGGGGAATATAAAGGATCTGCAAGCAAATTTAAATATTTGGGAAACAGCTTCGAAAAAGAGAAATATGAGGATAAATGCAGATAAAACTAAAGTTATGTCAATAGGGAAATACCATGGGAAAATAATAATTCATATAGATGGAAAGATTATAGAACAAGTAGAAATATTTAAATATCTGGGAATAAATATACATCAAGACGGTAAAGAGGAAGCAGTAATTAACAACAGAATTGAAAGTGGGATAAAATTATATTACGCAATGAACAACGCTTTTATAAGGAAGAAGGAGATTTCAAAAGAAAACAAAAATAACGGTGTTTAAACACAATATTTAAACCTATATTGACGTACGGCTGTGAGAGTTGGATCTTGAATACACAAACTAAGAGTAAAATACAAGCGTTGGAGGTGAGGTATTTAAGAGTGGTAAAAAGGGTCACCAGAAGTGATAGAATAAGGAATGAGAAGATAAGAGAAGAATTAGGAGTAGAGTCGATTTTAGAAAGCATAGAGAGAGACAGAAATTGAAATGGTTTTGGATATATGATACGTATGGAAGAGGAAAGACTGACGAAAAGAGTATGGCTGGTAAGATCAAGATACAAACGAAAGAGAGGCAGGCCGAGAAAAACATGGGATAGTACAGTAGAAGAAAGTTTGAGAAAAAGAGGAATATCCTGGAATGAAGCAAGAAGAATGGCAGAAAACTAGAAAGAATGGTCAGCGTTTATCTACAATAAGAAATAAAAGTGTTTGTGTATAGAATTTACCTTTACACCCATATCACAGTGGGACAAATTTATAAAAAGCTGGCCAAAATACCCTCAACCCAACATTGTAATATCACATTTTTAGGTACGTAGTTTATTAATTCAATGTTGTGGGAATCTTTATCTATCCCTAATACTGACCAATATTCTTACCCGTTTACGCATACGGTCAATATAGATCCCATTTTTAACATTATCGGATCGAAGCGAATCTTTTAATCGTACGTATACTAGTAAATGTTTGCTTTTGTTACAAATTTGGGATTTTAATCACAGTTTCAGTATGGATCCGGTTCTTCACGGTAAGTAGTTCATAATTTTAGCTTACTTTCAATTATTACATTTCGTTGGGTATGTTTGAGTATTTTCTTCTTAGCGTACTCTCTATCCATTAAAATGAAAATAATACATACTTACAACACAGTTATAAAAATAGACCTAGTTAGACCCGCCCTAATTTTTGTTTTAGAAGAGAGACAATATATTAAAGTATTTGTACACAAAAAATTGGCTGCGCATCGCTGCGCTTTTTTTAAATATTTGCAATTAAAGTCAGTTGCTAAAAAGTAACAAAAATAGCGATTATCACATTACATCTTTTTTTCCAAATAATTTAATTGATTTTCGAGTTTTCCAGCACTTATGTATTAATATTATAGGGAGAATAATCTTAATATTCTTGAAATTATCCATTTTTGGGTGATTATCCAAGGAAATCGAAAAACAGCTAATTGAAGCAAATATTAATTTTTGTAAATTACAATTTATTTTTCACTGACATTTCGACTGTCAACAGTCGTTTTCAAGATATCGAAACTACTAAAGATTTTTGACAGTTGAAAAAAAGACTATTGGCAGTCGAAATGTCATTTGAAAATAAAATTTGAATTTACGAAAGTAAATATCAGTTCAAATTAGCTGCATTTAGGTTTCCTTTAAAATAATTTTACTTCTGGTTGTGATTAGATGGTGGTAATTATTGTAAATGTGTATTATCGTGCTCTAAATTTTATTTTTATTTACATATTTCTATTAAAGACAAAAAGATGGAACTGACTAGGATGAGCATTTTTGAAATACGGCAAGAAAAACTAAATTTCAATTCAACTGTGAAATGTGAACACGTTGTCAACGTTATTTTCAACCAACTGGATATTCAGAACTTGTCAGAAATTATTAAAAGAGATATGCGGCACGATATATATCGACTGTGTAGCAAAATTACGGAAGGCTGGAGAGATTATTGTAGGAAAAAGGAGCGATTTATATCAAAAAATAGTGTCTGGCTAAACGAATGCATAAACTGCCGCATAAAGTCTTGCCGAATAGATCGAAAGCAATAGGAACACAGTTTGATACTACCGAACTTGTTTATGCAACTCAAATGAGTTTGCGATCATCTGCATATATCGTATAGGTTGGATATAAAAAAAATAGCAAATACGTGCTGAAGACAAAAATATTGCAGGGAAAAAAGGAAAAGGCTGTTCAATCGTTATTTAAGGCAAAATTTGGTTTGATTGTTGATTAGTTAAGGCCAAGAGAAAGCGGGATAACAAATGATGGCAATACGGCCAGACGGTTTTTTGCCCATTACAAGGAATTCATGGAGATAACTGGTGTGAATGAAGAACTCATTCCACGATCCGCAGTTATATTACAGGCCATAACATCAGACTTTGATATCAACACCACTGCTTTTGATGAATATGCTCAGGAAACGACAAAGCTTTTTGTAACTCTGTATTTTTGGTTTTGTATGCCAGCGAGCGTCTTGATGCACGAAAACATCACGAACAGCCCACCAATGAAGATATTTTTTATTTGTTATTGGTTTCTTCAGATCCTTTAATTACAAGCCTCGCCCCACCATCTCGAAGGAAGCGAAAAACATTTGCACCTGATGTGTTAAGTTTAATTAAATGTCAGGATGTTTTAGAGGAATGGTTTTCAGATGTCTCATCTAATGTAAGCGATCTTGAGAGCTCATTTGACAGTGATATTGATAGTAATTAATATCGAATAATACTCTGAGTAGTCTGTATTTGTTATTGTTGAATAAAAGAACGTTTTTAGGTACTCGCGTAGGCTTCAGGTGAACCTTCTTCACTTCTTGCATATGACGATCGAAGTACCGCGCGAATCCTCATAAGTTAAAATTGTATTTACTTCTATTTTTGTCTCGAATCTACCTATTTACAACAATTGTTTCTTAATTGCACACTTGTAGTTGGATAGTTTTTATGTGTGTCATTTTTGACATGCTGCTTTTTGTTATAGTTTTGACTTGGAACTTATAATTACTAACCTCGAAACCCTCCAGATGCCAATTTTCATATAAGTCCAACATATTTGAATATAACGTATCCGCCATATTAGATTCGCCATTTTTTTTTTAAATTTGATAGCGGCTTCGTAATCAATCACCTCGAAAACCCTAATATACCAAGTTTTGTTAGAATCCTAATCCATTTTAGGTTTTAGCCAACTTTTCGGTATTTTGTTCCACTGCGCCATAGGGTAATTAAGGTTACTGATTATATATATATAACTTAATTTCATTTTTTTACACCGGTAAGGAATGGAGGAAATGGATTAATTAGTTTTATGATTTTCATCCACAACTAACTCAGTTACCGCAGACACAAATCTATCGAATAATGGTTCGAGATATAAATGAGGACAATAGAACTGAACGGAATCATTAAGCTATACGTACGAAGTGAAAGTGTCACAGCGAAGTGCTGGACGGCAATTCGGGCTTTATTCGTCATCTGGTCGAACGAATGTTCGCCGAGGACTTCACGTCCTTTACAAACGGTGACCGGTCGACATTGCCCTAATAAATTACCGGAATCGGGATAATGACAAAAATGATGAAAGCAGATGCTCCCAATTCGAACACTAGTCTTCGATTAATGGTGCTGCGGATTCGATTGTGAGAGATAGTTCGTTCTATTCGGGGCGTCTATCTTTTTTTTTTTATCTGGTACGTATTGATCCAATCTTAGATGTATTAAAGGTGAGTCGGCACTTGCACAGATTTAGCTTTATAAAGTCGGTAGATTAAACATAATACCAGTGTATTTATTGGATCCAAATTATGCTTTTAATTGTTCTAAAATAACGAAATTCCAAAGGTCCAATAAGTTCATAGAATAAGCTTTTGAAGGAGTATTAAATTATATCTCAATATTTTAATTCTCAATCTCCAGATCTCAAGACCACAATAAAAAGTACGGATTAAATTATGTCCTATCATTGTAAACTTCTCCTAAACCCCTGACCACAAACTGTACTAAACTGGACGTACGTTTCGATAGCAAAGCTATCATCATCAGCAGAAACACTGAACTAAATAACTACACTAAAACTACCCTAATTTATATCTAAAAAAGGTCATGGTACAATGATCACGGTCATAGCTGACTGCCGTCATGCTTAACTAGTCACTAATCCTAACTCCACCTAATTTACTACTTAATAAACCGTAAAGACAAGAATTTAATGGTCCTAAATCTGAATTCATTAAAATATGTTTATTTTTATATATTTCCATACCCTCATAACAATTTAATTGCACATAGTTATTTACGTTTTTAACTAACTTTATATTGTCAACTTTATGGTTTTCTTCAAGCATATGTAGGGCCACACTAGATTTGTCAAACCTTCTAAATTTAAGATGAGCCAAATGCTCCTTGTAACGCGTTTTAATTGATCTTTTAGTTTGCCCGATATATACATGATCACAATCTTTACAAGATATTTTATAAATACCTGATTTGTCCAAATTATCTACTTGATCTTTAGGGTCACCTAAAATATTTTTAAGACTATTATTTAAAGTAGTAACTATGTCAAGATTGAATTTAGAGAAATTTTTTGTAGACCTTTCGTGTAACTTAGGATAAAATGGTAATTTAACATATTTCTTATTCTTCTTGTCACTAATTTCTAAAGTACTCGCATTTTTAATTCTTATTTGTTTTATGTTTTCTAATGGTGTTATATACAACGTCTTCTGAGAACCCATTAAATGCAGCGATTTTAATAATTTCTTTAAGTTCTTTATTATATCGTTTTGTAGATAGAGGGAAATTAAGTAAGCGATGTACCAAAAAGTTAATAGTTGCTAGTTTGTTTTTCCATGAATGGTTTGAATCTTCTGAAATAAATCTGTTATTAGTAGTGGGCTTTCCATATATGTCTATTTCTAATTTATTTTTATTTCTTATTACTAACATATCGAGAAAAGCAATCCTATTGTTTGTTTCCTCTTCATGGGTAAACTTAATGGAAGGAAATTTTGAATTTAGCTGTTCAAGAAAATCTCTAATTGAGCATTTACTACTATCAAAAACACAAAAAATATCATCGACGTATCTAACCCAAACCCGTGGAAAATATGCCAAAGTATTCTGAAGATTTTAAATTCTATTATTTTGTTGTTGCCTTGATATCATTGATCATTAATATGTATGGGATTGATAGGATATAATATTATAATACATTTCAATTTCGATGAAATCTTTTTCAAATGCGAATTCCATTTGTTATTTTTTTCCTGCATTCTTTTTTTACTTTTTTTTTTTTTAAATAAATATTCACTATATTCCTCCGCTAATAGGAAAACACGCAGTGACTCAACCCATATAATCGTTACATTCATTACCGAAGGAATGAAATAAGAACAATATTCTTTATCCGTATAGCCTACATTTATGATGTATCGATGTTTTATCGTACGTTTTTATATATTCTCGGAATCAAGAATAGACCTCCCGGTAAATCAGTACCATTACCATCAATCTAATTAAGTAAATTGCCAATTTTTGTTTGCGTGTAATCGTCCTGACTCACTCACATTACCTTATTCATTATTTATGGCCGGCTATTAAAATGCCAGTTGCCGAGAAATCTTGTTCAGTTAATTGACATCGAAATTAATAATGCAACATCCAGAAATCTAAGCCTAATTAAGCTTTAATAATTAGAACATTTATGGCTAAATGTGGTTGGAAGTATGAGCTAAATTAGATTAAAAGAAAAATGTTGGATTTTACTCAAAGTTCGATACAATATTATTTTATTATAATCCCATATTGTTAACATGATTATTATTTGTAAAGATTGCAAGCTTTTTACAGCAAGGAATTAATACGTTAATGTATTTCTTCCAAAAAATGTTCTTGCGTAAAATTATAATTTGATAATTATTGTTTGTAATTGACTATTTCGTTTAATCATGACTGCGTAAATATGATCCTTAGCTTGGCTGAAATGGATGAATATATTCTATTACACTCAGGAACTATAATACTTTAATGTATACAAAACAAAATCATCTAAAAAGTAAGTATCCACTTATTTATTATAAACCTCATTGTACCAACTTATTGTTAATTATTTATTACATATTCCCAAGGTAACAAAATCAAATTTCCCTTAATTAACAACTCTATTATACCAAACAACAAAACCCAGTCGTTATATATATATATACACTAAACAAAAGCACCACCACCCGCTATTCGCAAACACTTCATAATATATTTTATAGATGCAAGTTTGCTCATATCGAATTTCACAACACTTTTAGCAACGCGATACTGTTTCGGAGCCAAAAAACACTGGCTTGTTGAGCTCCCGAACCTGCACGCTAATGAATTCGCTTTCATATTGTAATTTCCTTTGTTCTCGTAATCTAAAACTGCCGATATTTTGCGATACTTTTAACGACATGAACCGTGTAGTAGAGTTGTCGAATTGATTGTTTAATCTTTTCTACTTACAAAGGAACTTCGCCAGTTGTCAATCGCGGATTCTATTGACAAATTTCGCTAGTTTGTAGAGCCTATGAAGTGTTACTCAAGGGCACTTTCTGCTGTTGCGGAATTTTGTTTAATTTTAGGGGGTGAAATTTGACTTTGAAATTTACCCCGAATTTCGTTTATCCAAAATAACTTTTAAACGGTGAGAGATAGAAAAAAAGTTTCAATTGAAGACTTGTAGCGTTAATGCAGATCTTTCGGTTGATATAGCTTTTTTATATACAGGGTGTTACAATAAGCACGAAACTAAATATGTTGTGCTTATTATTAGATCGAATTTTAGAAATTGGTTATAATCACTCTGTTTGGCATCGAGTTTTTAGCTAGCAGCACGTATAGTTTCAGTTTAACCTTCATAGATGGCGCTCATCGACATATGACTTTTCATTTAAATATAGAATTAATTTAAATTCTATTTTTCAATCCATAAAACGATTTAATTTGATTTTATGAAATTGCAATTTTGGAGCCCTATTGAATATTTTATCTTTTCACGTTTTTCTGTAAAAGAAATTGAAGTTAATTGACGCTTCTCCCCCAGTGACCAACTATATTTATTTCATATTTTATAAATATTTAAAAAGTATTAAATCTTTCTTGAATATTAGTTATATTAATATAATATGCATAAAATATATTACAGAAAATATATTAGGAAAATATTTAAAAAATATATATGTTACGTAGCATTAATAATACTTTATTGCAAATGTTTTCTCAATATATATTTCATAACTCTGCAAGAATATTTCGCTTTGTATTTCTGTAAATATTTATTTCATATAAAAAAAAAGATTGAATTTTTGCTTTTGTACATTTGGTGCGTAGGACGAATAATATAAAATGGGTAAAATATGCATACATATTAAGTAGGTATGTACCTATTTAAAATGATTGTCTAAAGATTAAATTGGATAATATATATCTAATATGATTTAATTAGTATCTAAGTTGAGCTCTGTAACTTTTCTATTAATATATCTGCGTTTTGTATTATATTATTTGTAATATTTGTAAGTTGCGAACGTCAACACAACACCTCTATTCATTACGGTGCCGGTGTTATATGATTTAGTACTGTTTATGCGTCTATCCATTAGGTACATAGAATGCATACGCGCATATGCGTATCATCAACATTTTCATTCGTTTGTCCGTTACATGTTATAGTTTATAATAGTATACGATTAGGGCAGATTAGGGTTAACTGTGTAATTAATTGTTGCAGGGTGTGTTTTAGTGTTTACGGTGACTACGAGATAAGCAAAACTTTGAACATGTCATGGCATTTATAAGATAATTGGAATGCTCAATATCGCTATGTACAGAAATCGTTTAATAATATAATTGTAGGAATTTTATGCATCGTATATGTACTGCATCTACCAGATAAATTGCTAATTGATTTGCTTAAGAGATTCATCTCGGCAGATAAGCGTATACCTCAAATAGAGGTTAGAATACGTTGTGTTGTTTTATAGTTTGTAAGTAGAATGTTTTCAAATATTATGGAATAAAGTAAAAATAAGTATCGTAAGTATTAGAATGTAGCTACCACTCCAATTATTGTAAATGCTCCAAATGTATTAGTAGGTGTGATAATGTTGTACGATGTTTTTATTCATGGTATGATCTAATACAATTGGCATTGTTTTAGAGGCCACAAGGAAACGCCATGAGAGCACCACTATAGAAGATATGAAAAAAGCCATAGGGTTGTACCTGGCACCAGCCAAAAATGAGTATTTTTCATTTTTATTGGCTTATTCAAATAAAATGATAATAAATACGTTTGTTTTTTATTTAGAACACTTCAATTAAAAAAATAGTGATTAATTTGATAAACCTTCAGTATGCCTTAAAAGATGCCAGAATTATTGATTATTAACTTGTATGGTGAGTGTGAAAAAACAAGTTCTTGCCTTTTAGACAACTCTATCTATGTTTCAACTTTTCGTTATCGACGTTATACATTCTAAATAACCAAGAACAATTTTAGTTCATTTTGACAAATTAAATAGATTGCATAAAAAATCTTAATATTTTAGAAAAAATATAGCGCTTACATTAATTTTAAAATATGGAATAAATATTTTAATTGAATATTTTATCTATATTTAGAAAAAAATATGAAAAATATATTCAAAAACCTCTCACGAAAAATATTTATAAAATATATTTTTAAAAATATCTATGTAATGTTTCTGGTTGTTAGGGTCTGATCAGTTTTTTTATCCGGTAGAGAATTAAATTTTCGGTGTTGGAAATTAAAATTTACACAGAAATACGTATTTATTTTCCAAAGCCAGAGATCTTGAAATGCCATATCATATCTCTCCCATCAGGTATAATTTCTTCACATTTCTTACTTCATCCGTCACACGTCAAGCATTTGAGGATGATCGCAAATAAAAACGATGAATACAGAAATGAGATTCTCTGTTTTAAAATCGCTCTTTTTGCTTTTTTCCCCAATTTGACAGGCAGCGAGGTTGCGTCATTCGGTGTTTCGCTTTACTTCTATATAGCACAACGTAAACAGAAAAAAGTTTGATTATCCAAACTCGCTATACCGTTCTCCTCGTCCTCTTACCAAACACGACGTCTCCCCGATTAAAATACCGCACGAAAGCGCGTGGAGAAAGAGGATCCCGAAATAAATATAGATCCTTCGTTATCTTTCGTGGCCACGCGGTTCCTCCAGATATCAAATAAACAGCTCCGGACTTGATTTAGCGGTTCGAGTCTATTTACGGACGTTATACGGCTCTATATATATAATATATATATAATATATATATATATATATATATGTATATACGGTTTGGGCACAAGAGCGGACAGGGCTGAAATATTTCAGTATTTCTGGCGAAACGCGTAATACTGATAAGGGAGGATTGTAGTCCGTTGTCCGGCCGCAAACCGAAATTACTTTATATGTCTGAGGGTAGTGCGGTGAAATTATGCGCAATATAAGCAATAAGCTGCTTTACGTATACGAGCTAGCCCACAGAGGGTCAACGTAGGAACCGCAAAAATATGTAATTTGGGGATTCGAGCGAAATTCCTTTTCTTGTTGTGTGTACGAGATAAAACGTTTATCTCTTATGATGCAATACGAACATAAACATATGCTTGTTTTAAATTGTGGCCAACGTTTTAGGGGTGAGTTTTGGCTCTTGTTGTTGCTTGGAGAGGTTTTGTTTCATATCATATCCTACCCAAAACCAAGCTGTTCAGAACATACACAATAAACTATAAACTAACAGCTTCTTGCGGGTTTCACCGTGTGTCAAAACCTTCGCTCGACGTTTCGCTGTTCATACTGACAGCTTTTTCAGGATAACTGAACTGATTCTCCATGATCCCACATTCTTCTTATATACGCCTCCTGGTGCATCCACAGTGAGTTCCGCTCCATTGACCGGACGGTTCGTAATAGGCTCTTCCACGTGTTGCTAAGGTGTACCCTTCTTCTCTATTAACGGTTTTATTCTTCTCTATTTCTATGGCTTCCCTGATGAGTCTTTTCCCGTAGTTCTTGGTGGTAGTTATTACTTTTACATTCTTGAAATCCATTGACATACCCACTAACATACCCACGGAGGCCGCACTGGCCTTACTTCCAGAACTTAGACTACAAGAAGACATCATTGAGTTAGTGAAACTGTGCTTATCCACGACATACTTTTTGTATGAAGGAAAATACTACGAGCAGAAGAACGAACAGCAATGGGAGCCCTTTATCACCATAATAGCCAACTTGTTTATGGAAGCATTTGAAGAAGAAGCCCTAAGTTCCGCGATATGAAACTCAAGTGTTGGCTGCGATATGTCGACGATACTTTTGTAATATGGCAACACGGAGAAGAAAAACTTACAACAGTTCTTGAACACATAAACTCACAGCACCCAGCCATCAAGTTACCATGGAAAAAAGAACAAAATGGAAATCTCCCTTTCCTGGATTGTTATGGTTAAGAAAACAAAAAGAGGGAATGCTTACAGCAAGCAGTATTTAGAAACAAGACGCACACCGATAGATATCTGCATGCAAGGTCCCACCATCATCCGATGCAGAAGAAGACATTAATACAAACATTGCTATCCAGAGCCGAAAGCATCAGTGACGAACAACATCTTACCAGTGAAAAGATACATTTGGAGAAAGCACTAAAGATGAATGGTTACACTGACATCGACATAAGGAGAGCCACTAAGAAGAAGACGACACTGGAGACAACTACGGAACACGAAAGAGGATGGCGTGTTACCTTACATAGCAGGAGTCACCGAAAAAGGTAGGCCGAATTTTGAAGAAACGTAACGTACAAGTACGCTTCGGGACTGCAACGTCGATCCAGCAGTATCTACCGACCGCAAAGGATAAGATACCCAAGGGGCGCACACAAGGTATCTACAAGATAACGTGCCAATGCGGACAGTGCTACGTCGGACAAACAGGAAGAGCCATCGACATAAGATAAAAAGAACACGAGAGGGACGCAAGATGAAGAAGGACCGGACAATCAGCGGTGGCAGAACTAATGCACGACACCGGACACAAAATGGATTTCAAGAATGTAAAGTAATAACTACCACCAAGAACTACGGAAAAGACTCATCAGGAAGCCATGGACACTAGAGAAGAATAAAGCCGTTAACAGAGAAGAAGGGTACCACCTTAGCAACACGTGGAAGAGCCTACTACGAATCGTCACGGTCAATGGAGCGGAAACTACACTGTTTGGATCAGAGCGAGCTATATAGAAGAATGATCATGGAGAATCAGTTCAGTTATCCTGAAAAAGCTGTCAGTATGAACAGCGAAACGTCGAGCGAAAGTTTTGACACACGGCGAAACCCACAAGAAGCTGTTAGTTATTTGAATTTAAATTTAGTATAAGAATGATACTGTAAACGAGGGCATCATTTAAATATCACAAAAAAAAAAATTATTATGTAGTTCTCGAGCCAACAAAATCCTGATTAATACCGATTCATATTACACTGTACATTTAATATTATGCCGAATTTACATAAATTAACTACTTAGTACCGTTAGCGCTCCTACCACATTCAAAATTTAATTATTAAAATTCTACCGTGAAGTCCGCCGAAAGCGAAATTAATTGTCCCAATTTACGAGGAACGCTAAAAAATTCATTTAGGTCCGTATATAAGGCCGGCCAGCGACTGACCAATCGTTTGCCGTCATAAAAACCTCTTTTCCTAACGGACTAACCTCTGAATAAGTCGCGCGGTGTGTGTGTAGGATGCTACGCTGGCGTTAGGATATTTTTAAACGCGGTTTAAACTATACACGAAAGATGAGAAGGGAACACGCTCGTAGCTCTTTCTGCACCATCGGCAATGAGACAAGAAAATGTTTTCCGAAAGTACAAAGGCTATACGTGGCGACCATTTCACTTGGTGATTGGATTTTAAAATAGACGCGTTCTAGTGAGCACGCTGAAATATGCTGTCTTTTTAGCATCGTTTATTATACGAGTGGTATGTTCTGTATGAAGTGTCATTTATGTATGCGAATTAGATGAAATAGAACACATATATTATATTCAAATATACAACGTGTGTATAAATTGTCACAAAAGCCACACGTAGCCAAACATACTTCCTTCGTTTCTGAATCGAAAATCTAAATGGTAAAATTATTTACCTATGCTTCATGCGCTACAGTGAGCCACTTGAAAGTAACATACATTTGGCAACACTTTAGTCGCATTACTACGTAATGGTAGTACAATACTGTCTAAATTGACAGACCAGAATACAAATGACAAATTGTGATAACACAAATGATACATAGGGAAAAGCAATTAAGAAAGCTTTATTAAAACAGAATTTAGTAGTTTTGATTTTTCGAACGCATCTCTTGTAATAAATTAGCGACACTATTACCTACGCATATGTTCAAATCGATATGCGTCTGCTTATAAACACATTTGCAATCTACGATGTATTGCTGTTTACTTGTCAACCTTTCCGTTGTAATTTCTAATACTGCCGCGTTAATTCGTCCTATAACTTTCGTCAGCGTCTTGTGTGGTTTGCGTACAACTCTTACCTTTATGAAAACCTCAAACAAAAAGTCTAAATTATTTAGTGGGAGACCTTGCACGGCCATTAAGATATGAGCAACGCGACCACTCCACCTGTTAGGAATGTTCATCCAACCACTCTCTCACATTACGAGAAAAATGTGCCGGAGCTCATCATGCATGTAAAAACATGTTACGCGTATATTCAATGGCATCTCGTCAATAACTTGTTCTAATACATTTAATACCCGTGTCGCATCAAGTCGATTTGGCCCAACGACACGATGATTTATTATACCCAGCCAAACATTAACTGAAAACTTTCTTTGGGACCGTATTCCCGAAACGCATGAAGATTTTCATTGCCCATTTGTGAAAATTATGGTATTGGTCTACACATCTCTGGTAAATATAGACTCGTCGGTCCAAAGAACACCTCTTAAAAAGTCGCCATCTTCTTGAATCCTATTAGATACTATGACAAGTTTTAACGGTGTATTTATCGTTCTTCATAGAGCGGCTGCACCTAGTTATATGTATGGATAAAGAAGGTTCACGTAGAACCAAATGAACGGTCTTATTACTGCGATATTGAATGTGGACGCCCACTGTCGATACTACGGAGGATCTTCATGTACTGAGCCTAGAATTTCCTCTTCCAGTTGTAATGTACGCCGTTGTCTAGGTCGACCAGCGTTGCATTTCTTTTCTTAAACGAACCATTTTCACGTAGACGTTGGTCCGCCGTCGAAATACGTTTCCAGTAGGATGTCTCCGTTTTGGAAAACGTACGCGGTATTCCTGTTCTGCCTTGTTAGCATTTCCATTACAAAACCGATATACATATCGGGCATATTCATTAAATGTAAGAACCATTGTAAATAAACAAAACAAATAATAGGAGAACGATAAAAACACTGAAAACAGAAAAACTAATCAAGAGAATACGAATAATCACGAAAAAGGCAGAGCTTGCACAAAATTGAAACACTTCAGATTAATGTCAAAAATTTGACAGTAATGTTTTGATTGAAATCAAATTAGAATCATTGTCCTACAATTTGCCAAATGTGTTTTTCATGAGAGGATCTTATGAAGAAATGTTAAACCAGCTCTAAAATCAAAAAGAAACTGTTACGAAAAAAAACAGAATAAGAAATTCGTCTAAATTCAAAAATGCAGCTATCTATACCGACAAATAACAACACAAAAGCTTATTAAGAACAAAAAACCGAACTTCAAGAACCTCGTGAAGACTTATGAAGCATAGTACAGTATTGTTACCATTTAGATTTTCGATGCAGAAACGAACGAAGTATGTCCTACTGTAGCTTTTGCGACACATTTATACACACGTTATATATAACTAGCAATAATGGAGACAAGTGATACGATACTACCTCATTTAGATTTAGGTATAGAAATAACACCGCTTTTTTTTTGGAAATCACTCGACCAAGAATACAATTTTCCTAGTAAATAACAAATGAGCACCGACTCCCTTAAGGTAATTACATGTTTACATTCAAACTTAACTTAAATACTATGTTTAGTGTATTTCTATACCATAGCAATTGTGGCTTATTCGGCTAAAAGTACTAGTTTTGTATATATTGTAGTAATAATTTATTTTTATTTTCCCATAAGTGATAGACTCAAGTACCTACAGGAAAACATACATACACATATCATATACATAAAATAAGAATAAAGTTCTGCTTTAGCACTTGTACACGACCAAGGCTAACTGTATGACATACATATGTCTATATTTATGCGCTGTCAATGTAAAAGAAGAATAGAGTTAGGTCACCCTGGCACATTAACCGCATACTATTAAACACATGGTCTTCCAGGTA
Source organism: Protaetia brevitarsis (assembly GCA_004143645.1). NCBI lineage: Eukaryota > Metazoa > Arthropoda > Insecta > Coleoptera > Scarabaeidae > Protaetia > Protaetia brevitarsis. The sequence goes on along the minus strand of RXPK01000492.1, from coordinate 1,685 downwards.
GATTCTCCCACGGAAATCGCGTTAAATAATTTAACAACACAAAGCAGGAATATTGAAACATCCGGAATGATGATAGGCCGCCGGCTTTTGCGTTGCACCGAGCCACAACTGAAAATAATACGTCACAGTGCAGAGGGGCGGTCTTAATGTGTCCTCATCGGGGTGGACACGTAATCAAATAAAAACTAGAACATGAGAACACGTTAACTATATAGAATGAAACAGAACGATTTCGCTATATGTAATCTAGCGAACTGTAAATCGCGGGTTCTAATGAAAATGCGCCAGTTTTTTTAGACAGCATTGAGTGTTACTTAAGGATACTTTCTATTGCTGTGTAACTTCAATTTTAGGGTTGTCCATTTGATTTTTGAAATCAATCCCAAATTGTCGTTTATCCAAGAATAGCTTAATTAAACGGTGAGAAGATAAAAAAAGGTTTCAATGGAGATTCGTAGCGTTTATGTAAGCCCTTTTCCGTTGAGAAAGCTATTTATATACAGGGTGTTACATAAGCCATGGAACGAAATATGTTGTGCTTATATGATCGAATTTTCAGAAATCGGTTATAATATAGACCTGATTTAAATAATTATACTTACAGAGTGTTATCCCCCTCCTACTCTGGGGGAGGGGGAGAGGGGGTGAGGTGGGGGATCTAGTTCGGCACCATTCAGTGAGCCTCCTACATTATAACAAATCTTATTAATCTTTTTTTTTGATTTAGTGCAGTGTTTTAGAGATATTCCGTTGTCTCAAAATAAAAAAACTCACCCAATACATACAGGGTGTATCAAATAAAAAAGTAAATTTTGCTTGGGTGTTAACTACACGACACATAAAGCACAAACCCGCCGAAACCGGATTTCATCATTAAAAAAAAAAGTAAAATTTAGAGCCAAACATTCTTTAGTCCGGGCCTGATGCAAGGAAACATCATGTTATGTATAAATACATTGCACTCATTTACTATTATTCTTAACAGTATGCCGTAAGTTCATTAACGTCATTCGAATAAATAAAGCCCTTGTAAAAATAGCAAAACTGAGGCATTTTAAATTTCTTCTTTTTATAAAATAAACATTCCCTATTTGTTAAGAGCATTCCACGTAAGTCTACAAAGTATTATTTTTAATATCCTGATAAGAAGTTCGAGTTTCACCGGATATATGCGATTTCAGTAGTTACAAAAAAGTAAATATTTTCTTTCACTTTGTCGATCGAGATGAGTTGTTAATAAACGGTACCACATGAATTACACACATTTACAAATATTTTTTGTCTCGTATAATGCTTACAGATAGAACCCCTGCATTAACTTTTGATCGTAAATGATTACAGCTGCTAATATTATTATATTTACCTCTATATCTGATACACCTTTATATTTCATGTGATCTTTAAACTCTGGTTATCATGCCAGAGGTATAGCTTTTATGTCAGATACATTAGAAAATTGATAATTTATTAAAACCATTACGGCTTATTTCCTTCTGAATAAATTCAACAAAAGTATTCATCAATTCTTACTCCACTAGACTAGCAGGAAAAAAAAACGAAATAGCCAGAAAATTTTGCGTGCCATTGTAAAACGTCTCAAATTTAGAGCCGCATAGAAATTACGATTTCGATTCTTTAATTAAAGACATGCTGGTCAACTTCCGTTTCACCGACGCATCAACTAC
>RXPK01000491.1:0-117161 GCA_004143645.1 Protaetia brevitarsis | reverse complement strand
CATTTTTTCGATAATTCCCTATTCCTTCTATAGGATAATGATATCACACGAAAAGGGACATTTCAAGGTCTTCATACATACCCAGTAACTATAAGATTACGATGAGGAATAATTTAATTTATTATTTCAGAAGTATTTTTTTTATCTTCTTTTTCTGAGCTTTTTTTTCATAGAAGATTAACTCCTACTATTAAACTAGGAATAATATGACCACCTAAAGGAATTACTCCTTTTAACCCTCTTCAAATTCCTTTATTAAGCACTTTACTTTTATTAACTTCAGGATTAACAGTTACATGAGCTCATCATAGACTTATAGAAAATGACTTTAATTCAAACTCCCCAAGGTTTAAGATTAACTGTTATTCTGAGAATTTATTTTACTATATTACAAGCATATAAGTTAGCATGCTGTGAGTCGCGAATTCTAACAAGTCTACATCAAGGCTATCTAGCTCTATTACAATGCAGAATTAGTAAGAAGACTCAAGAGGAAGAACAAGCTGTTCAAATTGGTATAGTGAGAGTACACAACCACGGTATGCCTGTTTAAGCATATTTTACTGTAAAAAAGTCCGAAAATCAGTCAAACTTAGGAATTACGCGTAAAACCTAAGATTTACCAATGTATCATCAATATAATTTCGGACTTTTACCACGTCATAATGGTAACTCTTAAGATTTTACAATTGCTGTTGGTAAATGTCAAATTTATTTATTTGCATAACTACATTCACCTACTTCTCTAATGAGTGGTGCGTTTCAATATAATTTAGCGATATAAATGCTGATAAAAAACGTTCCTATGATAAAATGAATTATATTGTGCCTAACAAAAATGCTCACAACAATTTTTGTATCACGCATGATAAATATGCTGATCATATTCGCGAAGTGAAGGAGTTTAAACTTTTTAAGTATAAAACAATTACAGAAGATTAAAACGGTTTGATATTATGAGTATTGGTGATAAAGAAAAGTTTTCAAGATGTGGAGATACATGCTATTTTATAGCCGAGGAAGACTTATTTACAGTAATACATGAAACACATCTTTCTGTCAGTCATGGAGGAAGAATCAGAACTATTAGGGAGTTAAATATAAAAATATTACTGTCGAATCTATAATCCTATAACTGCAGTTATGCGAGCGGTGTCAGAAAAAAAACCTGGAATCCCGAAAAAAGGGCTAGTGAATTCCGTACTCTGACGCGATCTTACCAAAGAAAAATATAAAGATTTAAGGAGAAATATATTAAAAAAGCATCGACTATGGCGAACAACAAACTCAAGGCTCTGTCTCGCTTGCTTACAAATTGTTTGAATATGATTTGTAAAAGTTAACTTGCGGTCATACAAAATACCCAAGTCCCTAACAAGATCGGTCCGGGCCTGTTGACGTTGTCTATATTGTAATTATGCGTTATGGAATTAAGTTTTCTAGTGAAAATAATAATCTTACATTTCTCTATGTTCAGGGGCAAGCTATTGGATTCACACCATCAAGAAAGCCGATTTTAATCTGTCTGCAAAGCAGTACAATCACTAGAACCGCTGATGCTTCGGTATAATTTTAAATCGTCTGCAAATAAGAGTTTGTGAGACAAAATGACGCCGAGAAGGTCATTGATAAAAATCAAAAACAGCAAAGGACCCAAATTTGAGCCTTGTGGAACACCTGATGTTGCAACATATAACTCAGAAGTATAACCATTGTAGCAAACAATTAACAAATAATGCATACCATCGGAATTTCGGGATTATTTTGCATGACATACCCAAAAAACTACGTGGGAGCTGCTCAACTGATTTCACATTTACTCAAATAAACACATTACCGATTTCGCTTTTTATGAGCCTATCAGACCAGGGCAAGCACTTTTTGTATACTTTACGACAACCCTCTATCTCCCTGCTAAATGAAGAGCCTCAGAATAGATTCTAGGTGTTTTCCTTGTAAGTAAAATTAAGAATTACGTGATAGATTTTTCTTTATTATCTGGTGCATTAGTGATTTTTTTTAACATGAGCTGGCTGGAGGTAAACGTCATTGTTGACGGATGTGGCATGTTACTTCAACAAATAATTTACATACAAATCTTTCTTTTTCGAAAATGGATGAATAAATCATTTTTCTGATTGTCACTTCCATTAGTGTGACGTAATTAATATAGATAGATCTGGAAAGATATGATTTTGTAGTTTCCTTGCAAGGGAAAGGAGATATGTGAATAGATTTCTCATTTATTTTTTCTGGCCTTGAACAAACTGTCACCTAAAAAAACAACAAAGAGAAAAAATATTTTCAGTTCTTTCTAGGCTAACAACGAAACCGTAAGCCCTCTCAATAAATCTCATTTTGCATAGTTTAACAATAAAAAAGTGCTTAAAATGCTGGTTCATCAATATTTTAAACGTAAATGACACAGCAGTTAAATTATACACATGTGTGCATAATTTACCCCACTCTAAGCATACAACATTGAAGAAATGACAGCAAATCCTCCGAAACCTACACTTTCAGTCAGTCACTTTGATTGAGCAGCCAACCATTCATCATTTAGGTAGGAACAATGAGTAAAGTCCACGGGAATAGACCGAAAAAGGAATTGCACAACCTTGGCAATTAATTATACAACGTGATGTCGCAAAGATTGACTCCAAAATCAGAGCAAACCAGCAGGAGCGTGGCTCCATATCAGCTTCGATCTCCACTTTTTTTTTACCTACCCCTCTTAATGGCTACCATGTCAAAATGGTGACAGTATCGTCGATTTGATCGAAAAGGCGCGGTTGATTCCACCCTCGTGGAGACATCTAAACAGTTCGCTGAACGTGCCGTTCCAATATTCGGCTTGAGTTCGATACACCTTTGACGGATCCATGGGATGCGTCATTAACTTATCGTCAATGGACGGCCAGATGCAGCGGAAGTGCGGTTCAAGCGATTCGAGTGCCATCTACGGACGTTCGATTCGATTAAAAAGCTGAAAGTTTCAGTTAGGAGATGCGACTGAGATTTTTATTTGGAGTGGTTCTAGGGAATGAAATATTTACGTTACTAGGAATTTCGCTAGTATCGATATCTATTTTATATGAAGTTTCGTAAAGATTTAATGGTTGAAAAGGTCTCGGTGTTACGATCGAATAAAATGTGTGTAATTGCAAAATAAATTTGTAATTTTTACGTTCAAGTTGATGGAAAATAGGAATAATCGAAAATGCTGCAGAAAAAAATGATTGTTTCAGGGCTAGATATTGAAGTAAGTTATTGAAAACAAATTTTGGAATATTCACTCTACTAAATTACTGATGATTTATTTGGGCTAATTTTTAAGTTAAATATTGTTGAGCAAAAACGCCACCGTAAGGAAATGGTTATTAATATTCTAAGATGCGACATAAATACTGTTTACCCTAAAGCGAATAATAAATTTGAATATCGTCTGTGAACTTGCATAATTTACAATTATTTACAAGGCAAATTATGCTGATATGGAAAAATGTAAATCAGTAATGGTCCCAATATGGAGCCTTGACGAACACCATTTTTTATACTTCGAAGTGACTTTTTTTAAACAATAATTTGATACATTGAAAACGATTACTAAGATAGGATCTAATTTATTAATTTATATAACTGATGAAGTAAATAGAAAATCATATAACGCCGAACATAACATTTCGTGATTGATACTGTCAAACGCTCTGGAAAAAATCTAATAGAACAAGTAGATAATTCTTCTAGTGCCTCTAGCCGTAGCCAACACAGAATCTAGATTGATCAACAGGGAGAATATTAAAGGCTGAAGCAGGATAAGCTACTGAAAAGTGCCTCTGATACAAGCTAATACTTGCTAAACAATACATTATAATGTGTTTTGGTGAATATGGCACATTTCAGGATACAAATCCCCAGCAGGGTAAGAGTTTTAAAGCTTTTAAAAATGTTTTTGCAGGTATCATGACGACTTATGCCAAATATTGTATACAAGTCTTCTGAAGAATAAAAACCCTTTCTGCAGTCACGGAATTACCCCAGAGGATAACACAATACTTCAACCGAAAAAAAAACACATTGGCATAATAAGCTTGAAGGGCGATTTTTCTATCCACACTTTGAAAGATGACTCTAAATATGTAACACGCACTCGAGACGTCTCCTGATACATGTTTAATGTGTAATCTCCTAGCAAATTGACTTTAGATATTTTTTTATTATGAATTTATTATGAAAGGAAAGCATTGATGTATGGATATGATTATTGAACAGCATAAATTTAACATATAAATGTGCAAATGGTATACTGATGGCTCCAAAACGGCAGAGGGAACTGGAATAGGAATATATGGGCCTAGAACCACATATTTCGAAAGCTTGGGAAAATATCCAAGTATATTTCAAGCGGAAATACACGCTATTGAAAGATGTGTTCAGTTCAATATGGATAGAAATTATCGGAAGCAAGAGATTACCATCATGTCTGATAGTCAAGCAGCCATCAAGGCGCTGAGCTCATATGAAATCAGTTCCAAGATGGCCTGGGAATGCCTAGAGAAATTAAATGAGCTAGGCAAAAGAAATAAAGTAACACTCCTGTGGGTTCCGGGTCACACGGGAGTGGAAGGAAACGAAATAACGGAAAACCTCGCCAAAAAGGGGCTGAAATGCCTTTTGTAGGGCCTGAACCCTTTTGCGGGTTAAGTAGCAGTACAATACTGAAGAAACTAAAAATAGAAATGGAGCAGAGAAAATCCAGTTACTGGGAAAATCTCCAGGGAATGAGGCACAGTAAAATTCTTCTGAGAACTTATAACCAGAAGAGGTTTACAGAATGCATCAACCTGAGTAAGAACAATGTTCGCATATTAACAGGAATACTTTCAGGCCATTGTAGACTGAAAGGACACCTGAGTAAGCTTGCATTGGAAAAGGAATCTGAATGTAGATTTTGTGGGGAACAGGATGAAACACCCATCCACCTCCTCTCAAACTGCATAGCATCTGGAAGCGTGTGAAATCGAAGAGGGACACTTACCTAGACCTGGGGCCCTCTGACATTCTACACTTTCTGAAAGGAATAGGATTGGAAGGCCCGCCGTAAAGCAGCAAGAATAGGGGACACAACAGATCTTTTAGGTCGCAGTGTAACATCACCCTTCTATCTACATACATATATACAACATATAAATGTCAATTTTACCATCATCCAGCGTCTTAGATTTGATATTACATAATAATATGCTGTAAACTTTATTTTCAGAACCCCAAAAAGCTCACGGATAACAAGAATTATCATAAAAAATTGAACAGTCAAAACTCTGGTCGATTTATATCTACGAGGATGTATCGGTATCTAGTTAATTCTATTCTAGGTAGTAAATTCTCTTCCAACGAAGAGGTAATAGAAGCTCCACATCTTCCACAGGCCGGGTTTGCAGAGCAATATAAAAATTTCTTTTTGAAAGGTCCAGAGGCATTGCAGGCTCGTTGTAATAAACGTATCTAATTAAGAGGAGAGTATACTAAATAATAAAATATTTTGATTTTTAAATTTTATACACTTCTATAGTAAGCTAAGAATTTTTCAATATATCCTCGTAAGCCAGAAAGTAGGAATTATTCTGTGTGGCACATGAGACAGATTACATCTCACCAAATTACTACAACATAACGGTAAAAGTGTCAAAATATTTGCATCTGTTTTTATTGGTCGGTGCAGACTAAAAAAACATCTGATGAGACTGAATGACAATTGAATTTAGAAGACGGTAAGGCAGTGAAGCATATTACCTGTCACTAGAAGGTGGAGTAGCCGTCACTAGAATGAGGTGCACAATCTGTGAGAGAGCCGTTAATTGTCTGGAAGATATTACTAAGAAAGAAGATCTCCCTAGAAAAGATTATGTACAATAATATCCCATCTACAATAGTCGTTAGAATATACAGTGGTTAGGATGATTTATCGGACCATGCCATACTATATCAAACCAGAACAAGCGAGTAGATTACTATAATTCTACAATTATTCCATATTTAACAAGTACAATTACTCAGCTAAAAATAAATTGACAAGTATAATACCAATTCATTCTCAAAACGAGTCATTTGAAAATACTGCCATATAAGCTTATATAAAACGGCGTATTAGCCCCGCTCATTATGGATGACTTTTAAGCCCATTCAGTCACACATTCAAAGCACGTCCAAACGTCTCAAATCCAGATAAATGATCACCGTAAGGTCCGGACAACAAATACGACCTTATACAAACATTATTTGCAAGTATTCATCATAATTTAGATATAATTAAGAGTAGAGGATAGAGAGAGAGACTAGCATCGTGACTTTTAAATGCTTACTTTCAAAAAACTTGTCAGTCAAAGTGAGACGAGATGTAATTCTCTGGTGACTGTATTGTTGGCGGCTAGTTCACAATTGTTTGTGTCAGTTTGTTGTTGATATTCGACCGTCTCTTTTCACCTTAATTGCTGCTATGCTGCTGGAGTGAGATGTGTTATAGAATTCTAATCCGAATTAATACCTTCTTCTCCGACCGAAACTATTATATATATATTACACTTACTTGTTCATATTTGTCCCTTCATTACTGTTCCTATTGTGCGTTCCGGCGGTACACAAACAAGCTTGTTCGTCCGTGTGCTGGTTCGTGGTGGCTCGTAAGGACGTGGCTTTTAATGAATTCATATTTAATGGGCGCAATTTGTGTTAAGCCGGAGCGAGATGTCTCTATGATGTATATAATATTTTGTGTCGGTCGTGGGACGGGTAGATGGTTTTGTTTGAAGAAGTCCATTCAATTAGTCCTGTTCTTCGCTCCATTACGTAACGCGTTAGGCAGACAGCGTGTAGAATGAGAAATCTACGGTTGTGATTGTGGGACTGGTATTGATTTTAGTAGAGGAAAAAAAAGGAGTGGTTTTTATACATGGTTTATATACGATTATGTTTGAATGCTGCGCCCAATAATATTTTGCATAATAAAAGTATATTTTAAGTCTGCTTTTTAAATAATTGATTTACATTATGTATATAACACTTTCTCTTATAATCGGCAATATTTATGTAATTGCTTGTGCAGTAATAAACATCAGTAGATATCTAATCATTGGCTTAAAAATTGAAAGGCAGAGTTACTAGATAAATAGCAAAGAAAAATAGGAAATGATGAGATGGAGATAATTGTTGAGAAGAATTATGCAGCATCTATCACAAACATAGGAGCAACTGGTATATGAAAATTTCGATGGCGCGGGGTCATAGAAAGAATGGTAGAATAAAAAAGTAATTAATTGTAATTAGTGGAGATATAAAGAAGTGAGGAAGACCAAGGAAAAGATGGAAGGAGGCGGTCCTAGAAGAGGAAAAAGAGATTAAATATTGTTTAAAGAATGTTTTGATGGTAATAGATCTTAATTTTTTCAACAGAGGAGTAAGATGGCACGATGTTCAGTGATAACACTATGTAACACGCTTTTTGTCCTTGAGTAGTAAGCGTTATTTCCAACTTATTTATGCTTCAAAACAATAGAAAAATACTTTTATTCCCCTCTAATTTTGCTTTTGTGACTAGGACAACGAAAATTTGAAATATACCCACATATGTATATCGTATGTCCACTTAAGTATGAGACAAATGGGAAAACTTTATTGTTGAATTTATAAAAAGAAAATTATGTAAAATAAAAGTTGGTGCTTCTTTAAAAACATATTTTATATTCAACTTAGTTAAAATGCGTGGTTTTGCTATAAATTAAGAAAAAAATTAATTGTCTTGAGAATAAAACACGCTTGTTTTTAAAGATACCAAAAAGCTGCATTAGCAAAAAGTACTTCAACTCCCTAAATGTGCCAAAATACAAATTTTCAAAGTAGAAATTAAAGAACTGGAATTCTACAAAATTACACAATATGAGCCAAACATTTTTTTTAATTTTCTTTTTTTGTAAAAATGGGTTTTTTTCGATTTTTACTTGAAAGTTGGTATTTTGGCATATTTAGGAATTTGAGATACTTTTTTTCTAATTGAACTTCTTCATTTCTTTAAAAATAAGGGTGATTTATTCTCAAGACAATTTCTTTTCTTTTTCTTAATTATAGCAAAATAACAAATGCTAATTTCAAACCCCAAATATATTTCTAAAAGGCAGTGCTCTTATTTTATATAATTTTTTTTTTTGCAGATTAAATAATTTTTTTTTTGTCCCCATTAGTCTCATATTTAAGTGGACACAGTGTATATCACCAATATTTTCTTCTTACGGATGAGATTTTTAGGAAAGTCATCGCAGTCGGGAATCTTCTTAATTTGAGGTCCTACGAAGACACCGGCTTTAACCTTCGCCTCAGATAGCTTAGGAAATAATTTTTCACGGTGTTTCATGGCTGCTGGCTCCCGTACCTAGAGCTTTCGCAAATTATTTTATAAGCTCCAACTTTATGTGTAGTGGTGGCATCAGCACCTTTAGAGGGTCTACCCTCCCATTTGATATTGTTTTCTCCTATAGAAAACTCTGTCCTCTGTGGTCAGTCGCGTTTGTTGTAGTGTGCATTGGTGTCCTTGCTGTCCCAAATACAAAGATAACATGGGAATTAGGTGAAACCACCTTACAGATCCATGAGGAGTGACACCATTTTGAAGTCGCCGATTCCCGCCGACCTCCCACCCATACTTGTCATACTTCAAAACTTTCAGCAAGGTCTTGATGTTAAAGTAATCCTCTTTGAGGTGCACTGAATGACCCAGGAGAAGAGATGGAAAGTTATTACCATTATGCAGCAGTACTGCTTTGAGGCTTCTTAAAGAGCTGTCGATGAAGAAACGCCACTCATTTGGATTATAAGTGATTCCAATTTGCCTCAAATAATCCAGTTACATCGTGGCAAAAGCAGAGCCCATCTAGATAGGTGAGAAAGCTAGAAAAAGTTTGGTGACGCTTTCTCTGATCTACGACTCGCACAGTTTCATCCAGCAAGTTCCACTACTTCAGCCTAGAGGTCAAAATCTCAGCATTGGACTTGGAGAGTCCAAGATCTCTAACTAAGTCGTTGATGTTTTTTTGGTTAGGGTAGTATGGGCCTCTCTCATCATCTTCATATATGAAATCGTCATCTGATTCTACAATATTTTCTTCACACTCCGACTCGCTGTTGCTGATTGAAGACGCCTGATCTAGCTTAGGAGGAGTAGGTAATGGAAGCTGAGGGCTGTGTAATACTGGCCGTGGATGAAGCAAGATCCGGATACATGACAGCAGGTGCATTTTTGCCAGTACGGCGTTTGCAAGGGTCCACAATGCAAAAGTAGCAGTTGCTTGAGTGGTCAGTGGGTTCCCGCCAAATGCTTGGAATTGCAAATCTCATGGACCTCTTTTCTCCCCTATACCATCCTTTTGTCTTAATAAACTGACCACAAACATAGCAAAACGCGTCTGCTTTATGTTTGCAACCTCTTGAAGCCATCATCTAATTAGAAAATAGGTATAGTGAAATGAGAAGTACATATAAAACACCGTTTTGAGAGCTGAAATCGTGGGACGAGTCTATTATACCAGCTTTAGGAATATACACGTTTTGAATGGAGGGACGTTGGAACATTGGATCTGTCAAAATTTAAAATAGCGCTTGAACAATATAGCAATAAATTATCAAAGCAGGTTGAGTGGTTGAGACATCTTCGTTGTGATATTTTCGTTTTATTTTCCAAAGGGAACAAATTTAAAACCAAAAATGCAGATACTTGTCACTTTGACAGACATATTTATTGTCATTCCTATCGTAAATGAATTCACTCCCGTCACTGATGCCTTTAGTTCCCGTATTCTACGTCGAACGACATAATATGTACTTCTCATTTTGGGTTTGCTTGTAAATTTTAAAATATCATTGTCTTGGTCACAAAAGCAAAGTTTGTGGGAAATAATCGACTGTTTTTATACTTTTCTGATATAAGAAAATAGGAAATGACAGTTACAACCCAAAGACAAAAAAATTAATAGAAATTGTTACATAGTGTAATTCAATCAATCGATATAATAAAGGGAGTAGGTTAGGATATGATTGGGATGGTCTATGGATTTGTTTCACTGTAACCACTTCAGATCTGTTGTGATCTCCTTTTTCCTAGACGACGCTCTCCAGATTTACCCTCCTGATTAGGCTTATTATCCTTGAGAGCGGTTTCTTTGTCTAGCTGCTAGCTGTAGAGTTCTCCACGTTCGTTACTAGAAACCTTGTCCTCGCCAGCCCTTCACATTGGCACAGCGCATGAACTGGTGTTTCTTCTCCCTCTTGGCAGAATCTGCAAATTGCCTCACCTGTCAGGCATACATTGTACATATGCCTACTTAGTCTATTACAGTGACCAGGCAGCAGACCTACTATCATTTTGACAGTCTTCCTGCCTTTATTTTGTAGATTTCTAGTAAATTCGGGTCTGAATTCTAGAAAGGGCACATTTTCTGAAATGGGTATGATAAAGTAAAGTTCTTCGTTGTTGAATGGCTTTTTGAAATGTTAGTTTATGTTAAAATAAAAAAAAACACAAAATCATGTTTGCTTGCTTCTCTTTTTTGTGTATTTTTTTTCTAGAGAGAATCGAAAAAAGTTTCAAACAAACACTACGTACTTGATGGCGTAGAATCCGAATCTGCAATACAAAATGGGGGTTCCCATTTAAGATTTCAAAGTTGTCCCTCCTCCCGCTCTGGGAAGGTGAGGTGGGGGATCGAGTTCGGCACCATTCAGTGAGCCCTCTATATTAAAACAAATCTTATTAAGATCTTTTTATGATTTGATGCAGTGTTTTAGAGATGTTCCGTTGTCTCAAGAGAAAAAACTCACCCTGTATACTGGTCAACAAAAGATTTTAAAATTTCAAAATTTGGTTCACTTATGGTGGAAGTAATTACAATCGTCTTTATCAAACACTATAACACACAATTTTCAGAAAATTGAAGATATCTTACAAATTAACAAATTTTTAGGCCTAAATTTGTTATTTACTGTATTTTATATCTTATATACTGACATTTTTAAAAATGCAATAACAATGGGGGTACTGTACTTAAGAAAACAAAATTGAAGATTAGAGGTAGGTTACTAGACACCCTGTAGAAACGCCGATTATTTTACGTCATGGAAAAAATATGATCCTACAACAATTTATAAAAACTTTTTTTTTTATATCTGTAACTGTTTAGGGATTTTAAATGAATTCTCTCAATGAAATACCTTGTATCTTACTTATTTTTTCTTCTTCAATTGATTGTCATTTGATAATCTTTATTATGAAGCAGTAAGTCTTTGTTTACATCCATAAATATTTAAGTATCCTTCTCTGTTAATTTCCACATTTCTTCTTTACTTTACCAACGATACAAATCAGTTGTCAATCTAATTACCGCTTACTCGCTTAAGAATGGAAATCGGAACACTTCATCCTTCTTAACAACGCCAGTACATCGCCGTCTTGTTCCCACTAAACGAGATACGCATCTGGATTCCCCTGGGGCGTAACGGGCCGTAATTATACGTATTATGTGTAATTGTTTGTATACATACGTCTTACGGCTTCTTAGACGGCGTGTTATAGGAAGGATTAGGTACATTACTTTACATACGTACATAATACGTATGCATGCGTGTTTATCTGCTACGTACGCGGTACATGCGAAGTAATTATTATTGCGGCACAGTAGCAACGGAATTATTAGCATTGAATATGACGACGGGAGAATTAGGTTCTTGGAAAGGAGAGCCTAATCCGCGAAGAAGAAGCTTTCCACTGCGCGTTAAGCGAGAAGAGGCATTGTGTGACTCCGCAATTATTGGCGAGGAAAGTAGGACGAACTTGTGTGGTGTTATAAGAGCTGTGGTAATCGTTTTTCTTCTTATGAAAGTATTAGACACAGTTGAGTGTTTGTAAGGAAATTTCTATGACAATAGTGGAAGTAAAGTAGAGTTTTATGTTTCTGCTAAACGTTTAAATAACAATGGTATATAACAGCGTAGTATATTTAGGAGAGATAGTTCTTCTGATTAATGTTAAAAGCTTGCTTTGTTGCATTAAATTGGTATTATAAGTATCTAATGATATTTTTTCTAAAAAACAAAGCGTAAATCCAATCAATCACTTCTTCATTCACAATGATGAATGTTGCTGTAGTCATTTGAATATACTCACCACATCTTAATTATTTTCTCCTTCATGCCGGATTATTACAATGAGCAAGTAAATGCTGTGTTTCTAATGACATGAGACTGGGCAAGGACAAAGTTGCTTCTTATGTAAATCTTACTTATCGTTTTGCTTCGACCCTAAATACAGGCCTATACGGATAGCAGCATTAATCGTAAATCAGGACAAAGAAATTACTGCATTTCGACGGTAAAAATATCAAAATTTCTGTTTTTACGGGTCACTGACAACTTAGAAGGCCCTAAACAGAACTGGAAGCTCTGGGAAGATTAAAATTGAGTTTTACTTGATCGAGGAATTAGTTTATTCCATCAAGTATATTTAACAAATTTGTTTATTTTGATAAATGATTATAACATGTTCTTCAAACAAATAATTGGACAAAAGTAATGTGTAGAGACATATGCTACTAAGGAATTTGGATCATAGGCTACCCAAAATCTACGTGCAACTAATTTGCATGTAAGCATTGTAGTTTTGCCTATTGTTGCTTTTATAAAGTTAGTTGACATGTATACACTTTACTTTTCACACAGTTTGTCCTATTAGATATGCTTTAAAAATAATAACATGTGTGACGTTTTCATGTAGTGTCCTTTTTTGTTTTGTAAACAATATTTTGGATTTCTATGTGCGGTTTCCCAGTAACATTTACAAGAGAACAGTTTTGAATTTGTTGCTCCTGAAACATTCTTCTGTCTTCTGTATACTGCGAAAGGTAAGGAAATGAGTAATAAAATTAGAGCATCGGCTAGGGTTACGTGGGGTTTAAACGGTATCGCGCCGGATATTATTTACAGGGGTGCTATTGAACCGGCAATGTTGTGCGCGGGGGGCGATATGGGCAGACGCGTGTAAAATTAAAGAAACAAGAAAAATAACCGGGGCGCAAATATTGTTAACGATTAGGGCCGCAAACGCGTATTCATCTATTTCGGCAGACGCGGCGTGTGTTATTTCGGGTATTTTACCGGTAAATTTACGTTTGAGGAAACTAAAATTTGGTAGAGACGCGAATAAAATAGGGTTATCGGCAACTTCTTCTACCATCGGTATAGAGGAAATAATTTTTCTCCATTTCTTTCTGTCCTTTGCTTCACTTTTCGCTTGCGTCCAGCTTAGTCTTCTCTTTCGTTGTGAAGTCTTTCGTCATTATTTCATCTTCTTCTTGGCCTTCCTTTTCTTCTCTTTTTTCCAATCTCTGCTTCCCACACTACTTTCATTGTTCTGTTTTCGTCCATTCGAACAACATGTCCGAACCTGAACAGAAACTGAAGTTTCTGTTGCTCAATTTTTTCTGTTATACTCATCACTTTTAGTTCACTTCTTTTTATTTCACTTTTAATTTTATCTAGTTTAGTCGCTCCTGCAATTCTCCGTAGAATTTTCATTTCAGAAGCTGTCATCTTTTGTTTTAAGTTGTTAGTTAGGACCCATGATTCTCTTCTATATATGAACTCGTAAATTTTGATTTTTGTTATTTGGCTTATTTCCTTTTTATTAAAAAAGTGGTCAATATAGAATTCCGTACAATGCAATCACTTGCTTGTTATTTCCTCTTCTAATCTTCCGTCAGAGTTAACGATTGTTCCTGGGTATTTTATTTTTTTCCAGTTCCTATTTGTTGTCCCTGAATTTAGAGTTGCATGTCTTCTGTCAGATTAGCTATCTCCATTACTTTGGTCTTTTCTACATTTATATGTAGCCGGTATTTTCCTATTTCTTTGCTCCATTTTTTCATTTTGTTTTGTTCTTTACTATTAGCAACTATTAGTAAGTCATCGGCATCGATCATCTCATTTATAAATACCGGTCTAAGCTTTCTGTATCCTATATGTGTTCCTTTCGTTATGGTGGATGGAAATCTTACATTTAATTTGAATAAAATTTGGAAACACATTAACTTTTCTACAATCTTTCAGAAATTGTAGAATGGATTAATTATTTGAATAGGATAGAAGATTAGTGACTAGTTAATCATGACGGCAGTCAGCCTTGACCGTGATCATTGTACCATGACCTTTTTTAGGT
The DNA here is from genome assembly GCA_004143645.1 of Protaetia brevitarsis. Lineage (NCBI taxonomy): Eukaryota > Metazoa > Arthropoda > Insecta > Coleoptera > Scarabaeidae > Protaetia > Protaetia brevitarsis. The sequence goes on along the minus strand of RXPK01000491.1, from coordinate 102,910 downwards.
ATAAATTAGGGTAGTTTTAGTGTAGTTATTCAGTTCAGTGTTTCTGCTGATGATGATAGGTTTGCTATCGAAACGTACGTCCAGTTTAGTGCAGTTTATGGTGAGGGGTCTAGAAGTTTGCAGCTTTGCAAAATTTGATAGGAGTGAATTGGTCGGTAAGTGGAGAGGAGGCTGTTATCACCTTCCGCATGGATGTAAGTTTTGACTTGCTACGCCTTCTGCTACCATATTGTCGTTCCGTAGGTTATGCTTGGATGCACTACCATCACATAAAGCTAAAGGAATAGTTTTAGGAATAACCCTTAATATTTTCCAGATATTCTTTGACAGGTCCATAAGGATATTTTTGACTTATGAGTAATCTTTCTCAAATACGTATTCTAAGTTATAGAAGAGGATGTGAATGTCGTACTGTCTTATGGATGAATTTTACAGATAAACCCGTATAAAATTTGACTGATTCGTACACTATAATCATAGTCGCCATTTGAGTTTTTATGTTCAGGTTCATTTCAGTTCATTGATCTAGTTTTGACAAATTTTCTCTGAGTAATATACTTACCTGTACAAGTACTCACAACTATGATACAACTTTAAACATTTTTTTCACATTAATTCCTTAATTTAATTGCGGTAAAGCGTAATTTGGCAACGAGAACGAAGAATTGAAGCATCGTGCAACACAAATCCCGCCGATACTTACGCTCACACAAAACCATCACACTCCACCCCTTGATACGTGGACTTTTAGTAAAAATTTCCCACCTAAATCAACACCCTCTTCGCCAACAGAAAAAGCAATTACTCCGCGAATTATGCAAATCCGCCCAATACAATAACACATATATCATTGTGCGAAAGCCGTGTAAGTGAAGGAAAAATATCGAGCACCTCCTTTTTCTGGTTATGTAATCACCGGAGAGAAGTGGCACTTCTGGCACCCGCCGGCATCCGCCCGCCGCGTTTCGGTGTCTCTCTTTCGCTCCTTTTCATTTATCCGCCCCGAGAAGGGTTTAATTGCCCCAGTCTCGTATTTCAAGGAAGCAGCCACTGGCAGATCTGCACGTATTAGTGGCCCACATCGTATACTTGGCCGAATAACGCGCGATCCAGTTCTGGTGGGCGTTGGATCGGGATGTTGGTCGGCTCCTGCTTTCGTGGTTGTGTCGTGCTTAGATATATAATTCATTCTAAATTATAGGGAAGTGGGATAGTCAGTTGTACGTAAGTTGGTGGTAAGTGGACACGAGTCTTTTTAACTTGTCAGATGCAATTAAACAGTTTTGCAATGGAAAATCAATTTTGGCTTTGAATGTGGCTTGCATACAACAATTCTCTTTCGATATTGTTGTATAATTGGACACCGAGGTACAAGTGGACAAATGGTGGACAGCCATGAAAATCTAATGCGCATGCTGCTTCCTATTAGAATATTATTGCAATATGCTAGACACATAGTGACGGTACCGTAAAATGGGGTGAAGTTGACCAATTTTCAACTTTAATTAAAAATAGGTAGTAGGTATGTAACGTTAAAAGATCAAAATATATTTTCTACTATGACATGGGTATTAATATCATCTACAAATATGGTAGTTAAATATATAATATTTTATAGTCATTAATCCAGAAAAAAATTATATTTGCTTTTAGTCAACTTCAACAACTGGGGTTAAATAAAACAATCTCTAACAATTTACAACTAACAGTTTATTTGACTAAATGAAGAAAAAAACTCCGTAAACTTATTTGCAAGGAGACTGTACTATTAATTTGCAAGATATTTATGTAATAAATTATTTTGGTGCAAACATTCACTTAAAGCTAAAAACTGATATGTCAAAGTCAAAATAAAGTTCCCCCCTGCGATAAACTTTGGGTTCACCTAATCTCAATTTCACGTTTACAAAGAAATGTCGTCTTTATCTTCTATACTGGGCCAAATAAACCTGTCAGCTTTATCTCGTTTTAAAAAAATAACATGAATTATAATATATATATATAATACCTTGCCAACATAATGTCTGACTGTCCTTTTGGTTTGGTATTCTACAACCACCCATGAATCCTTTTCTATTTTGTCAAACTGTGTATTATTAGTTCCTCCGTCTCTTTCTTCTTCAGTTTCTTCTCTCCTTTCTTTCTGCTCCTTCTTCTTCTCTTTCTTCTTCTTTCTCTTCTGAAGAACTTTGTTCGCTTTCGCTTTCTTCAACAATTTTCCTCCTTTTGTTTCGAACTTTACTTGTAGTAGGTAGGAACTCGTCTTTCCCTTTTTCAGGAGAATCTTCAAATGCAACGGATCCTCCGGGAATAACATTTAACTTCTTCCTTTTTGCTACAGAATTGCGTTTTTTAGGATTTTGTTGAACCTTTAAATAATCGACTATTACTTCTCCTATGGTTTCTACATGAGGAATTTTGTTGAAATATCTATCTTTGCACAAAGGAAAAATTCCACTTGAATAAAACCCTTTCTCAGCATTTTTTCGTGCCACAGGCATCATTTGGTCAAATATTTTTTTCAGTAGTCTGGGAAAAATACTTTTTTTCTACAGATGATACGTTTGGATTACACTTTTTCCACTCTTGCAATATTTGTTTCCAATAATTTTTCACTGGCCCGAAGAAACTTACATCGAGTGATTGGCATAAGTGTGTAGCATTTGGTGGGAGGCATACAAAATCAATGCCGTTCTCTTTGCAGAGCTTAAGAACTTCTTTTGTAAAGTGGGATGACAGATTGTCTCCAATTAAGACTTTTTTCCCTTCCATAAGTTGAGCATGAGGCAAAAAAACAGGTTTTGAACCAGTGCGTGAAACAGATAGTATCAAACCAACCGTGGTTTTCATTCAGTACTTTTAAGTTAAAGTTTAATGGCTTGTTACCGTAGCAAAATTACGTCGTTAACTTCAAAGGGCTCTATATATTTTGCAAAAAGATAACAGACGTTTTTTTGCATAAAAAGCAAGTAAATTTTGTAGCGAAAGTCGAAATATGCGTAAACGTTTATACAAAAATTATAAATACGAAGAATACGTAGTAATAAATTTTTTTTGCACTTTTCGGTCAACTCAACCCCAGCGGTCATCTACACCCAGAATTACGGTAACTAGAAACAATTTTAACGAAGAAGTACCAAAGTATAGTGCAATATAATGCAATATTCAATGGAATATTTGGACAAATAATCTTATTTATTAACTTTTTCATACTGCCAATAATTAATATTAGGGTACAGCATTTAAATTGCATCTTTTGTGGTCCATAACTATTAAGGTTATTTGGACTAACACATTATACAATAATTCTTGGTTAATATTTTTCGTCGCCATCTTTCTTTTTAAATAGGTTTAGTGGAATATTGGCTGGATGATAATAAAACAGTTTCTTAAATCTTGTAAAACGTTTTGACAATTTTAATAAGCCTTTTTCAATTAATACTAAAAATTATTATAATAAGAAACAATTTTTTTATAGCCAAAATTAATCGATTGTGATATATTATCTTGGTTATTAATTGTTTTAAAGTTTTTTCAGGACTTTGCGTTTTTATGTCAAATTACTAATTAAAAACATATTAAACATATTAAAATTTTAGTATAAATAAAATAAAATTGTATATGGGACAACAACAATAATAAATAAAAGTTTGCAAGTATTTGAATTATAATATTAAAACAAAACTGAATACCATAAAAAAATGTTGCAAAACTTAAAAGATAATAAAAAATACATGCAAATTAAATCAAATCCAACAAACTACTAAGAGAATAAACAATAATCTAGTTGTAGATTGGCAAAGCAAGAATTTAATATCCCCCATAATGGCTAATTAACTTAAAATGCATAATGCTGTACACCCTAAAATATATGGTCTTCCAAAACTTCACAAACCAAATAGGTCATTACAACTAATAGTCTCGTGCAAACAAAGCCTATTCCTTAACTTATCAAAATTTTTCATAAATTCCATATCTAAAATTATAAATATAAATAAATATTACATTAAAAACGTGTGTAATACTCGGTTGATATTAACATACATATGTTTCACCTTAATAATAAAATAAGAATGTAGCTATTGCACTTATAGACCAATACATAAAACTAAAAAGCCTCAAGTATAGGCCTGAAGTGATAAAAACAATTAAAGTAATATTAACGATCAATGAATGCCCCTGAATTTTTCATTAATCGTATAACAAAACAAAGATTATACAAAATATATAACCCAACAAGGATCCAAAAACCTATTGATAATAATGTCACAAAATTAATTGCAATCCCATACATCAAAACATTTTCTGAAAAAAAATTAATCAAATCATTAAACATTATACAATTCAACTTATTCAGTTTAGGTCTTTTAAGAAAAATACTGTGCATATTTAGATAGAATAGCTGGTACTGACGAAGTTATTTTAGAGAAATAAATATTTATTTACCCATATACAAACAAGCCACTTGCTTCGGTTAATGAATATTTCATTAGTTTAACAATTTCTTTCTCTTCGTATGTCTTCAATTTCTTCTAATTTTTCCTATATGTAAGGATGACTATTTTCTTTCGGAATAATCGTTATACACCCTTTTTCATACTCTCTTTATTTTTTTTGAGAAGCATGTTTTTACCTGGAATAGTTAAAATTACTCAATAAATTTTTCAAAATCCGAGAACACTTTGAGAAGTTTAACAGCTTGATAACTGAAACGTGGATATCGCATTAGAAATACGCCGTACTAAAGAAGATGTTCAATAAAGTTGAAAAACATGAGTGATGTGCATCTCCATTCAATTTATTTGTATTATTAGACTACATGTTTCGATTTGCCTAGTAGACCATCTTCAGTTTCTACGATTACAATGTAAATTACTTATGTTAAATTAAATAAAATAAAATTAATGTACCTAATAAAAGGTATTCTGGTAGAAAGAGTTAAAAGTCATAATTTAATTCACATTAGATCTACATCAAAAATTCAGTATTTAGATTTATTCCTAAGAGTTTGGTTAGGAAATAATTTTAAAATTTCAAAATGAAATCAACTCAATACATCCTTTACATATTTGTAATTTCAATGTAACATTTAAAAACTTTCTACCAAAATGTCTTTTATTAATACTTCATTGATTGGGACATTGTGGATAAAGAAGAAGTATTTAGAATCAGAGACCATATTTTTTTCAAGATCTGGAAACTGAAAATAGTATAATAAATACATAACAAAGCACAATAAATTAGAACAGTATTGAAGCTAAAATAATATATTCCAGTTATTTTATTTTTAAGATTTTTAAGAGAAATGTGATCCTGTATTTATTATAAATATTATATCATTGGTGAATTAGCTTCTTAATTAGCTTCATCTTGTTAACGATAAAGCATCAATATTCTATTTTGTGTCTATTGTTTATGTACTTTATAACTATTTCTTTCTTTTACAGTTTTGCTCTGGTATGTATGCTGTAATGTTTAAATTAAAATAATAACTCTGCCAACACGCTCTATTGCATGCATATATAGATGCATTAAAACCACACTATTTTCTCTTCATCAATTATAATGTAATTAGATAGAAGATCTGAGCGGAATGGTAGCTGATCGTTCAATGTTTACAATGCGCAAAATGGGACCATGAAAACTGCACTGGTTTACAGAAGGAAGAGTAAGTTGCATTTAAATGCAACAGATGTAGTTATTCTTAAGCAAATATAGTGTTCTAGTGTGTTAAATGCTAGGGATAAAATCGGATAGTCATTTGGGTTAGAAAGTATTTTTTTTTTTTGCAGTAATCAATTTAGAGTTCTGTTCAGTTTTATAATTTATATTTATGTGAATTATATCAAAGGAAAATAGAACGCGTTCACTTCCTTGTAAGGTGTATTCTCTATTTTTTAGGTATGGTTTCTCTTGCGTGTGTCTCTATATTACATATAATATTCTATAATTTGCAATATGTCATTTTATTATTTTTAAACCAGGAACACCTGTCAAATTAACCATTGAGCCCATAATCTTTTGACATACATGAACTTGTTACCGACGAAAGCTATAGCTGAACAATATTAACCTGTTAATATCGGTTTTACCCTATCCATGCACTCACAAAAACCATTACTCTTATACTCGTAATAACAATAATGATAAATACCGTTCACCTGGTTCATTCCTACCTATCGCAAATCTATAATTAATTCGATTTTAATCGGACAGCTATAAGCAACGTAATGCATGAAGAAGTACGTAAATGGATTTCTTCATCGCTTACCTTTTTACTTACCGTTACCGCTATAATAAACGGTATCGACTCTTATTATATTGATTGTACACTTGGATAAAGATTGTAATGGGCGAGTAACACTGTTTTATAAAGCAGTATATTATAATAAATTATGTAGATCTAGCGTTCGCACGGTATAATTTTCGTGCTTGCTAAATAACAAGCTCCTATATTACTGGAAGTATGTACTAAGTATGCAATATTGTTGCGCACACACGCAATGTGCTATGTTTTTTTTTTCCTTTTCTATGTGGTAGCAGTATTTTACTTACTTACGGCGCAGGATTCTTATGTTATTTACCTACTGCTGTGTATTAATTGAAATGAAAAAAAAATATTAGCTAGCTCAACGGAAAAGATTTAAAATAAAACAAAAAAACTATTAATCTCTGAGTTACCCTCGCGAATTAAAACTTTAATCTAACCTTAAAAAGTAAATTGTGAGTGAATTAAATCAGACTTTCATAATTAGACGAAAAATTGTAAAGGTTTAATATAAAATAAAAGAACAGAATTTTTAACCCAGTGACGGAATCAAACAATCAATTTATTTTTACACAACGGGTTAAAACACAATGTGCAGAAAAAAACCCTGAACTGAAGGTTCTGGCCTAAAATAAAAACTGCATTGGCTCTAATTTAAAATAGGACAATGCTATTTCCTATACAAAGCAATAGTTTTATTTGTTCAGGAAGATTATTCAATATCTTTGAACTTCTATAATGCCACGTGGTTTCACAAATTAAAATAATCTAAGCATGGACAAACGCTCGAAACCTACAGAAATGAACAAGCTAAATGAAAGAGCAATGCTTCTACTCACCCAAACGAGGTGATAGAAAATTAAAAGATGCAGCAAAATAGATAACAGAAAAATTAACTCTTTAAATATAAACGAGAGAAAAAACTGAAATAAATCTTCCTAAACAAAAAATAATAATTGATCCTATACCTATAAAGTGCACACTTTAATACACTAACAATTGAAGATACGAGTGGATGAAGGTGCTATGTCGCATTTTAAAAACTGTCATTTTGCATGAATCAAAGTGTTTTGTACCCATCTTTCACATAGCACCATCGAAAATTCCAGAAATTCAAGAACACTCGAGTCTTGTGAATGTATGAAAGGGTTATGTTACACTACTTTTGAGAAAAATTACATAAAAAACTTAATTTCTGAAAAAGTTTGATTTTGTAACATAACACCTTCATCCACTCGTGTCTTCAATTATTACAATAAATATTCCTTAATTGACTATATAAAAGAAGATTATAAAATTAAACAATACAATATGAATAACAAAATGGCAAGAACGATTAAAGAAATACGTCTACTCACGTCAATAGTCGAACAAAGAACTCCTTAACAAAATCCTACAATTGTGTTTCTTACAAAAATCCCTCTCTCAAAATTGTACAACGCAGACGTATAACATTACAACGACAATATTTAAATAGAATACGCATTAAATCAGCACAAGCAAACAATAGACATTGGAATAACTGGTATTCAAAACAAAACAAAATTGTGAAAATTCTCGGTAAATTGAAGATCAGCTGTTCAACAAAGTAATCACACCAACCGTAAAATGCAACTTAAAATGCACCTCAGTGATAAAAGGGTTGTATAAACCACAGCACTACGTAACCATGAAAAAAATAAGTGACGTTGCTGCCAGATAGCTGTGAAATTTGATAGGAAACAAACAAGCTTCGTTTACGTTCAAAAGATTATGTTGTTTTTATAGCCGTTTAAGTAACAAGAAATAGGAAAATTTATTCAAAAGTATTTAAAGAATGATTACTATGGGAAGCCTGCAATACAAACATGTTTTACAGCAAAATTTTGGTGTAGATAATGTTTATGGGGCATGAAGAATATCCAGAAAGTTCAGATCGGTCTTAGCAGATACAGAAATAATGAGTACTATTGAGATAGGAAATGAGAAACTGTAATTTTAAAGACCTGATATGAATATTTAGGAACGAATATGACACCTTGGAACAGAAATTACTTACCTTTAGCAAACATTCTGTGAGCAAAAATTTGTGAGGAATGCTTCACGGTATTGGCTGAGCATAAATACCTTTTCGTTCAAAAATTGTAACGAGTAATGACACGTAGGTGTACCATTGAAACTCATCAAAGGAACAGTCATTCTTCTAATGTGTTCATAATAAATGTACGCACGCAGTATTCACCAGCAAACCAGGTTTTGGCGTTTTTTAGGATACAAAAAGGAGATAAATAGAATTGTTTACGCCAGTTTAAATTTTATATTTTTATTTGAACATTTTTTGTTTTTCCTTTTTTTGTTTTCCTTTTAACGTATGTCAGTTGTTGATATTCACTCGCCGCATACAGTTCACATTTATTCGCCGCGTATAGTTAATCCGCAAGTAGTAGTAGATAGTAAATCGCAGTATATTAGTTGATAGCCGCATATATTTGTTTCCCTTCCTTCCTACCCCCTTACCCATTGAAACCCTTTTAATTGTATGTGTTGTGTCACGGTTCGAGACGCGGATGAGTTTAGGCGAGTTTAAGTTGAATATATATCATTATTTGAACCTATACGCTACAAGAATAGTTACTGTAATATCAACAAAAGAATATAAGGGAACAATTTAAAAATGGAATAGTGCCATTCATTAACAAATATCTTAAAATTGTGAGTAGCAGATTATGCTACTTGTACTGACAATGCCAGAATTCATGAAGTCCGAAAAGTAATCAACTATTTTATAGATATGAAACACCATCTTACAGTCTTGACCGGGCATAAAACCACTATTGATGCAATTAAAAAAAAGTTTCTTCTTAGGTATATTTGAAGATTTTTTTTAAGTTCAAATCGACAATTTGACAAATACCTTCTCGTTGGTAATGAGATTTCCATCTTAAATTCTCATTTAATTATTCTTCCATTTTTTTTTTTTAATCTGGCCATCGTTTCCTTAAAAGGTGTTTATGTATTATTGTCTCGTCTCACGAATGGCTCGTAGATTTGTTGATTTTATTCGGCATATCATTCCCGCTTGGCATTTTGTTTGAGTATTCTTTGTATCAGTCAAGACAGATTGAAGTGGCAGTTTCTTAATGTTTGGAGGTATGCAACATTTTTGTTTAATATTTTGATGGATATCCAATCCCATTAGGATACTGGAACTGATTTTGTGTTGTTGACGAACTATTAATATATTAACTTTGTTATTAGATTGGTATGAGCTCAGAAACAAACTGATGATTTTCTCCAGCCATTGTAGAAAATTATGAAGCAGGTATTCCAAAATCAACACGTTGATTATTATTTCTACGTGGGCATATCATCATACAGAAATTGTCTAAGGAATAAGTATTATTATGTTCAGAGCGTAATATGCATAATAGGATTCGTCTAACAGGTTGCGGAACGTGTCAAAATTATTTTAGAGCGGATAAGAATGGTTCCTGATATCCAAGATAAAGAATTTTTACTCTTTGACGATTATGGGATAATTAATAGCGTGACAAATTATTATGGTGGTGAGACAGAAAATGGCATTTCAAATTACCGCACTTATTAGCAGCAGCGATGGATTAGAAGCAACCTAAATTTTGCAAATGGATGCAAAATGACATACAAATCAAAAATATTAAAACACGTAAATATGCCCGACAATAACTTAAATATTCAGTTCAGTAACTAAATGCTTAAGTTAATATCTTTACTTATTTCTTTTAGCAACTTACTGCTCATAAGTTTCGATTACTCTGCAATATGATCTCGCCCCAATCAACACGAATATATTATTCTCTACTTCATCAAATATTTCCAATACGAAAGTGTCCTGGAAAACGATTTTCACCATTGGATTCTTTGCTGAAAAGTACTTCATTCAGTGTCTCATGTGATGTAACACTTATTATCTTGAGATATCTTTTACCACTAACATAAAAGAGAACATACTACGTTTTTTTCACACTTCAGCAAATATCTGGGAATTGGAGATTTTATGGGAAAATAGTTTTTACCATTAGAGTAATGGTTGAAAAATATGTGATTGGTGTCCACTAGAATATGATGTCATTGAAGAGAAAGTGCTTATTGGATCTTATTAGAACATATTATAATCTAAGGGTACAATGATATTACTTAAGAATATATTTCTTTAGATTGCCCCTTTGAAATGCAAGTTTCTTTTTGCATAAATTGCCGAGTATAGAGAAAAAAGGAAATTTCCTGAAAATAAGTCTGCACAAGAGTAGAGCAGACTTTTCGCATTTTCAACACTGCGACCAATAGGTTTCTTGTTTTATTTTATATCTAGCAAGTTTGTTTTATTTACTAATGGATTAGTCGCTTTAACTAGCCTAAATAGCTTTGTTTCTCCATATATGTGGCTCTTTTTGACACATCTGCATACCGGTTTTAGGTTTGAAATCCCAGTTTCTGTTTAGTTCTCTAATCATTTCAGTGCAAAGTAATCACAAAGGGTTTGTCATAGGAGAGAATGGGTATTATTATAATATAACTATTATTCTGTCATGGTCAAAAGTATTCTCAGTCCTCCAGGACTATTACTGTATACACAATACACCATGTATGGTTCCAGGCTCTATGTTTTCTAAATTGTTCAGCGGATTATGATTAGAACTCGTTTATACATCTATGACAATAAATTCCAAGACTTTGGTTCCAGGTCAGTTTCTTGGCAAAGACTATTCACAAGGATTAACCTCTTGGCTAAATTGTATGTTTCGTTATGAACAGTTAGAAGTTGAAGCCCATACAGTTTTCTTCTTTTGGTAAAGGGAACTAGCTTTGTTTCGTAGCATTCACCTTAGGGCTTTTCTTTCTACGTCATCCTTCTATTTTCAAAGTTCTATGCTCGGAATCTGAGGCAACACCTACATTTTTTTTTAAGTGAATGAGTATGAATATGAATATTATAAGCACTTACATATGCTTAGGTACTGTACTCTGCATTGCTTAGAGTGATAAGTGGTTTGTCTATGACAAAATTTTACAGCAGTGCAGACACATGCGTTGTTTCGCTCGTAACGTTGTTTTAATGAAGAAGGCTTTTAAAATACACTTGCACAGATAGTGTTTTACATCTCACCATTGTTAGAAGCTCTTATGATCTAGTAGCAAATTCTACTTTCTTTTTTGGTTATTCATATTTCTACTCATGATATGAGTTGATCTAAGGCACTACGATATGATTTTCCTGGTAAACATCTTGATTAGGATGTAGCGGGCTCTGCTCTAGAGAACTTCCTTAATATCTTCACCAGTAGACCTTCCGTAGCCTTCAATATGTGTAATGGTTATCATAGGGTAGATGCATTTTTCTCGCCATATGAAGATCGCCCGGATTTACGCAATATTTGATTAATGCCTTGAAATCTTTTGGTTGATTAGAAGTTGCAAGGTGTTAGATTAGGTATTAAAAATACACTTGTACTGTATCAGAAGCTCTACTCTTAGTTTCATTAAAAAAAGCTTTCTTCTGTAAAAGCAACCATGCAAGAGATATCAAAGAAAACATGTTAACATTACGGCTACGTTTTATTAATGTTTCATTTTAAGTTTACGATGTGGAGCGAACACGAAGTCCACAAAACTTTCCTGGTAAAAAAGTAAACATTATTACCGTAAATTCATTCAAATTTATTTTATGTACGATTCCGTGTTTTACTCGTCCCGTACATATATCAACAACAAATGGAACAATAATTAGGGCGTGCGGTATTTCCGAAACATCAATATGCACTTAAGTCCCGGACCCGCCAATAAATAACCGGTCGAATTTTTGAGACCCGTGGAATGCTCAAAACGATCGCAATTACAAGCGGTTCCCGACAGAAGAGTGAAGGGGAAGCAGTAGTTGGAGGGGACAAAAAAAAGGAAAAGAACGGAAGAAAAAGAAACGACCGTCAGGTACTAAATTAAATTACGAGACAAAAGGATACAAATTTCACCTAACGTTCCCAATTTATGGGTATCGCGGCGAAATTTATAGGCACCAGATAAAATGCACGGGACACGCATGCACCGAGGTAGCTAGGGCACACTTCGGACTTGCATACGGGCATTCGTCGTGGAGGAAATGCGGTGGAGAAGGAAAGGAATCGTTTATGCCACGTTTATGTAACAACAACGGAGGGAGCAGGTGCGCACGGTGAACGTCGACAGCATAATTCTAAAACTTACGCTTTGAACACAATCAGCATAAATAACGACTTCCTGTGCGTAAGTTTCGCGTTTATTGCAAGTTTTTGGCGTCTTTATGGCGAAATTAAGGTGGCTTAAATCGTTCAATTAACCTAAATGAATTTGAAAAGTTGTTAGCTAAAGGAAAGGTGACATTATTATGCCCAGGAACTTTAATAATAACGAAGAATACAGTACGTTCCAGAATGGAATTAAGGAGAAGAAAAAAAATTATCATAGGATTTATGACCAAAAGATATTGTTTGTGAAAAAATCTGCTCTTCAAGAAAATGAGCTTAGAGTGAAAGAAACTATTGCTTCACTTGACTGAAAAGATTTTTAACATTTTTGCGATGTTTTGGCAACTATAATACACGTAGGGTGGCCGACACGTGTGACTACGCATTCTGGGACTATCACATCTAAAAATTTAACGGGTATTATGTCTGTTTTTCATAATTTCTATCTTAAGTAGAATGAATAAATTTATTGAAAAAAATTATATACTGAACGACACCCAGAATGGTTATATACGGGGACGATCAACCACTCGAGCCATGTTTCAACTCTTAACAGAAATTATTGAAGGTGTTAACAGTCAGGAAACCACCGCCTGTACAATGCTGGACCTGTCCAAGGCATTTGATTCAGTGGATCATCAGCTACTTTTTGACAAATTGGAGGCCCTGGGTTTTCGGGGTGTTGCTCTAGATTTGATTAAATCCTTCGTGAGCGATAGGCAACAATGTGTAGTCGCATATAATGAAGACGGTAAGGAAATAAGGCCCAACGTGTCTTTTGGGGTACCGCAGGGATCTGTTCTGGGGTCGTTGCTATTTTTACTTTACGTGAGTGATTTACCAGGCATTGTTGATGGACGGGTAGTGATGTATGAGGATCACATTTCCTTTGTGACACATGCCGCCCGAAGTGACGAGTGTAAAAGAGTTGTTGGAGGAGAACCTGGAAAAAATAGAAAAATGGTGTCAAAAACACAACTTAAAATTAAACTTAAGTAAAACAAAACTCATAAAATTCACTAACCATATGGAACCATGGCAAGTAGAACATCGGGGACGCACACTCATCTCTGAAGGTAGTGCAGCTTTCTTGGGATGGCAGATTGACTCTAAACTATGTTGGCGAACTCACCTGGAACACCTTGCTGGTAAATTGACTAGTGCCTGTTACGCATTAAAAGTGTTGTCAAAGAGTGTTAGCACTGCGGCAGTAGTTTCATCCTACTACGGTAACGTGTATTCCAGACATTAACAGGATTTTTGTTCTTCAAAAGGCGTGCATACGTTCTATTTTTCAACTTGGACCTAGAGACACAATAACAACATCAAACAAATATTAACGATATCATAAGCTGTAGTCTGTCACCTACACTCACACTTTTTATTTTGAATTTTTGTAAATGGATTTAAGTAAAAGCAATGCAATGATGCAAATCATTAAACATTTCTTCAAATTTTGTATTTGAATTACAAATAACTTTCTCGAATAAACTTCTTTCCTAAAAGAAAAAATTACAGTCAAGCATTTTTACTGAGAATGATTTAACATTGCTATTTTATATAATATTGTATAGGTTAAAAAAATACATATATTTCCTTTTATTATTCACAGATAACTTTTTTAAATTATCGCATAAAACCTTGTTTGCTTGTCAAACTTATTTCAATTCTTTCTGTATATGTGCGTCGTGAGAACTTTACTATAAGTATGCAAATACTCGAGACGTATTTGTACAGATCCCACAAAACATCGTGAAAACGCTGGGATGTGTCCATAATATTTCCTTGTTAAATAGCGGAATACGGACATTTACATAATTCTCCAATTTGACATTCATTAAATATTTATTCAAACCGCACCGGCAATATTTAAAACGTACAAATAAACCTATAAATTTTAATTTGCCTTTTTGCGTCAGTTGGCTTCACGCGTTCTACAAATTAATAAACAAATTAGTACATTTGTTGTTGTGAAAGAAAAAAAAAAAACTGAACGAAATGGAAGAAGAAGTATCTCTGAGTGAAAACGAGCAATGTAAATTAGCAAATGTAGGACATTGCGGAAGATTTATAGTTTGTATTTTGGATGTTAGGCTGTTGGAATATCGCTGCGTAAATTTGTGATGTAAAAAACTGGGTGTGTTAATATTTATAGCAACAGATCAGATAAACAATTAGTTTAAATGTATTAGAAAGGGAGAAATTAGTAGCATTAATAACTCCAATATTAATTAGGTTTGAAATGCAGGTGATTCGAATGAATTAGAATATTACTAATGAGTAATGAAATTTAAAAAAAAAAATGTTCGTAAACTTATTAAAATAAATGGTTGAAGTCATGTATTGTAAGTCGAAATATTTTAAGAATTTCTTAGTGATTTATTAATTATTTTCTTGCTGAGGATTATTACATTTTAAATAGTTTTTTGTTCCTACCCTGTGACACGCCCAAATTTTGCAGGGTAAAGTGAACGATATTAAAAGTTTTTTAAGGTCTGATTTAGTCAAGAAAAGTTAATTTACATCGAAAAAGGTTGAAAGAAAAAGAAGTAACGTATTAAAATAAAAACATTATTCTTCATTTACTTCTACATC
Source organism: Protaetia brevitarsis (assembly GCA_004143645.1). Classification (NCBI taxonomy): domain Eukaryota; kingdom Metazoa; phylum Arthropoda; class Insecta; order Coleoptera; family Scarabaeidae; genus Protaetia; species Protaetia brevitarsis. The sequence goes on along the minus strand of RXPK01000491.1, from coordinate 87,808 downwards.
TTTTTGAAGAAATATTTAACTGAATATTTCTTCAAAAATGTTCATAAAAGTAGTGTTGAGAGAAAAGAAGTCGAAAAGAAAAAAAAAGCAATAAATAAAATAAAGTTTAAAACAATCTTAATGCCTATCTAATTATGCTAAAAAATCCCCTTCACTAATTGCAAATTCATATAGTGCCCTTTTAAGTGACTTAATTTGCACGCTTTGTAAAATTGCTCTGCGTCAATTTTAGATATTTGGGGATAACCGAAATATCCTTTAGAAGAGGAACTAAAGTCATAAAATAAATAAAAAAAAAATATATGAAGATTGGAGGCATTGTATGATATAAAATCTTAACTTATCGTCAAAATAGCCTTATTACGAATGTTAGGGTACTGCTAGTTTGTAAATCGATGCGCCAAGATGAGAGACACTGAATAGGCTAGTCAAACTTTTAAATTGTGTATTTCTATCGATAAACGTAACACATAATTCTTATACAACTTATATACAAATATCTACATAAAATAAAATATAATTCTATATAACTTAAAATAAACGTAGAAAAATATATATTATATTGGAAAATTAGCAAAATATCTTTAAAAATAATGAGTTCGTAACATCTCACACTCATTCAGTATTAACTTAAAATATACATGTTTCAGTAGGTTCATCATTATTTGGGTACATTCAGTTGAAATGTATTCACCATACACGTGCTGTGATGTGTTGGACCTCGTGTATCCGACGTCGGTTAGGTGCGAACGCTGATACAAAGCTATGAAGAGCCACCGGACACTCCTCCAACTGGGTATGTCTAGCTCCTTACATAAGCGCTTCTATCCGGGAGTGCGTTTGGTGTGCTCTCTGCACCTGGCCTTGATGGCGCCTCACTCTTCGCTGTTGCCGGCTGACCCGCTGCTGGGAACTCAATGATGCCTGGCGGCTGTCCCTCGGTCACTGGCGACGATTCATCGCTTGCCGTCCGTCGCACGCGCTCCGTCATAGTTTCTGCCGCACTGCCGCGCGCTCCACGGAAGTTTCTGACGCGCAGTACACCATACTATACACCGTATTTTTGCGCGCGCTTCGCACTTTATGTTCTGAATTGATTTGAAGTCATACATGAATTATTAAAACTAAAAATAATTCTAAAAATGTCTTAATAACGAAGTTTCAGCATCATCAACACTGGTTTGACCGATTTTTAATTAATTTTCATTGTGATTCACTTTACCCCATAATTTGTCTAATTTTTTAAAACTAGGGGTTAAGTTCAACGTATATAACTAGAACAATATTTCAATAGTGCTGAAAGACAGAAAATTATTCTTAGTGCTGCGTTTAACCGATTTTTAAAATAACAATCAAAGCATTTAAATATGTTCAATATACCTGGTACTTTGGTGAAGGAATGAGCAATGCATGCGATATCTAGCTGTATTACTTAGTAAACAAGAAACATATGAGAATAATATTATCGGTACCTTTGTCTCATTGATCGCTAGAGGCGCAAAGTTTCCGGTATTAACCGAGTAATTCACTTAACCCGTTTGATGTTATTAATTATTTAGCTTTTAGCCTTCGTCACATTCCTGCAAGTCATTGATGAAGGAAATAAAAATCGGAGAATCCCTATGGACACCGACTTTAGTCTCAAACTTTCGAGACCTGCAATACTTACAATACAATAACTGGCATACTGCAGATGTTGAATGGCATCTGTCGGGCGCTTGATAGTAGCGCTTGCGCAGAAATCAGTGCACTTGACTTGTCCAAGGCATTTGATTCGGTAAGCCATGACATTCTCTTGGACAAGCTGGAGGGTTATGGAGTCAGAGGACAGCCGCTGAACCTCATCAGATCTTTTCTGACAGGCAGACTACAACTTACCGAATGGAATAACCATAGACCCAAGCTCGCGAGTGTGTGTTGCGGGGTTCCTCAAGGTTCAATTCTCGGTCCGTTTTTGCTTGTTATCTACGTGAACGACCTAACATCAAGTGTCTACGAAGCCGACATCTGCCTATACGCAGATGACACATCCTTGCTGGTCACCGCTCCGGATCCAGAGACAGCTACGCAAACGTCAGGTAGAGAGTGCCGAGAAGTGGTTTGCTGCAAACAAGTTAAAAGTAAATATTGAAAAAACACAGACATGTGTTTTCACCAAGAGGGCAGGCCAACACTGTAGTGAAATTCCTGGAACTTACTTAGATTCATGTTTAAGCTGGCACCAACATCTGCATTGTTCGCTATTAGGAGACTTCTGCACATCGCCAATTATGAAGCGGCAGAGGTGGCTTACTTCGCTAATTTTTATTCCTTTGTGTGCTATGGAATACGTTTTGGGGAGCGGCGGTAGAGTCACACAGAATATTCGTCCTTCGAAAAAAGAGCAATTAGATATCTGAGTAACCTGGAAAGCAGGAATAGTTGTAAAACACACTTTAGAAAACAAAATATACTTACTGTAACAAGCGTTTATATCCTGAATGGTGTCACTTATGTTCACAACAACAAGAGTAAGTTCAACTTAAACGGAGACCAATACTCATACACCACCCGAACGCGAAATGAATTGAGAGCACCCTATCATCTACCAGATATTAAACATCTACTCACTCACAGCTTTAAGAAAAAAGTAAATAAAGTGCTCATGGGAAGAGAGAGAAACTCTTCAGTCTTGTGAGTTTCTATATAATTAATCTGTAAAACGTTTGTTTGTTAGTTTGTTGTTGTGTTTGCTGTTTGACATTTACATTTATTTGTTCTTTCATTTTTACATGTTTTTATCTTTAAATTTTATTTATTTATTTTATTATATTCACTATATTGACTAAGGTGCATACGTACTGTTGTGTATTGAAGGTACCAAAAGAAAATGCAAAATGAATTAAAAATGAAAAATTAATTAACTAGCTCAACGGATAAAAAAACTTAAAAAAGATAATTAAACTCAGGTACTCTCGTGAATTAAAACTTGAATTTAATCCCGAGAAGTAAAATGTGGGTGAATGCAAACTGACTTTCAAAATTACCCCAAAAATTGAAAAGGTTTAATTACAAATAAAAGAACAGAATTTTGAATGACGTAAAATCATAATCAATAATTTTATTATATAAAAAAAAGAAAAAAAAACACATTAAATTCAAATTGCAGAAAAAAAAACCATGAACATAAGGCTCTGGTTGAAATCAAAAACTGCATAAGACTCTAAATTACAAAAGGACAATGCTAAATCCTTTATCAAAGCAAAAAGAACAAATTAGTTCAGGAAGATCTTTCCTTCCTTTGTTCACAAAAAATTCAGGTGGTTTCAAAATTAAAACAAACTAAATTAAACGTGGACAATACAAGTAAATTAACAAAAGAAAAATTCAAATACAAGCACAATGCTTCTATTCACCCAACCCGAGGTGATTAAATAATTCAAAACTAATCAGCAAAATTAAAACGAAAAAAAAATTAACTCTTTAAACTAAAATATCTATCTTCCTGCACGAAATAATAAATGATCTTATATCTAAATTGTGTACACAATAATATAATAACAATTATTATTAAACGAGTTCCTTGATAGACGAAATAAAATCAAAATAAACGAAACAAATCTTTAAATCAAATGAAATGACAAAATGGCAGCAAACAATTACAAATATCTACTCACGCTTTAACGTCTATCTGGGAACTAGTTCTTACAATGCTAAATAGTCCAATACATATAAATAACAGCTGCGTGCAGCGCAACGCGCAAAGATCATCGAAGAAGGACATTGAACAACATGAGCAAATGCAGAACAATTTAAAAAATGAAATTAATTTAAAACAACTGAACATTTAAATAAATAAAATTAAACAATTAACTCATGAACTCTATTAAAATTAACATTAATTTCTGAAAAAACTTTCGGAAACATGATAAAGACTGACCGGATTAAACATGAACATCTGTGCAACTTAAAAAAAAACACTCGCGAACACAAGGTGTCCACAGCAATACATATATATCATTTATTATTATTATTATTATTATTATTATTATTATTATTATTATTATTATTATTATTATTATTATTATTATTATTATTATTATTATTATTATTATTATTTTTACTTCACCCGCACAGCGTTTAATATTTAACACGTTCTCTGATGATATCGACCGCAATTATCGGCAAAACGTCCGAAACGAATTCCGATATTACACGACCATTAAGCTGCAAGATTTACCATTACCGTAAATAATCGGTCGTCAAAATTTACACACTTCAATTAAATCCCTTTTGCATAAATATTCTTTTGGAACGTATTAAATATATGTAAGCTGTTTCCGGTCGTCCAACTTAATAAATTTCTTGGTAGTCGCGGAAGTCAGGTTCGCCTTATACATGTATTAAATTCAATCGGTTATTCGTTCACGCTCTCTATTTGCCTCCGTGCGCGTGTACATACGGACACGGATATCACGTCTTCAGTAGATATACCATATGCATCGCGCTTATCCCCGCGCGAACGGAAGGATGACCCCATCGCGTGTAAGAGGAACACGTAAAAGAAGGAGAACTTAAATAAGCCATTATTATAACGTTTCGAAACAGACGATGAACAATAGGAAGTGAGTACATATACGAAGGTAAGAACATCGACCGCTATACACGCCATACAAATATGAAATGTAACGTTCCCTATCTATAAATACGCATACACGCACAAGGATCTTACACAATGAATAATAATTAAATAAAAGAAGCTTTCGTATACGCGAATGAACTGAACGTTTTGATGATTTAGAGTCGTATAGTTCTTGTTCGCCCGAGCATCAATCGGCTGTCAGAACGCCTACAACGTGCGGTGGAACATATTTGTACATTGTATGACTAAACGTGAACATTCGACAACAGAGACACAGACGTACACACACACACAGAAAGAGATATCCGAATCGCAGAATCAACACGTCATTATTTACATCTTGTTTGGAAGTTGGTTGTTATTACATACAAGCATTTCTATTCGGGCCAGTCCGTGTAAAAAGATATTTCACGGTTGTTTGTCGAACACAATCGTGTTATTAATCAAACACTTCAATCATACATATCGTTGCCGTGAATACATGTATGTATGTATATCTAGCTCTGATCCTCACCATCAGGATGTCGTGCTCATGTGTTTACCGGAGTGTCTCTCGTTTACCAACGAATCCATGCTGCCGATTGGTGGTATTGTTTGTCGGTGAATTTACAGGATTGCTGTTGCTAATATTTGTTTTGATGTATATACCTAAAAGATGCGGTATCGTAGTTAGCAAACGTGTTATGCATTTGAATATTATGGCTAATTGGATTCTTACGCTATATGTATTTATCTTTTTGATTTCGTCAGACGCAGGATATGATTATCTTGGATGACATTGCGATAATCGAAAAAGCAAGGTGTAATAATTACTACTTCATACTATGACGATAAATCTGCCAAGGTGGTTCGCCTGGACAAGGTAGTTTTAAGATCTATCATTATTCATACCTCATTAGTGCGACATCTTTACGCCATCTAAAAGAAACCACACATAACATTCACACTGAACCAAAAATGGGTCCTAAAACAATGAGAGAAATCATTGTTTACATGAAATGATACATTAAAATTGGTCCAAAGAACGATTGATAAACATCAAATCAATGAAAATGATTTTATTAAATAACGACGGAGTTTATTGAGTAATAATAAAATATTCATTGTATTAATGAAACCAAAATTATTAAAAATGAAATGGTAGCTTGATTGACTCAATGAAATATGTTATTGTTGTAACGAACATCAGTTTTATTTTAACAACTTTATTTGGTTTACTGAATGACCCAGAGTTATTAATTTTATGTGTAAATTTCAGTATAGAAGAATGAAGAAAGGCGTCAATACAATGAACAGTATTTGTTAATACGCTAATTGCAAATGGTTGATTTAATGTATGTTATTTATAATTCTAATAAATTTTAAAGTTACTGTTGTAGAGTAAACTTTTAATTAAAATAATGAACTTAAATTAATTGTGTAAATTTCTCCTAGACCCCTCCACGAAAACTGCACTAAACTGGACGTACTGCTGTGGTCTGGCACCCCGGTTTTCGGAAATTCAAATTTGTATTTTTATTCATACCAGATTACCTTTATCAATGTAATGATAGAGTTTCCACAATTTTAATATTTTATTCTGAAAAGATTTTGTTAATAGAATTGTTTGTTAAGTTTAATGTAATTTTTCAGTTGTGTATATTAATTTCATTCAATTGTACATATTGCCTTCGTCAGTATTGTATATTTTGTAGTTTACATTCTAGTATTTTCTTTGCGATTCATGCGCTGCTTTAACACGCAGATGTTGTAAATTTTATATATATGCGACCGCGTTACCCAGAGGCTCAGTTACCAGATTGACGAGCGTGAGCACAGTTTATTTATTTTCTTTGCTACCATTTTTGGTAATTCATTTTTGTTTTAAGATTTGTTCGTTTAATTGATATTTAAATCGTCCATCTAGGAGCTCATTGAATAATTGCTGTTGTATTTTATTGTGTACACATGTCGGATGTAAGATCAGTTATTATATTTGTTTTAGAAGATATTGTTTTTTTAGTTTAAAGAGTTTAATTTTTTCCGTTTCTTAGTTTTCAAATTAGTTTTTCTTAGTTAATCACCTCGGGTAAGGTGAAAAGAAGCATTGAGCTTGTGATTAAATTTCAATTTTTATACTTGTTTGTCCACGTTTAAATTAATTTTGTTTGGTTTAAATTTTGAAACCACGTGGATTTTTTGTGAAATAGGATTTTCTTCTAGAACAAATTTGTCTTTTGTTTGTTGAAGGATTTGCATCGTCCTTTTTAATTGTAGAGTCTAATGCAGTTTTTGTTTTCGGCCAGAATCTTAAATCATGGTTTTGTTTCTGCATCATTGTAATTAAATGTTTTTTTTTTTTTATAACAACAAAAAAATAAATTTAATGATTGTTAACGTCATTCAAAATTTCAGTTCTTTTATTTTTGATTACTTTCACCCACATTTTATTTTTCATGATTAGTTTAATTGTGAAAATAACCTTGAGGTTATTAGTACTTTTGCGTTTACGTTTCAATAGCAAAGCTATCATCAGCAGAAACACTAAACTGAATAACTACACTAAAACTACTCTAATTTATGCCTAAAAAATGTCATGGTACAATGATCACGGTCATGGCTGACAGCCGCCATGCTTAATTAGTCACTGTGAATATACGTTATTATAGAAATGTAAATAACTGCATTTCAATGATTTTTATTCGTTGTGTTCCTTTATACATATATTTAATAAATGCGTTAGCTTACATAACGTACACTTTTCGTCAAGATATGTTATCTGTTTGTTTTTGCAATAAATTGCAAACCATTAAAATAACAGAGAGGATATCAATACTTGATTGTATTAATATGATCAATAATTTTACGAAAATTGTGCGCAAAAATAACAATGTATATGCATTTATAGTCGTATTATTAACAAAAATATTTATTAGGCCTATGAAAATGTCATCATAAAAAATATCCATGGACTAATGGAAACGATTTGTTGTAATAATGGATATGAATATATTTCACTAATGTATCTAGTTATTGCTTAATCAACGATTGATTGTAAATAATATTTTATCGTAACAATGACACATCTCGTTCTGTTAGCGGTAATTCACTGAATAAATGTAGATGATTGATATAACGACCAGTATTTTTCTCAATATAAATGCGTATGATGCGTATTATCAAGTCATACCAGTGATATGCTCTTTTATGCCCACAAACAAACTCGCAAAACCCTGGTTTTCGGGCCTAAGGAGTTAACTTAAAAACGGGAGACATTCTTCTTGGTGAGTTAGTACAACTGATCAAGAAGAATGTTTGAGTGTAAGTTTCATTACTTATTGAGTTTTTGAGAAAGCAGAATCAATCGAAGTGAATGGAGCAGAAAAAAGTAACCTATGCGAGAAGTAATGGTTGCCGATGAAAGAATTATATTAATTATATATATATATATTAATTATATATTATAATTCATAAACTCTAAGTTGAACCAAATAAAATACTTCACTCACTATATCTGAAACTCGGATTGATGAAACAGTTCCTATAGGTTTTTCGTCGTTGTATTTAAAATGCCTGGCGTAAGTACAGCAAAAACTTGCTACGACGGGATTTCTGGTAGTTCCCAGAAAAGAAATCTGTAGATGATTCCGCATTCATAGGTTTCTAGAGTAGAAAAATGAACAAGGTGGGTTGAGATCATTTCTCCTGGGTGTTTCAAACTGTTTTTAGGCGTGATTGCAAATTTCAATTAATTTTTGAATGGACTCGACTATATTTCCATCTAGGTTTACTTTTGCAAATTGCTTTCTACCCCTCAAGTATGATGCTATCCACTTCAAAGTGGTATCTCTTATGCCATAACTTTTTAATTTAATTAATAAATTATTGTGATTTATGCATTTATCATAAGCTCTAGAGTAAAGGATATACTTAATAAATTCATAGCATTTGGATGTAATAATAGTTCTCCTGAAAACTTAAATGATACCAACGAAGAACAAGGTAAATGACTTCACTAGAATATTAAAACCATTCAGGACTGTTCTGCAGAAAGATGGTATAAGTATTAGTAAGTTTTTTTCCAAATTTAAGCTGATTTTACTTACAACAATCAAAATATATAATAATCTTAACTAATTTTTGATGTTCATCTTCAATTACTCAAGTGAATTTTAAACTGAAGATGTGTCTGATGTTATAAGAAATATTCGAATACAACGATTCAAATTACTATTCCTGCTGGTCAGAAAATATACACCGATATGCAACATAATAAATATTTTTCATGATTAGTACATAAATAATCAGATTGTGTTGTTGTACCTACAGGTAGATGTATTGATTAGAATAGCTTATGTATTTTACAGTTTATTAGCAATGCTAAACAATGTTCGCTACTGTTGTTGCACTTTAAATTACATGAAGTAAAAACATGTTGCAATAGACATATTTTCTCCACACAGTAATCTCAATATCGCACACTTATCATAGTATTCATCTATGCGCAGACGATGTTATATAAAACAATATAACCTTGATACAACATATTACGTATTATGTTCACAAACATATAAGATCACCAGTAATTACTTTCTATTTAAAAAATGCGAATACTTAGAAACAAGTATAAGCAAATGTTTTATTCTACTTCTTTTCAACTAGAAATTGGAATAATGTAACAAGCCACCATATAAGTGGTAAAACCGCAAACCCGTGGCGGACAATTTATAATAATTTCTTCTGCTACTCCTTCACACGGGGTCAGCACGATTAAAATTAATGCTCGGTTTCGGATTACACGGATTGTTACTTAAAAGAGGGTTTCCTATAGATAGTATCTGCAAATTGCCGTTCTGTGAACGGTTGCTTTTGTCTCCGGTAAAAGAAAGGAATCTCGATTTCACGGTCCCAGCCTACAGCTACTGCATACCTACTGTTATCCATATATCGGTGTATACGCCTATGCATTTGTTAGAGGTTAAAATCTGGGTTAAATCATTGTAATTTTTTAATGAGGATGATGCGGTTTTTATTGCCCCCAGGTAGGAGTCCAATTAGTAGAGAATAAGTGTGTGTGGATGTGTAGACAAAATGCTGTACAAAATACACATTTTTCTAGAAGTCAAATTATGATGACATTAATGTACTACAATGAAACACTAATTACTTGTAAATATCTTATTGTTAGGATTAAGTAAATATCTGACTACTAATATAAGTAATCAGTAAAAATTTGAATTTCTCGGTGATAATAATAATAATAATATATATTTGTCCAACAGATTATAAAATCCAATTACAGGACAATATAGGTACAACGTACAATAGATTATAAAAAAAATAAATAAAATAGAAGTAGGTCAACTAGTGTAACTAATGTTAACAATTAGCGTAAACTTACAGTAATAGCAATAAGAACAAAAATTAACCACTGTTTAGGGAACAAACTGGTCAAAATGTTCGGAGAGGGATAACTTTAACTGTTTTAAGCTATTGAAATGTATATCACTTATGTGAAAGATTTTGTTGTAGTTGTTACACATGACATATAAGGGCGATTTAAGCATCAAATTGGTTCTAGCAAACGGTAAATAGAAGGCAGCGGAGGGTCTAGTGGACATCCGAGGCACCAAGAAATTACACTGGGTCAAAACCTCAGGACAATCGACAAAGCCGTGGACTAGGTTGAACAAAAAAGATACACTACTACATATACGCCTATATGACAACGATGGCATTTCAAAGCGAGATAGTAGTATGAAGTAGTCGAAGTTCCTCTGTGGTTAGGTGTTATCTATTTGAAACCACAAAAATTTAGCAAATCTACGCTGTATTTTCTCCAATTGACATTTGGATTCCATATATTATGGATACCATATAAGACTTCCGTACTCTAACCGCGATCTTACCAGAGAAAAGTATAAAGATTTAAGGAGAAATACATTAGAAAAGCATCGACTATGGCGAACAACAAACCCAAGGCTCTGTCTCGCTTGCTTACAAATTGTTTGAATATGATTTGTAAAAGTTAACTTGCGGTCAAACAAAATACCCAAGTCCCTAAGAAGATCGGTGCGGGCCAAGTTGACGTTGTCTATATTGTAATTATACGTTATGAAATTAAGTTTTCTAGTAAAAGTAACAATCTTACATTTCTCTATGTTCAGGGGCAAGCTATTGGATTCACACCATGAAGAGAGCCGATTTAAATCTGTCTGCAAAGCAGTACAATCACTAGAATCGCTGATGCTTCGATATAATTTTAAATCGTCTGCAAATAAAAGTTTGTGAGACGAAATGACGCCGGGTAGATCATTGATAAACATCAAAAACAGCAAAGGACCCAAATTTGAGCCCTGTGGAACACCTGATGTTGCAACGTATAATTTCGAAGTATAACCATTGTAGCAAACAGTTTGGATTCTGGATGTTAGGTAGTTACCAAATAGAGTAATTAAAGAATCACTAAACCCGATTACAGACAACTTTTGTAAGATAAGTGCGTGATTAATGCGATCAAATGCTTACGAGAAGTCAGTGTACAACACGTCGACCTGATTACCCGAATCTAGTTCCCCGGAAATATACTGATGGAATATCGCTAAGTTAGTAATCGTCGATCTACCTTCCATAAAACCATGTTGGAACGGTGAGATACTAGCTCTAACACAAGGATAGATCTTAGAACATAGCAACATTTCGAAAATTTTTGAGAAATTGGACAATATGGCGATAGGATGATAATTTTCTATGTTAGATGACTCTTCGCTTTTCATATTAGTTCTGCATAAGGTGTTCAAATTGGTTACCTTGTTCCTGAATACACATTTCCCAATCTCCGTGTTAATGACTGACGGCATCTTTGAAATATATTAGCATTATTACGAAATCTGTCAGCAGACTCCATAATTGTTCTTCACTATTTAGTTCTGCGGCATACACTTCACTTTTCCTAAAACCCCAAAATGAAAAATCAAGGGGATTAAGGTCGGCAGTACGAGCTGGCCATGGTATAAGTACCCCACGACCAATCCACCTATTTCCAAAATTTCTTTGCAGAAATTCCCTTACTCTCCTAGAATAGTGAGCTGGCGCGCCGTCATGTATGTAGTACATTCTTCTTGTAATATTCAATGGAACATCTTCTAATAATGTATTCAGTTTATTTTCCAAAAAAAAATCGATAGAGTTCGCCTGTCAATCGTCTGGGCATTCGAAATGGACCAATTAGATAATTGTCGATTATACCTGTCCACACATTAATGGAAAACCCATACTGATCATTCCGCATTACGTTCTGATGAGGGTTTTCATCGCTCCAATAATGCATATTGTGAATATTCAAAACGCCATCGCGACTAAAACCTGCTTCATCGGTAAGCAAAATTAATGACAGAAAGTTTTGCCCTTTATTTTGCAATCACTGGCAATATTGTAAACGCGGTAGGAAATTCTGTTCGAATAGGTAATGGATTTTGTGGAAATGAAATGGATGAAGAAGTTGTTCCTTGAGGACTTCCCTAACAGATTCACGATTGACATTCGGTACAGCTGCACTTATTCTTCTGGTGCTTATTCTAGGATTGTCTTCTATTATTTGCAAAATAGCTTCTTCATTTGCAACAGTACGACGAGTTCTGTTAACCCCAGAATCAAATTTTGGTTTTTTAAAGCAACCGTCTTCTTCCAAACGCGTATGTACGTCAATAAATGTCCTAACATTAAGAACTTGCCTTAATGGGTATCTCTCTCGATAGATCCGTTGAGCTTCGGAAGAATTTGAACCAGCTTCGCTGTAACACATGATCATGTCCCTGTATTCTACTAAAGTATAGCGCACCGTTTTGAAATTAAACTTTCAAGACATTATGCTAATGTTGGTTTGATATTTACCAAATGTTTTGTTTCATAAAATCACAACCTACTATTTTTTATTGCCTAGGTAGTATAAAAATACAAGAACAATTTGTAACTTGAAAAAAAAAGCAATCGGACATCAGTATATAGGAACTTTATTTGTTATTTTTCGTTCCTCTATATTGTGGTGCTATGCATTGTAGTTTTTTATATGTCATCCTGTATATGTATTACAATTCCACTGTGAATTTTTATAGTCAGTATAAGGCAAGATGTCGCAATAAAACGATGTCTACAGATAAGCAATCAATTAATTAAACGAAAGTAATCCTAATGCCGAACACTGTGGTATGTTTGTGTAGTTTCTAAAGAATCAGAGACGCAAGCAAGATGTTGTAAGTTTGATTAAACCACCTTAACCCTAGTCCTACCAACGTTTTATCGTAACGTGTCCTACCAAGGTGTGCCTCACAGGCACACATCTATTTGTACACATTGTTGATGTAAATAATAGCAAAATATGCATTATTTATTTCATGTAGTAGGTATACAGTAAGATTAAAACATATAGAAAGAATATTGTGTGTCAGAAGATATAATTTAAAAATAGTACAAGATAGTTAAATATTTGAAAGTTATTTATGTAGTTTGCAATTTGTGCACGTGAGTATTTTCTCTGAATGTTCACCACAAACCGTTTGCTTACACTTATCACATAACTGTGTTGATATTCTGCTTTTCTTTGATGGGCAAATATAGCACCGTTTTCGTTTTCTTACTTTTCGAGCCGAAGACTCCCCTGTGGTTGGTACTTGATTCAACGTAGTTTGTATCAATGAAGTATGAGTTTTATGCAAGCCACTCAAACTACGACGTCTAGTTTGCCCCAGTACTAATTCTGTTGTAATTTCTCGTAAGAAAATTTTGCGAAGTGTTCGTTTTTTGGAAATATGCCAGTCAGGATGGATATTTCTCCAAATGACAAATGAAGCTACTCCACACACATCAATTATATTGAAAAAATACACCAAAGGCCACCTATTAGTTTTGCGTTTCATGTATGTACCATCTGATCAAGTGTATCCACCCCTCCTTTCGTGGAATTGTAGTACTTATTGATTTCAGATTTATTTTATTTTCCTCATCAATGGTGAGTCGTTGTGCATTGTAGATAATAATATGACACAGCGATTTTTCTTAGTACATAAGATACCAAAGTCATTGTCTTCTGAAAACCAAACAAGTTGCTTTCAATATTCCGTCGCCGTGAGGTAAAAAATTTGGTGTATGCAGCGCTTATTTTTCTGAGCGTTCCTACACAAGCTAGGCCTTTGGTAAGCAAACTGATGCAAGCTCGTAGCTGGTGAAGAAGTTGTCGAACGTAATATTCCTTTTAGTTCTCAGAAAAGGTTCACAAAGTCTTCAACCACCTTTTGCGCTAAGTTTTCTGCTCTGTTAGACCTTCTTTTCCTAAGTACGGTATACCACGTAACGGATAACTAGTTCCCTATCGCATATCCACCAAATTTTCATACCGTACTTATCTGGCTTGCTTGGCAGGTACTGTCGGAAAGATACAAGACCTCTAAAAGCACCAGTTGTTCATCGATGGTTAGATTACTGCCAGGAAGATAATATTTTAGCAAGTTTGTATTAACACGGTCCCACAGGTCTCTAATTGGTGCCAACTTGTCCTTTTGCCTTCGGAGGGTTCTGGTCGCTTTATCGTCAAAACGAATAAATCTTAGTAATTGAGTAAATCTATTTCGTGACATACACGCTCGATAAACAGGATTTCCATAGCTCATTATAGTCCACCATTCCTTGTTTATTTCTTCCAGCAGTAATCAAAAGGCCCAAGAAAGCACGGATTTCAACGTCGTCAACTGGTTTCCACAAATCGCCAAGAATACGAACAGCCTCCTTATTAGTGAAAGTAACCACAATACCAATAACCGTATCCTCAAAAAACAAATTGAATGCGTCACAAGGAGTATCAACATGCACTCCAGATGGAAGTTTCACTTTGTTCAAAGCTGTTGTAATTATGTTGTGTTGCACGTGTTTTTCCTTGGCAATCGGCGTGGCATTCCACTCGGTACCATCTTTTCCAATAAAAGTTTGCGAATGGCCGGGCGGTTCATCATTAGCATCACTATCGTCACTTCCTTCTTGTTCATCGCTTTCTTCATCGCCAGTTTCTTGATAATCCGCTTCACTAGAAGAGGTTTCGTCATTTGGCTCTTCTTCATCTTCACCATCATTTACATTCCTTCCCAAATCCTCATCACTTTCGTACAATGCATCGAGCAACTCCTTTTCAGTTAGTGGCCGGCGTCGGTCAGTCAACCAATCGGTCATACTTTCTGCATAAATTTCAAAACCAAATAAGCATAAAACAACAAATCTATTTTTACTGGGGTCAATCAAAACTTATTTTGCTTACCTGGTCTATACTATACTCTCCACTAGGTAAAGAAATAAAATTAACCAATAGACACCTAAAACGGCCAATGCGTTCGTTAGGAAAGTCACAAATAACACTGATAGCAATGCAGTTTGTAAGCTGACTGTTTTAGCAAACGCATTTAGGGAATTCCCCTTCATATGCAACTGGAAGTTCTTACATACAAGGGGAAGTCCGAAATATAAAGCATATCTTATTACGGGGATTTACCCACATACCTAGTTTTAAATAACGTAGCAATGCATTTTATAGTATAATAACAGTATGTGCCTCAAAGACACACCTTGGTAGGACGTGTCGGTAAATTATGTTTAATTTTTTTAGTAAAATAGAAAAAATATTTTTAAAAAATTTGTATGTCATTCTGTGTTAAATAGTTTATTTTGAGAATACAAAAATCCTCCAGTCTGTGGGCAGTTAACTTACAAAGTTCCAGCAATTTCAAAATCAATTGTGCCCTCAAAAGCACACCTTGGTAGGTTTAGGGTTAAAATACAAAACATGTCAGTTTTATAAGCAGCAAGCTTCAGTACATCAAATGCCTTCGAAGACTATATAAGTAACATCCACTTGCTATATGTTGTTCAAAGCATCACTTAGAAACCGTATAATTGTAGCGAGATAGCTCACTACTAATCTTGTTTTGCTTAAAGATGCTTAAAGTTCTTTGCAAAATTCCATAAAAGTTATTTTGAATCCTTAGGCCCGAAAACCACGGTTTTACGAGTTTGTGGGCCAGAACGAGCTCTCTTATTACATGTGGAAGGTAGGTAACCCATGTAAATTTCAGATTCAAAGTCCGAATCTGAAGTTTAGATCCCTATATTGATATCTCAGGGATGAAGTCTTTTCGGTTTTTTCTTTCATCTTTAGATCTATCGATAACCATTGAAGGCAAAAGCCGCTATTTTTTTGCAGAATTTTTTTTTCAGCAGCTGTGTTTTAACCTGCAAAATCAAATCTTCTTCAGATTGTGTCTAATAAAAATTATAGCAGTTCACCTGTTGAAGTTTATTACAATTTTGAGATAACTTAAATTGATATTCATATGTGTGTAATTATCGAGGCTTCTTGGAAAAAGAACTTAAAATTTGGTAACAACCATTTGAACATTGAAATGAGTTTCGTATTTCACAGGAACTACAACTCCTCGATGGGCTTGCATTTTCGTCTTTTGTTCGTTTCTGTATATCTGTCACTAATACTATTAAACTGCATACGAAATAACAAAACCAAGAAGACGTAAGGATCGTGTTTACTTGCACTTACTTAATGCGAATCATTAAACCGAGTGGGTACAACACTTTATTCCCGTGCCATAAACATCACCAAACAATCTACCTTCCTCCACCGATTTGCATTTTATCCATCTTATCTCCGCTTGTACGCATACAAAGTATTAAAGTTAAGCTTATCTGGCGACATTGTAGAACCTGTAGCGATATTTCACGTTCCGAACGACTATCCGGCGAAAGAAAGCATCGGCTAGGTAATTCTTTAAAAACACATTAAGACACATATCCCATAATGTCGAACATCGTCAACTAACCGACCCCTAATCTTAGCTGGCTGACTCCGGGTCGGGCCTCCTATCTCGAGATATTCATTAAAACAATGAGAGAATATATCGGGCGATGATGGCCATGACTATCGAAGGAAAAGATAAGGAGCCCGCTAACGAGATGGAGATGGAGTTAAGGACACGCCCGGAGGGGAGGGAGATAAGTTAAAAGTCGTGTATAAAAATTCCGCCAAAAATACCTCATTTCTTCAAGCGACTGGTACCAGGAGGAAGAAGGTAGAAAAGATTTCTTTTCCTTGTACAGTTAAGAAAAAATGTGACTGGCCAGATCTCTAATACGTAGGCAACACAAATTTAAGCGAACGTAGGGAAATATCACCCCTCTTAAAAAAACATTTTGTGATCACAGGCGGCAGAATCATTATTTTAAGATGTATGTGGAGAAAATGTTGGAAATGTTTACCAATGAACGTGATGATCTTCTAAAGGCATCCATTCAGGCAGAAAATAATAAAAAAAAAACAAAAACACATATCAGAAGAAAGAGTATCAAAGTCTATTGAGCATATTAGTTTATTATTATACATCATTTTAGCGTCTATTGTAGGAGAGGTCGGTAGTCTGATAACACTAGTTTACAAATGAAACAAAAAATCTGCATATGAGGTGCCACTATATTTTTTGTACGTCCTTTGGTCCGCTAAACCCGAAAATCGTATTAGTTTTGTGTTGAATTTTAGATTTCCTTGAAGGTTGTTTGTTTAGACCAAATGTCGAGTTAAGAACGAGCCGATCAAATTGTAAAAGGTACGAAATTAAAGATAATGAATTTTCAGCAAATATTACTAACATTATTTGCAAACACCACATTATAAGAAAAAAAGGTTTGCTTTTTTGGCCTATAAAAAATTGAATATGCACCCCATCGCCAGAAAAAAAAATAAGAAATCAGAGAAATATGGTCAGTTTTGTATTTTTCCATATACACTGTAAAAAAAAGTTGCAGCAAAATTACATGTAAAATTGTTGGTAACAAAGTTGCGTACAATTTTACAGGTAAATTTGCTTCATAAGGTAAAATTTCTACCATCTAGTAAATTTCACATGCTGATGTGTTTTTCAAAGATTGTACTGTAAAATTCGTATGTCATATTATATGAACTCTATATTTACCAACACTGAAGTAATTTTCATATGTATTTTTATAAGAGAGCAAGCAACTACCTAATTCTTTTATAGCACCTAATAGGTCATACTGAATCGCTCAACCAGGGATCAAGAATGAACACGCTTACGCGAAACCTACGATTGTTTGTGACGTACATGATATCATTGAGCCAATAATAAGTTCGACAAACGAATAGAATTACCTACGCGCACAGATAAATAATCCAATAACCAATCACATTGCGGCGTATGAATTTCGTATTTTCCATGATATCTATAGTTTTACCCGAAAATTCAAGTAAAAACAAATGAATATAAAAGATCCTCATATTTTTACAACAAAATTAATAGTTCACTAGTAAATTATTTTTAGTGCACTAAATACCCCAAAAAATGACAATTTTACACTTTTAAGTAAATTTTGAGAGTAATATTCCTGATTTACATGGCAAAAATTACTGTAATTTTTTACAGTGCAGTTTATACTTCACGAAAATAACCAGGTATTTATCAAGAAAATTCATAGATAAATACGGAATTCATTTTTTTTCTTACAAGAAACAGGCAAATAGATCATAGAATAGATTTGGAAAATGCTTCCATCTTGTCCAAAGAAGATGGACAAACAAAAAGGAAACTGATTTTCATGCTCCTCAATTTCAAAATATTATGTTTAAATATAAGTTCCAAACGATCTATACCTATTCCCGTGAAGCCAATATACGACCATATTGTACAGTAGTGTTTTCACTGCAAAATACAGAACAAACGCATAGGCAATTCATATCCGCTAAATATATTTCCATCGCAAACAATCCTGATAACGGCAGTTGAAACACCGCCGAAACGTGGATTTAAAAATCCAACAGACGATGGAAAGCCCACACTGAAAAACCCATTTGGTTGACCAAATCAAATTTTACTTGTATTGACTAAAATCTTTGTTTAAATATGGGCAAACAAATATATTGTTGGGCGAAGCAAATAATTTTGTTAATAAAATTTGTTTGTTTTAACAATATCTTTAATAGAATTAAACAAATAAATATTTTGCTCAAATAAAAAGTTTTATTGGGTCAAATGTATGTAATAGTTAAAAGAACTCATTTCATTGAAATAATGAGATATATGTATGATGTAGATCAAATATCTGTTAAATTAATAAATTAGAAGTGACAAAATAATGTGATCGCTATTTATGCCAATTATTTTCTTAATTTTCGCAATATCTCTAAAATAAACGAGATTTTATTAGTTTGAAGGTTTGTTTGTTGATTTTATTAACCACAATATGTAAATCTCGAGGGATGTTGGCAGTTGGTAGATATAATTATTACTGCTATGTCGCCAGGCCGATGCCCGTCTTAACATTAGCCCCTTCTTTGCTTTCAGAAAGCAATTTCGTAAATTTTGAGGTATGTCAGATCTTTGACAGAGCGACATCCTTCTTAAATATCGTCGATTTATCGCTCGAGTCTATATGCTCCTCTCTAGCTTAATTGGTAGAGCGTTCGCCCGGCAAACGAGAGTATGTAGGTTCGAATCATGCGTGAGAAGAAAATTTTTCTTGGAAAAAATTCCTCCTTGGTTTAAGTATATCGGTTTTTCAGTGTATTTAATAATTATTATTAAATGAATTTTACTAATAATAGGGAAACTAGTCACAATAAATACTTCAAATATTATTACAAATGAATGCAAGAATAGACGACACATTTTGAAACATGGTATACAGAGTGCTCCGAATAACTTGCTTTGTTAAGCAAGTTATATACCAAAGTTCTTACTGTTGTAGGAATTGGAAAAACTTTGGTATATTTCTGCCGGTTTTATGAATAAGTGTGAATATTTAAAAAACTAGGAATAGTGGACTAAACCTTAATACTAGTCGATGTTGAATCTTGCGCTGCATTCAATGCTACACTGAAAAATGCCATTGTAAGAATTCGAAGTTCCATCCTGTATAATGCGAGAATTTAAATTCATTTTATTAATACGTAGTTGATAGGTACCGTGGCATTTGCTGAGTAGCGTCTGCCTCACAGGAAACAATAATCTATTTTCGTTTAAAGACTCGCGTAATGAAAATAATATGGTATTACTTTGAATGTTATCTGCCTCTTTGTTTATTGTATGTTACATTGGCCGTTCAGCAATTCTCACGGTCCTCTCAAGTAGGACGTCTGAAAGTCAGAAAAATAGCGCCTTCGGTCATACTTGCGCCCTCCTGTAAAGAGAAGCGAAACTAGTTATCGGTGCGAATTGACGTCACAATCAAAGTTTATAAAAACCCTTAACATAGCTGTTTTCAATTAATTAATCAGTGGACTTCGTTACAGCTAAAGTAAAAGCACGCGTTCCCTTCGTATCGGGCGTTTCTAAATCTTAAAATTAAAACTTCTCATCTTAGTTTTTGCAATCAAAATACGCTTAAAATTTGAGAACAGGAAGCACAAGCTTTCCTCGAGAGGTGTTTTGTGTTGTGATAAAATTCATGAAAATTACCCCCTTTTCCTGGCTTAAAAAGATTGTGAGTGTTGTGTAAAGTTTTTTGTGCCTTAAAATTTGGATTACGAGAAGAATTATTTTTCCCACATCGGCTGGTAAGATGTTCAAAATTTCTGCTTAAAACTAACCAAAGCAATTACGTGAAAACCGTAACTCGTTCGCTCTCTCTCTCTCTCTCTCTCCCTTAATAAATAATTTGAAAGTAAGAATTACTAGAATTTAAGTTAATCAACATTGTTAAGTAAAGCCTAAAAAAAATCATCTAAATAGTTGTGTTTTGTTTTGTCATTTGCTTGATATCTTATTAAATTCGTAGATTGCTAGCTTAACTCAATCGTCACAAAAGAAATTCGTTAAAACAAAATTGTGTTTTGTCCATTCTAGTTCACTTGTTATTTTATTTAATTGCGTAGTTTGCTAGTTTTTTTTTTAATGTCTTAAAATATTCAATATATAATTGTAAAAATATAAGTCGGTCTATTATTTCGCCATTTAAAAGAAGTACAGTTTAAACCCTTAGGAAGGGGTTGGAGAGAAGATATCATCGGTAAGAGAAAGCCGACGAGAAGGGTAAGTCGACAATCATTAGGGTAACTAACGGCCCTGCTTCGACTGACGGTGGAAAACACAGTTGGGAAACATCTTTGGCTAAAATTACTAAAACCATTCGCTACAGAACAAAAAGTTTGTTCCAGCAGTGGCTCGCCGTCAAAAGAGCAGGAGGGGTTGTCTGCGAGACGGAATTTGGATTGTCTTATTTGAATTTGGGCTGGCCATCCCCAAAAGCTCCCAGACAAGAAAACCCGTTCCGTTACACCATGTTCTGTTTGAAGAAAAAAGTTTTTTTACTTTATAAAGATATCCATATTGGACATCAGTTTCTGATCAGCCTGTATAGGATAACTATGACGGTGTACGAAATTCAAGTAAAAACAATAAATATAAAAGATCCTCATATTTTTACAGCAAAATTAATAGTTCACTAGTAAATTACTTTTAAAGTGCACTAAATACCCCCAAAAATGTCAATTTACACTTTTAAGTAAATTCTGAGAGTAAATACAAAATTGTACATGTTTTTTTCCTGTAGTTTCCTTTTGAATTTTTGTTACATCTTAAACTTACATGAAAAAGCTATAAATTTTACCGAAATTTCTTTTTCCATGTTAAATATCCTAGAAAACATGCAAAAAAATTTACATGATTTATTGTGGTAAATTCACAACGTTATTACATGTAATATTCCTGATTTACTATGGCAAAATTACTGTAATTTTTTACAGTGCGCTTGTTAGAGAACTGCCCAAATACTTAATTCCTTAACTCTACGTGTATACGTGTTTTTGAGACAAAGGAAACAGAAAAGGAAAACAAAAACGAAGAAGCATTAAGAGCGAATAGTCTGCGCTCATCTCTTTCTAAGTTTATATAGAAAATAAAGCCCAAAGTTGTAGTCTGCGAGTCTCTAGCGTGAGAATAAGATCGAGGCGCCTCTCCGCAAAGGCGAACGGATACCATCTAGCGGCGGTAATTATAAATAGCTACTTAACATTCCCGAATAACCGACAACCAGATAAAAGGTCTATAATGTTAGATCGGGTCACCAGACCATAAATAAGATGGGGACCGTGATTTTGAGTGAGTGTTGAGATTCGTCCGCGATTAGGCGGCGGCCGCGAGTAGCGGCTCTTTTGACCAGCCGAGCTGACAACACTCCTTTCTGTCGGGAAGATATCCGATTCTTGCGCTGGATATCGGAGCGTTATTAATTTATCGAACGGACGGACGCGCTCGTCGCGGCCACGACCCTGCGGCACTCCCGATGCGTGGAATTGAATAGGCACTGGGAGCGCAGAGTGACGGACCGCGACTGCGGATGAGATGAATGGAGGGATGTTGTGTGAGTAAAAGGTGGATGGACAGCTGGACTGGCTCGGTGGAGCATAAGGTTTAGGCATCTCTTATCGAAAAATGCGACGTTAATTAAGAATTTGTCGACGAGTTATGCCGTAATGGAAGTGAAATGATTGTACGAATATATTATGGTAGGTCTTCTATGCGTTCAAAGAACTAGAAACTTTAAACTTATAGCTAACACTCTTATTGTATTTTGTACATTAATAACAACAAAGAACTCTAGCAAGTAACTATGTAGCATCAAAAGAAGTTTTAATGACCATATATCATCTCCAATTGAGGGTAAATTAAAAATTAAATATTCCCAGAAAATTCCTTTGTCAAATCTTAGTACATACTTAAATCCCGGTATTCTGCAACCATCTGAACTAACTCTTAGTTAATCGTATAAGTGAGTAAGTAAACTGTGTGCCAAAAACACACCTTGAAAGAGCTGAGTCACAAAGTTGAAAGTTTTAAGTAGTAAATCATAATTACTAGTTTTCAGTAGTAAATCATAAAAGTTGAAAAATACCAACAATCAGCAAAAATTTATAAATAAAATGTCACATCTCCACATGTCTAACTCTGTGAGCCATGTTCTGAATGAGATAATCAATGGCATCTTGTGGGATCTCATCCCAAGCTTGCTGGAGATGACGATGAAGTTCCTGCAAGGTGTTTGCTGCTTGTGGTAAACGCTTTATGTAGCGATCCATCATCTATGGGATGCTCGATCGGGTTTAGATTCGGAGAACGAGCCGGCCAGAAGAAGTGATGTAATTTTTTTGGCACGTAGTTTATAATATAATATGTTATGTATATAGTTTTAAATTTACGGTAACTAACTAATCCAGTGTTTGCATGGTAGTAATTGATTTCATGTAAAGAGCGAACAGCTAGTGCAACTTTCAACATTTGATACATATTTCATAACCTTGCTTACAACTTTCCAACCGTTTCTATATAATTATTGATTTTTATTTATGTCGTCAATATAACTTAAAGTTAAGGTTGTCTAATTTAGAACAGCAAATGTTAGTTGTATATGATACAGCTTACTTTTTTGAAAATCATTTGTATAATGACTAAAACATAACCCAAATATTATTGATCTGTGTGATATTTTATTATGTTTTATATCATAAATAATAAAGATGATAAAAAGAATGTAAATTTTTAATAATTCGAAAATGGCTGTGTGCACTATTTATTTTACTACATTTGCTTGTTTCTTATTATATAACTATAGTATACTACTATATTTCTTGATTTTTCCAACGGTTTATTAAATTGTTTACTTTGTTTATATTTTTAATATGAGATCAGTTGTCGTTTTGTCATAAAGTATTTTCTTTTCAAAAGTAACCGTTTTCTTTTTAATTTATCTCCGTTTAATATTTAAAGTTCAGGATATTGTTTTGTGAATCTTTTTGTATCTATTATTGTTATAAATAGGTGTTCTTTATTTGTAATTTATATTGTGGATTATTCGTGTTTTTATTTTAAAAATTTTTGAGTCATTTCTTCAAGTCAATCTTCAAGTTTGCATGTTTTAATTCCACAATATATCATTAGGCATTTCGATAATATTCGTTTAAAATTTTTAACATTGTGATTCGTTTCAGTGTTGTGCATATTTAACTACTACTTATAAAAAGTGTTATTTTTTTTTGTAATTTCGTTGAGTATTGTTTATTTTCAAATTTAAAATTTTAATTCTAACTTATAAAATTCAGAGTTAAATATGCGCCACACTTTACCTGGGAAGTGGGTGTCGTTTATATCCTTACATTTTACAGTATTTGTCAATGTCAAATAGAAATAAAATATTTACGTTGCTTTTGTGAAATAGTATGAAAGATGATGATATAACTTAAAATATATGTGATTAT
Source organism: Protaetia brevitarsis (assembly GCA_004143645.1). Taxonomy (NCBI): domain Eukaryota; kingdom Metazoa; phylum Arthropoda; class Insecta; order Coleoptera; family Scarabaeidae; genus Protaetia; species Protaetia brevitarsis. Next base: position 63,896 of record RXPK01000491.1, on the reverse strand, counting down.
TTGTGTTTTTGTTAGGCTAACAACATTAGTCTATATATTATAATCCAATAGTTGCCTTTATCAGCCATTCTTTATATTATCAAAAAAAAAAGAAATAACTGTATCCAATGAATATAACTGATAACACAAACGCTCTGAATTGAGAAGAGGACACATAATAAAACAAAATTTTCTTTTAGTTACAAAAGGTAAAAAAAAAAGTAATAATAAAAAATTTAACTTCAGTGGATACACGAAATCTGTAATATTTGGTATAATAATACGAGGAATACATAATTTTTTATGTATTCTTATAGTCATATTTCCATTGAATTTACCAATTTCTCGCAAAAATTCGCTCTTAGAAGTCGGTCCCAAGCAAATCCTGCGGATGTCTAATGTCTTTATTTTGTGTCCCAAATCCATTATTCACATCAAAAAATATTTCCTTTTTTGCATTTAATACATGCAGTTTCACTTCGGTTACTGCATTTCTTTTGTAATTGTGATCTAGTGTGCCTACCCCCGTTGGCTTTAGTATGTAATTATTTAAACCATACTGGATGTGTCTTTGATGAAACTTACATATATGAAATAAATTAACGAAAGCTCAGAACACATATAGAGGAATCGTCTTTAATTCATCAACTTTTCGTTGCTTTTTCCATAATTCATCTTTAACCCAAAAGATGCGCAACATCGCAACAAGCAATATAACTATAATACTCTAATGTAGGCCTTGAGGGATTGAAAACTGTCAGTAAAATACCTGAATATCTAATTAAGGTGTTTCCGCATTTTATTTTTCCTTGTAGATCACGTGCATTTCGAATTGTGCAGACTGTATACAGGTGCTATTTGGGTTTCGATAGTGCTTATCATCATTTGGTAACGAAATTTTAAATTTTTCAAACCTTTTTCATGGTTTTATAAATTTTCCATAAATATTTTTTTTTTTGTTAAAGTTGAACGATTTATTAAAATATTAACTATACTTGCTTTTATAATTGTACTATAAATACTTTCAAATATCATTCTGGTGCGTGTAATATTACTTTCTAATTCCTGTTTAAAAGATTGCTTATACACTGAGAAAAATGAAAATGTATGTACAACTTAAAATATTATTTTAAATTTTTGCGTTCACTCAACCAGTTTTCGTTTAAATCAACACACAAATTTTATTGCAAAACAGTAACCTCATTGAAAGAAAACGCATATTTTAGTCGAATTATATCTGTTAATTCAAACAATTATTTGCTTTAACCATCAATGGAACTACAAAATTAGTTAACTGAATGCATGTGCGGCCGATTTGAACAAACATTTATTTTAATCCAACATTAAGATTATTGGATGAACCACAATTGTAGATTGATTCAAAACATTAGTGCAACTAATTCTGGGTACACAAATTTGTTGAGTGAACAATTCTTGGTTGAATCAACACATCTTTCTTTCTCGTACATCTACAACCCAATGAATGAGTATAAATAAAACAATATAAATGGACTGACAAAACTTATCGAATAATCATTTAACGAATACACTATTCATGTTTATATTATTTTAAAAAACATAACATATTTAACAAAATGCTCGGTTTTTCATATTTTTCTTGATATTAACCATATATCAACCTCATTGATTCCGTATGAGATCCGACTTTTGCATTTAAACTGTTACAAAATACAATTGGGTGTTCTGTTGCGAAAAAAACGCTCACTCAAAATAATACTTTTAATGGAAGCTGAAAATGTTACTGTTGGCATTTATCTTTCTGTATGAATTATATATTTTAAGAATGTACGGATAAAACAAGTAATACACTTTCTTTTTGCCGAATGTTACCTAAAAAGTTGTTATTTTCGATTTAAAAATTGCGAAAGAAGTTTGCAGACGTGTCACAGTTTCAGTGACTGAGATTTGTAACATGTCAGGTGTATCTGCCTTTATGTAATTGTAAAAGCAACAAATTGCGATGTTTTTCATAAAATTCATCAAAAATTTTATTAGGATATTGAGGGAAAATACTTTAGGCAGTTCTGTAACGTGGAATATTTGCAGCAACAGATAGTTAAAGGTACAGTTAAGCAACACTAAAAAAATGTTGATGTTTTCTCTGAATTTTTGTTGCTCACTTTCAATACTATCGGCAACAATAGATTTGGTGGAATTCTAGAAATATTTGGGGATGTATGAGATCTCAAACTGTAATTTTTTTAGGATAGGCAAAAAACTGTGGCCCTTATTTAAAATGTACTCGTAAATTAATGAAAAAATGAGACTATTATTATGTATTAGAATAAAATAAAATTTATATAAAATCCCAATGCGAAACATTGCGTCTATACCTTAACCTAAGCTTTAAAATGTAAATGAATGAACTAGAGGAATATTTTAAGTCCCGGATATTTTTCGTCAGATCGCAATTTCATTTAAATAATTGCATATTTGCCAATCCACAATTCGAAATGTCAAATCAATTTTATTTAATGGAAATATCGTCGCTTATCTCAACACTACAGCATTTCACTTAAGCGATCAATAACATTACATACAGTTCCTTCATCTCTTATCTCAATAGCCTTTGCGTCCCCGTCAGCATCATTCAACACCTATAATTAACGGACTATCCTTAATTAATTTGTAAATCTGTCGTCGCTTTCTCGAAGTGAATACAAACACATACACATGTACACGTATTTAATCTGACGCATTCTAATAGCCGTATACCAGAATTGAGTTACGGCCCGACAACTATCAGGCAATAATACAATAATATTAAATTCGGCCGAATGTTAACACGACAAGTGAAACGGCCTGGCCGAGGGAACTCTCGAGATACCCTAACTGAAGGCGCTTAAAAATACTACTAATTATGCAAATGTTATTAACGTAATAAAAATAAATTAGGAAAGAGTTATGCAAATGTCGTGTGTATGTTCGTACGGTAAGAAAAATGTTGTCTAAATTGCCATGGCTTATCTACCTGATGGATCTGTGTGTTTTAGGAGAGAGGAAAAAAGCTAATTATGTATAATGTGTGTATGTAGTTAGTTTCTAGTATAAAAATGTTTATGTAGATTATTTTAGAGGATTATTATATATTTGCATGTGAACAGAAACTTTTTTATTGTGTCTTAAGGAGGTCATACATAACATTCAACATGTAACTAGATGCATGACATGTTTTTTTCGCTACGTAAATCATTAGTTAATCATTTTGTTGCCAGTAAACAGGTCACGATTCACTTACAATATCACTAGAAAAAAATGCTTGTTTAGATTCTATGTTTATTGGAAAGTACAAATTATTTATCTAATTCATATAAATTAAATGGCTATATGTAACTTCCATTTCTTTATATATAGTGCAGTAACCATTTTCAGATATATTTAACGACGATATAACCGCATGAAGTCGCTCAAATATAAAATAAAATAAAAAAATAAACAAGAAATACTTTTTCTCCTATATTTAGCCCGGTAGAGGTATCCTCACCGTTTGTAGTCTGGTGATAATTAAGTTAAATTAAATTTTAGGGGAACAAAAAAAGGAATTATTAATTAATAATAATGTTTTTTTTGAACGGGAAGATGCACTATTAGGCGTTAAGTCCGATGTGTGGGACTTCCACCCACAAAAAAACCTCTCCGTCGAGCAAGATTAATAATAATAATAATAATATGTTTTATTTCTTCGAGTAATGACAACAATACATTCAGAAAGTAAATCAACAGCAGGTAATCTAAAGCTGGTTTTACACTTGTGAATATTTTCATTAATTTCTAGACTTTAAAATTGATCAATTTGTAGTTGTTGAACTAGAACTTATTGCCGTTTTATACTTGTCAATAAATATTAGGATCTTCATAGAGATCAATATCTATTTCTTAAAATAGAACTTGCTGCTGTATTACATTTGTCAATTAATAGAACTTGAAATTGGGAATATTAGAATCGGTTAGTTTCTTTTGTAACGTTTGGGGTGGTATCGCTCTGTCACAACAGGGATATTATTATTTCTTGTAGTGATGTTGCATACTTAAAACAAATGCGGGTAAAGGTTTGAGGTTAAGCATTCTCTGTCTCGAAGATTACAATTTAGATACCTTTTTAGAAGAATCAAAATAACTGCCAATAAATTATTAAATATACAAATAGTAAATATCGAAACTAAAACAGGTGGGTACAATAATACAACGTGGATGTAACCAAATATATTATTGTGATTTTCCCGGCTAATGTTTTTAAGCAAAAGATAAAAAATAAATAACTTTCTTTAATAAACAGTGTAATCATTTTAACATGTATAATTCATAACAAGTTTATATCAGAAACATATAAATAGTATGAAGTGAGTACCTTGAGTAACTCTTACTCAAGGTGAGTATAGTTATTTGGAATGTTCAAAAAAATATTATCAATTATCAGCATATTTTAGATTCTTTAATTCAAAAAGTAACTTTTCAAATATCCTGCGCTATCATAAGAGAATAGAAAACCACCAACCACGTCCACCGACTTATAAAAACTAAACATTTCAATCTCACAAGAAATAACAGTAATCTCAAAATATTATTAAAGTTATACATTCATTTATACAGATTTACCCCAGCAATATGATTTAAGTCATTTATATTTGATAAGAAATGACACAGCTTTTGACTTTCATCAACAACCCACACGTAACCAAGGATTTTCATACATTTTCTTTCAACGAATTACATAGAGTCGCTACCCCATTCAATTAAAATAGAAACCTAGGATACCAGGCTATCGTACAGTTGTCAGACGATAAATTATATTCAACTTCCATGACTACTAATACGATTTAATCGAAATTGTACTGGACTTACAAACATAAAATAATAATTACATCTAAATATGGTTGATAGTTTTCCTCTTATGAAACATAGCAATATATAACATGACCAGAAGTATAATATCATCTTAAATTTGAACAGAACTTAAACTAGAAATTGAACTTAAAATCGAACTAGAAGTTGACAAGTGTAAAACCATTATTGACATCAAGTCCTCCAAGTCCTAGTTATTGATCTAGAAATTGACAAGTGTAAAACTAGCTTTAGACAAGAATTCAGTGCGAAAGTTGTACTTTTCCTCCCTATGGAGGAAAGTAAGTGACATTGACATGGTGAAACTGTATATCTTATAATATGTGACATTATTGATAGATGACATTAGTACATTCGACCCAATCCGAGCCCATTTATGAGATAATTGCTAAATTATTAGGTATTAAATTTCAATTAAACTATTATTAAACACTTTTAAAACGAGGCTAACTTGACAGTTCTCAAAAAATATTTGACAGATTAAGCCTACTATCTATCATGTCACTCACAGGTATGTCTTTATTATTTTTAGGCATTTAGTTAAAATTGAACTGGCTGGAAAAAAATAGTATTCAAACCACGCGAGGAAAGTGCTACTGCAGACCTTGGGCAATTACAAAACTCGCCTTCGGCTAGGTATATAATATTTGCTCGCGGCCTGCAATAGAGCACTTTTCTCCCATAGTTTGAAATATACTATTTGGGTTTTAAAAATTCTTAGAGCATGGTAAGAAGCTCCCCATAAAATTATGCTATAGTTGACTAACCAAAGAAAATTAGCATAATATAGCATTAAAGCTGTTTTCATATCAGTGATCAGGTTCACTATTTTTCTAATTTGGTAGACATCCATTAATTTTTCACATAACTGTTTGATATGCATTTCCAATTCAAATCTGAAGTTAAAGTAACACCTAGAAGATTAAGAGAACACACATTACCTTGCCCTAAACAAAACCTTATTTTCTGTGTTTTATTCTCATTCAGTTTTAATTTATTGGCAGCCAACCAATTATTAACATGTGCAATAGATATTTCTTCACTGTCAATTAAGGAATTTGTAGTACTTTAGCTACGAAAAAGAATGGTATCATCTGCAAATATTACAGTACTGGGATAATCCAAATTACAAGGTAAGTCGTTTAGACAAATAATAAATAAAACGGGACCAAGTTTAGATCCTTGAGGAACCCTAATGATACGTGTGTCGGACAAGATAACGATTGCTCAACCTCTACAATCTGCTGACGTCTTCTAAATAGGGCTTGAATAATTTCAAAGATACACCTCGCGCACACCGTAGTGTTCTAGCCTTTTTTTTTTTGTAAGAATATCATGACTAACACAATCAAAACTTGACTCAAATTTAATGAAATAGCAGAACATTTTGTGATTCGTCAATAGCGTTCGTTATATCTTCAATAAGTCTTATTGATGCCTTAATAGTAGATGTAATCTTGCGATAGCCGTATTGTTGAGAACTGTTTTTCGAAAAAAAAATCTATTAATCTTATTTTAAGTAACTCCCCAAATATTTTCGAAAATACAGGTAAAATCGCTATTGGTCAATAATTATTTAAATCCGCTATACTACCTTTCTTAAATAAAGGTATTGTTTTTCCGAATTTAAGTTATGAAGAAAAACCCACTCCATAAAACATTTATTGATAATATTGGCAAGTGGTTAAGCAATGACTAAACCAACTTTCTTTAATACTGATGAAATTAATCCACACATATCTTCACCATTACTACCTTGATGAATGCACTCTCAAGAAAGATACGGTTTTCCCATTACTATATTTTGATACCTGCTGTAAAATTTTTTTTTTAATTTAAAAAGGCTCTACACCTAAATTCACCACCATAATATCAACATGTATGCCTGCTTCTCGGACTCAAACCGACTCGAAAACGCATTGTTCGGAAAAAAAAAATTCCGAACATTCTTCCTCGAACGAGCAATTCATTTCATATTGACTTTGCGGTCGTGCTTTTGTCAGACGGTTCTGTTGACACAACGGCGCGTAGTTTCAATAACGCATCTGCGGATCCCGAATCTGTAGTAAGTCACACGTACGATAAACAACTGGAACGGTGACAGAAATATCCCTGGCACAAGAAAATCCCTGAGCATACAACGTTGGATGATGAATGAGAAATAAACTACTATGTGCATGTATAACAATAAATAGTATACAAAAAAATAATCTCTACCTATTGCTTACACGCTTATTTAAAAAGAAAAAAGAATGATTCTTTAATAATACAAATTTCTTGTCATTCTAGGGAAGGTTTGCGTCATATTAAAAAGCATTAATTGTATAAGTGGAATGAAACGGTCGTTTGAGGAATACTCTTTCTTTTATTCTGTGTAATATAAAACAGATTTTTAGATATGAAAGCTATAAATAACACTAGAATTGCCATTACGAAATTCTTCCACAAAACTTATATGTTCCAACCGGTCACTTAATTACAAGCCAAATCATCCGTTACCATCAAAAGATTAATATTATCAATAAGAGTAATTAAAAGGATAAACCTTTGGACTTCTACAATAGTTGTGTGCACAAAAAAGATTTTTTTTTGCATATTTGCATCTGGAAAGAAGTCTTAAACTAAACAAATAGGTAGAATAGAATAGAAGCTTTATTACTAATGACACAATGGTGTGTATAATATGTCAAATCAAAAAATAATATTAATATAAAATAAATAAACATACTGAATTACATAATAACATTAACAAAATAACAAAATAACATAATTCTCTTGTGCAAAATAAGTAGCATTGCATAAAAAAAGTATTTATAAAAAGAAATCATTTAGAGAATAACAAAGACGCTCAGAGAGGTAGGATTTTAACCTGGTTCTAAATACGGAGTAGGATTTAGAGTTCTTTATTGCTTGTGGTAGGCGGTTAAATATTTTGATTCCTTTAATGTGTACACTTTGGCTAACAAGAACCATGGAGCATGCTGGCAAATGGAAATCGTCTCTTCTTCTAGTATAATATTCATGATAGGTAGTGTTAGTGACAATATTATTCTTTTCTTTGTATATATAACTGGCGGCATCAGGAATGTATATGCATGGCACAGAAGAAGTTGAAGTTTCTGGAAGATCGGACGACAAGAATCCTTAAAATGCACTCCTACAATGCACCTTACTATAGCTTTTTGTGCTAAAAATATATGTTATGCTGCTGCTGAACTGCCCCACAGTAATATTCCATATTAGATTCTGGAGTATACTTCTGCGTAATACAACGAAACCAAGCAGGAAATAGAGATTTCAGATCTTAAACAACGGAAGGCGTAAGCTTTAGAATGCAGTTTCCCCACTAAGTGATCACAGTGTTCCTTCCACGATAGCGTCTCATCAATGCTAACCCTCAAGAAATTGGTTTGTTGACAACTATCCAAAGTCTTTCCATCAGTGCTTAAACTCATATCAGGTACACTTTTCTGCCTAGCATGAAATACCATATATTTTGTTTTCTCGATGCTTAAAGATAACATGTTTCTACAAAACCATTTGTTCAAAACATCCAAAACGGCATTCGCTGCGACTGTGGATAATACATAATACAATATCATTAATATATATGCTAAATAATATGGGTCCTAAAACAGATCCCTGTGGTATGCCGCTATCAACAAGTATTGTGCGTTATTACTAGAATTTTTTTTCCAAAAACCAAAATATAGTGTCCATTGTCACTGAAGACCAATTAATAGCAATCAAAAATTAAAAAAAAAACCACAAAAATTGATCTGTATTTCGGGAATATAAAATAAATTAAGAAATATTCTAAAAATGAAAAGAAAAATAAATCTTTTTTTTTAGTATAATGGTAATACAGTGAAGAAGTAGAATATTTTTAATAAGATATAATAAGCAAAACTACGTATAAACTGACATGAGTAACATAATATATGAAATAAAATACAGACATCGTCATATGAATTGTATTTAAATTAGTGAATTAAAAAAGAAGAATTAAACAACACAATTATAACCTAACAAGAAAGACCCAAGGTCTGGATAGCTATTCCTTACATACCAAACACAATTTTAATTTTTTTGAACTCACTGTTTTAGATATTGAGAAATTAATTACAGAAAATGACACTCACTGAAAATATTCATATCAAAATTAACAGTAATTGCATTTTGAAATTTATTACAGTTTTGTCTAATTTTTTATTGTTACTATCATATTTGTAATCTTAGTATGATAATGAAAGTAGTTTTTTTTTGACGTTTAATCGTGTTTAGTGTAGGTAATTAAATTATTTGTAGAAAATAATGTTTTCGAAAGAAGAATTAGTTAGTGTGGCGTCTGTACTAGGAGAATGTGACAAACTATTTTCTGGTTTCACGTATGTAGTCGAAAAAATTCACAGAGCAAATAACTTGCAGGAAATTACTTGCTGACTTGACTTCCTTTTCCACTGGCTTTATGTAAACCAGTCTTTAAAGAGCGCTTTGCTGAAAGAATGAGAAAAAGTTTAAACGGTTGTATGTAGAAAACAAAGACCTTCTGCGATTTACGGTTGCGAAGTTAATAATAATAATAATGCTCCATGCATATATAAATATGTGGGCAAAGTCAATACACAAAAAATAACAATAGAAACAGAAACTACAGGGTACATGAATTAAAATACTCGTCAAGAGAATATATACATCTTTCTAATAGGAATGCTCTAACACTGTACTTAAATTGATTGCAATTTATAATCTCTTTAAATCTTTGAGGCAATGCGTTGAATATTTTTAAACCCAAAACACTAGGACTGTTTCTAGTCAGATTTAATGAAAATTTAGGAATATAAAAATTATGTTTGAACCTAGTATCATACGTGTGGACATCATTGTTGCACAGAAATTCCCGTTTATTTTTGTGGATATATTTTAGAAGTTCATATATATGCATGGCAGGCATTGGCATGATATTCCATTTTCTAAAGTAAGCTTTACATGATTCCCTAGAGTTAATTGCAGCCATGCATTATATAATACGTCTCTGGGCCAAAAACACACTTCGCGCAGCTGGTGATGCACCCTAAACAGTAATAACTACCTTATGATAGTCTGCTGTGGATATTAGCATAATAAAATGATAATAAAGATTTAAGATCAATTATAGCCCTAAGATTGCGTATTTGGTAACAGCTAGAATTTAATTTACTTATAATTTTTTGGCAATGAGTACTCCAAGATAATGTCTCGTCCATAGTCATACACAAAAAATTCATTTCATTGACTCGTTCAATTTCATTATTTTGTGAAGATATGTTGAAATCAAGTTGTGTTGTATTTTGAATAGTATGGAAAATTTCATATTTTGTTTTATTACCATTTAAATACAGTTTGTTGTTAGTAAACCATGTTGTCATATCTTTCAGTTCCCTTGTTAGTTTATTTTATATTTTAAAAAACTGATTTTTAATTATATATTGAGGAAGATTGTTATTACTACGAAAGCGTTGCTTTGTATAGAAATTATAAAGAATAAAAACGAGAAAGTATAGGCTCAACTGACTGTTTCATTCCACTAATAAATTTTCGAGTAAAGCTATACACTCAACACAATTTTTCCTGTACGTATGTCAATAGTAACATGATAAACGTTCCGCATTAAAAGTTTCATGATTTTATTGCAATATTAACACTCTTTGTGTGACTGATGTATTCAATATTCTATGCACTTGACGGCACGCGATCATTTCTAATTAACGATAAATATTTATAAGGATTAAGAATTATTAATTGTTACTTATGCGCCGTCCACGAGTTTAATATTAATGCGGATAGGAACCCTGCTGCCCAGGCACCTATGTAACGTATAAAACATCTTACATAACGTATTTATTTAATACGTGAATCCCATTAAAACTTGTTTACATTTAGAAAACTAATTACACCGTGTTCGTTTAATAAACGCAATAAATCAAAAGTAGCATTGTTCTTGCCATTGTTCCTGTTTCTCGATGCAAATTGCAGTTATGTAATAACTACTCAACAATAAATAATACCAGGCACGTTGTATTACACCTTTGTACATCTTCGCATTAATATCTTACAAATATACATTGTGGTACTCGTCTATTATAAATATTTCCAATCACGAGAATAGGAAAAAAATTGTTTATTAGCAACGTGACCAAACAAAACACTACTTACAAGCAACAACAACAAATTTCGTATCTACCTGTATCCTGTTTGGAACTTCCGCCCGAACATGACACGAGTCGAATTCAAAAAATGCAATAGTCCCACTGTGTTTCTATGTTTAAGAATCGTGGGAGGCCCATCTGAAATGAACTTTCGACGCAAGGTTCAATACGAAACGTACTTACAACGTTCGCGATGGACGCATGAGGTATGGTATTGTAGGTCGAAAAAAAAAAAAGGTAGCGATTGATGTACGGGTCCCGAGTGAATGTTTTAATTTTGAAACATATTATACAAATGTAAGCTTTTTGTTCCAGATATAATTCATGGCTATGGTCGGTCGTTATAACTTCGAACAGGGTTGAACTCAGGACGACGTAAATGTATGAAAGCGGTGTTGAGAATGGTGTAGCTTTGTACTATATGAGATGTGTACTACGAAATGAATTTCAGGTTTTCTTGGCCATCCCAACCTTGATCTGATCTAATCTCAACAAAGGATATGTATGTATGACTTGTAACATTTTAATTTACCTGTTTTTATAGAATATTTAGTAATAGAGAAGCTGCATATTTTTAGATGTTATTACAGTTTGAAATGTAACAAAAATAAAACCTATTGATGTACAAGTGTCTCACCGAAGACTGGGTCTTTGATTACAGCTCTACGATATTTTTGATTCTAGGAAAAAGTATTTTGTACAAAGTTTTACAGAATTCAATGCTGAATAACCTAAAAATATTTTTGACTATACAGCGTGTTCCAAAAGCAGGAGAAAGCATACCTACACCGTTATTTTAATGGAACACCCTATACAGGGTGACATAAAAAAAACTACAATGCATAGCATCACGAGATAGAGGAACGAAAAATAACAAACAAAGTTCCTATACACTAATATCTGATTGCTTTTTCTTTTCAAGTTACAAACTGTTTTTTATATTGTTCTTGTATTTTAGTATTACCTAGGCAATAAAAAATATTTTAAAGTAGGCTGTGATTTCATGAAACAAAATATTTGGTAAATGTTCAATCAATATTAGCATAGTGTCTTGAAAGGTTTATTTCAAAATGTGCGTTATACTTTCGTAGAAACAGGGACATGATCATGTGTTACGGCGAAGCTTGTTCAAATTCTTCAGAAGCTCAACGGATCCATCGAGAGAGATACCCATTAAGGCAAGTTCTTAATGTTAGGACATTTATTGACGTACATAGGCGTTAGGGAGAAGATGGTTGCTTTAAAAAACCAAAATTTGATTCTGGGGTTAAGAGACTCTTGGTACTGTTGCAAATGAAGAAGCTATTTTGCAAATAATAGAAGACAATCCTAGAATAAGCACCAGAAGTCAATACCGAATGTCAATAGTGAATCTGTTAGGAAAGTCCTCAAAGAACAACTTCTTCATCCATTTCATTTCCAAAAAATCCATCACTTATTGGAACAGGATTTCCTACCGCGTTTACAATATTGCGAGAGGTTGCAAAATAAAGGGCAAAACTTTCTGTCATTAATTTTGTTTTGCCGATGAAGCAGGTTTTAGTCGCGATGGCATTTTGAATATTCATAATATGCATTATTGGAGCGATGAAAACCCTCATCAAACGTAATACGGAATCACCAGTATGGGTTTTCCATTAATGTGTGGGCAGGTATAATCGACAATTATCTAATTGGTCTATTTTGAATGCCCAGACGATTGACAGGGGAACTCTATCGACTTTTTTTGGAAAATAAACTGAATACTTTATTAGAAGATGTTCCATTGAATATTATAAGAAGAATGTACTACATACATGACGGCGCGCCAGCTCACTATTTTAGGAGAGTAAGGAATTCCTGCAAAGAAATTTGGAAATAAGTGGATTGTCGTGGGGGACCTATATCATGGCCAGCTCGTAGTCCAGATCTTAATGCCCTCGATTTTTCATTTTGGGTTTTATGAAAAGTGCAGTGTATGCCGCGGAACTAAATAGTAAAGAACAATTATGGAACAGAATTGTGGAGTCTGCTGACAGAGTTCGTAATAATGCTAACATATTTCAAAGATGCCGTCAGTCATTAACACGAAGATTGGGGAAATGTGTATTCAGGAACAAGGTCACCAATTTAAACACCTTATGCAGAACTAATATGTATCTTATATTTTTGAATGTTGTTTTGTTTAATAAAAGCCTTTTAACGTCAACAGCTTGTAACTTGAAAACAAAAAGCAATCGGACATTAGTGTATAGCACCCTATATCTTTGCTTACGTTAAATCAACCCTTACACAAAACCCTTCTAAATTGTACTAAACATTTATGATACCTCATGCAGAATTTTGTGGATAATTAATGATTTTAAATAAATCTACCGAATTTTCCATTAATTTACATGTTGGCTTAATACATAAACTTTATATGATTGAACAAAGTCTCGAATTAGTAAATATGTGTTAGTATCAGATAATAAAATACAAAACTAATAACATAATAAGGCAAGCCATGACAATTATTTCACCAGCATAAACAGCAGTTAAACGTCAAATCTGTCAACGAATACTTTGTCCTTCATACATGTCAGTGATTGTTTATTTGATTTCTTATTTATTTTTTTTTATATTATTACCTAATTACTTAAATAATATGTACTTTACTCATAAGCCATTAAACTAAGACTTAATGTTTGTCCTTTATGTATAACGAGAAACAAATGAACATTAAATCACAACAAAACACATCTTTAATTAAAAGTATTTACATGTAGTAATCATTTAATTATCGAAATTTATAGCTGATGTTCTCTTCTTGTTAAGCATATTTCTATCTTTTTGCAAATTTTGGAATTAGTTTTTCTACAATTTTGCGAAATGAATAAAAATACCTCCGTCATTCCATTCTTCCTATTTTCCTGTGTAGATGGTCTTTCTTAAACACAAGTTTCTTTAGGTAGTGGGGTAGTGACTCAATGTAATTCGCTGAAAGAAAATGAATAAAAATCCTTGGTTACGGAGGGTTGTGGAAAAAAAATCTTGAAAAACTGTTTTATTTTTCATCAAGTGTAATGAATCAAACCATATTCCTGTGGTATATCTGGTATTGAAGGGAATCTTCTATGTAAATTCATGTAATTACCTTCGATCTAAAAATATACAGAAGAAACGTCAAGATTGTTCGACATTATAAGAAATTTGCTGCGTTTATCATACCTGGATACATTTTCAATATGAAATCATACATGTCTCTGCTGTTTCGAGTGTAAGATACACTTCGGATGCTGTGAAGGAGGTTCGTTGTTCTGGATTTTTATAGTACCGATGTTATCATCCCGACCTGAACTCTTCTATGCGAACATTCGAGTTAATCTGGATTGACACTACAAGAAATCCATTTTGAGGTATTCTGGCGTCTGTGCAAACCGATGAACGAGGTATCTGGTCAAAGCATTGTTTAAATTTTTGTATAAATGAATGTATAACTTTTATAATACTCTGAGGTTACTGTTAATTCTTGTGAGATGTCGGTTGATTGAAATTTTAATTTCTATAGGTTGGTAGACGTGGTTGGTGGTTTTCTTTTCTCTTATGATAGCGTGGGATATTTAAAAGTTATTTTGAGAATTAAAGAATCCAAATATATACTGGATAATTGATAATATTTGTTTTGAACATTCCAAATAAGTATACTCACCTTGGGTAAAGTTCTCATACTCGTTATATGTTTGATGATATGATCTTGTTAATAAATTATACATGTTATTAATGATTACACTGTTTTATTAATAAAAGCTCATTTGATACATTGAATTAAACTATAAATTCAATATTTAACAAAGTAAAGGCATAATAATATACAAGCTAGTGATTTAGGAGACCCCAGATGTACAGCCATCAAGGTAACCGGTTCGCAACTGGAAAAATAATAATGATACTACTCATTGGTCAGTAAGAGGGGGAGACAACTAGTGCGCATGATCTGGAGTGGTAAACTTTAGATACCTTGGACATATACGGTATTTTATAGCCATCTAGTGGATTGGGATTGTATTGTGTTTATCATTATAGGATATAGAGGGAGGTATCTGTAAAGAAAAGGCAGATCTAATTAGAAAGTTATTTAATATTTAAAAAAAAACATTGATCGGGCAAATCTGTTATAGAAATCACAATATATATAATACATATCATGTAAAACAAATGCATATAAAACTACGCCATCTTAACCAAAGCCTTACAGCAGAGCATTTTTACAAAAGCGTAAATAACACGTTATGTATGCGTTTTCCTACTTTTGGAACATCCTGTATAGTCAAAAATATTTTTAGATTATGCAGCATTGAATTCCGTGAAATTTTTGTATAAAACACTTTTTCTTAAAATCAAAAATATAGGTGTAATTAAAGACATGATTGACCTTGATAGCTAGTGGCAATAATTGAAATGTTAACACTTTGTATTTATTTTATTTATTTTATTTAAAAAAATTAACAATGTATTAGTTTGCCTTTAAAATTTGACAAAATTTATTTTGAACAACTCTTTGAATATATTATCTTAAGCCTAAGGATGTAGTAAAAACACGAAATCGGTGGCAAATTTGGTAATTGTGGATAAGATCTTTCCTTAAGCATTGTTAAAAAAAAATACATTACACTTATTTTTTAGGTTACTATTATTCGTCCATATTTTCTTTAAAAGCGAAAGATATATCATATACAATTCTTACTTTCTATTGAATTCACTTTACTCTCCATGACATTTTCTACTTTAATCGCACAAACAAGACCAAGCCTCACGTCCCGAACGACCTAAGTACTTCGACCCGATATCCTTAATCGACAGACAACCGGCGTTCAGTTACAGTTTACCCCCGTAACAAATCGCGGTCCGGCTCTGGACTTGACAATCCCCGCATGAATAATTCACCGCTAGCAGTTGAATCGGCGAGCCAGGCGATCGTCGTCCATCGCAATTAGACAATAGCGGACAGATTTAATATTATGGATTGGGCATTTGTATTCCACTGGAATTGAGTCCCATTGTTCCCATGATAAACTTATGAGACGGACTTTGTCATATTATCTTGTCTGTGTCATATTTCGTATAATTTTATTGCCGTGTCGATCGGACGTTTGTGTGTGTGTGTGTGTGCGCGCCGTAGCGCTGTGATGGTGACTCGCTCTGTGCTCTTGCATAGATGCCCAGGTACATTTATTTGCGATATTCAAGAACTAACATGGAGTCGTTACTTCTTTACCTACATGATAATGGTTTGGAGCAAGCATGATGTAGTAGAAAATGTAGTGAAAAACCTGATGTCAATAGAAGTATGCTATTGTCCAATTTAAGCATGGAGGGATTTCACCAATTTAGGCGATCAAAATTATTGCTCGGTGTTTATATACTTTAAATAGGCTTGATATGCATTTTTATAGTTGTAAGACCTCTTTGGAGTACATTGGTTGTCGATTGCTATGGGTAAATAGTGATTTGGATGTAATGAAATAGATTATTACCCTAATTACAATGTTCTAAGAATCATACCTTCTAAATGGCCTCCATGAACTTGAATACAATTTTCAATTCTGAATACAAAATTGTGCATCACCAAGCGAAGCAAACCTCCATCTATTCCTGTGATTTCTTCTCGAATGTAGTCTTTTAGTGCTTCAATTGTTGCAGGACGGCTTACGTAGACCTTTGTCCTCAAATACCCCCATGGAAGGATATCTATAAACCTGGGGAAACATACAACGGTCTTCCAGGCAGAGGTATCCGCCCTTGCAGCCTGAGCAGAAATAATTGCAAAAGGAGGCTGCATGAGGAGGAAAATTAATCTAATGACTGACAGCCAGGCTGTCATTAAGGCAGTCTCGAACCCAGTAACTAGGTCAAAACTAGTTAGAGACTGCAAACTATCCCTCAATACACTGGCACGAGACAACACGGTGTCTCTGATTTGGGTGCCGGGACATGAGGATATAAAGGGCAACGTAATAGCCGATGAACTAGCCAAGGAGGGCTCTAAGAGACATTTCATGGGACCAGAGCCCGTATGTGGGATCACTAAGGATTCCGCAAGAAGGGAGATTGACCTGGTTAGATAAAGAAAGTACAAAGAAATGGAGGTCGACTGAACTCCATACCAAAACGCTGATAGGGGATGGGGATGGTAGTTTCTTTGATAACCTACTCAAGCGCAGTAAGAAAGAAGTTAAGACCATTACTGGGTTGGTAACTGGACACTGTCCCCTGAAAAAGCATCTGTACAATACAAGCCGAGTAAGCGAACCGTAGTGTAGAAGATGCGAACTACAGGCGGAAACGAGTTTACATGTAATCTGCACTTGTGAGGAACTTAAGGTACTTAGGCAGAAGTACTTCGGGAAAGATCTATTGGAGCCCTAGAAGGTCCTCAAGTTTCCACTGGGCAAGATACTGGGCTTTATAGAGAACACCAAGCTGCTCGAGTGGAAATAAGAGAATCAATAGGGATGGTACAATGAGCACTTTCCTCAAGTGCCCGGACATCAAGTGCCTACCCCAACTTGAATGAATTAATGAATGAAACCCCATGGAAAAAAATCGGGTAGCACTAAGTCGAGGACCTAGGTGACCAAGGCAAATATCCAAATCACGAAATTATACGACCGTTAAAAAGTTCTCGCAAAATCCTCATCGAGTTTCTAGCTGCGTGATTTGTTACCCATCTGCTGGAATAATTGCATCATTTAATAATTTCCGTCTAATTAGTTGTAGAATGGGAAACGTTTGTAACACGTTTATGTGAAGCTCAGAATTAACCATTACAAAACGATTATTTTCATCTCCACAAAAATAAGGATCAAAGATACCAAATGATCTTGCACCACAACAAACAACGCTCTTCGGACTATGGAGGCTTTTTGTAAACAATTCTTCTTCAATTTCTAAAATATCTAAAATTCTGTTTGTTAACAAAACCATCCAAATAAAAATTTGCTTCATCGGCCATTAATGAATTGTGTATTGATTCTCGACACCGATTTAAAAGCTCTTGAGAGAATGTTAACCTCATTTCCTAATCAGATGGCTAAGATGATATGCCATTTAGTATTTGTACGTGTGAAATTTGAAATCATTGTCAAAGATTCTGTAAAGACTCCTCTTGGATATTCGTAGAGGAAGTGATTGCCGATTAGCAAATCTAGTAGAGTTCTAGTAAAAGCAGCTCGCATTCGTTCAATATTTGCAAGCATACGAACCATTCCTCCAGGTTTATATTCTCCACAGAACCATTTTCACGCCATTGACGAACCCATGCCATAACTGTTTTGCATGTTGGCGTATTACTCCTATTATTATCATCAAACTGCCGTCGAAATGCACGCCGAACCTCTTCTACTGAACCAGTTCTAATATAAATTTCCAAGAAAAACACACATTGTTGTCGCACTGAATAATACATACTACTCAAAGAAAAATTATAAATTATTTACACATTATAAAACATTGTTTGTGCCACTGACGTGGATTTATGTCCAGCAATTATTCGATTGGTTTGACACAGACGCCTACTCGATAAAATGTAATCTCGGAGCTTATTGAACTTGACTTACAAAAGGAAACATAATCACATACTTCGTTTAGATTTAAATCGCAAGAGCACTTAGGATAGGCTTTTTATACAAGAAAGAATCTTGTGTTCTAGTAGAATCGCTAACTTCTTGTCGAAACCACCGGATTTTCAAAATTCTTCAATGATTTTCTTCTTTTTTGGTAGCTGCAGCCATTTAATCGAGGATTATTCATTATAGTATACATTATTTTTTTTAATAACTTCAACATTGAAAAATTTCCGAAGATCACGTGAAATACTTAATGTTTTGAAAATCTTTATGCAAATGCAGCAGTAAAAAATCGCGACAAAATCGTAAGAACGGCATAACACAAAAAAATTGATTTTTGGGAAATGGTGTTTTAGGGTTTTTTTTTTTTAATATTACAATACTACGTAAATTTGATATTTAAAAGACAGCCCTATCTTCCAAATTTTTAATGAGTAATAATCGTAGATATGTTTTGCGTGTAGTAATGACCATTTTAGCACCTCTAGAAGCCCAATAAACGGTTCTATTTGTGACAGTTTCTCCATTTCATCGCTTTTTCAAATGGTGACACTATTGCATATAGGCACACTTGAAAAACACATCTAAAAAACTTTTATTTGTAATACAATGTTTATTTTTATATTAGTATTTAAGAAAATAATATATATACATCAATAAAATACTAAAATTTAAGTACCTACCTCAGTTCTAAAAATAGTATTTCTGGAAAAATTACTCGTATGCTTCAAATGCAAATAAAAATAAAACCTAAAAAAGATTGAAAAATCAGCTGGATAAGAATTTTCAACTAGAATATTCAGCATTAATTTAAACAAATTACAAAACATTAAGTTCAAAAATTTAAGCTCAAACGCGAATGATCTGTGCGAAATATTTTTTTTAATAACGAATAAGAAAAACTAAAATAAGACAAACAAAAGAAAATTATAAATTTTGCTAAAATGGAGAAAATCAATCTGATAGTGTTGCAAAAAAGCCACCAACTTTTCGCTACATGTTAGAATGACAAAACTGCTCCCTGCTGCCCAGATTCGAAGTTACAATTCTGAGCCTCACGCATCACTTTACTATTCGCCTAGTTTAGTACAAATTCAAATTTTTGTGAGTTATGCCACCCTTGTTTCGAGGTAGCGAAATCATCTTTATTCTGTTATTTCATTTGATGCATACACTTTATTTATGAAAAGGTAAATAACTACAATTCATCCTAAATCCCGTGCTTCACGTAAAAGTACTATACGAGGCTACTAATATTCTAAATACTATATGGATTCCATAACAACTGAAATGTTCCTACTTTCATTAAATAGTTTCAAAGTGGGCAGTCTAATATGGGGTACCCTGTAGTATATCTGCGAAATTTGTTTAGGAATCCGTAACCCGGGTTCTGTACAAAAAAAGTCAGAAAAATTAATTACATTTCTCCTCTCTGTCTTTTGCAATGTACACCACTGTATCTGATCCCCATCCTATTTCGTTTGTAAAACACAGTCAACCGATGTCCTACTACGAGTGTCACATCGCCTGCCTCGTATGAATAAGGAATGCCCCACGTTTTTTCACTTAAAAGGGTACAATTACATAAAATTGCGAATATCTGTTTCGTTGAAATATTTACTTCACCGACACTGAAAGAACAGGGGGGTGACAAAATGACTTATTCCATTTTTAAAGCTTTCGTTTGTAGCGCCGTATAAATGAGACAGTTATGTATATTTTACTCGAAAGAGCTTGAGGGGATATTCACATAAAATACGAAATTATTTAGTTCTTAAAATACATAATTTCTCCCACGTGATAGAAGAGTTGAACCCGGAAACGTAATATTTTACCATTAACAATTACTTTGTCCATCGGCGCCTCGAAACGTTGAGAATTTATTTCTTTTAGATATCACGGAACATCAAAAAAAGAACAATTAAGGCGTGTAATACATACGTGAAGTTATAATTATTGTGTAAACCATTAACTTTATGAATTGGTATAAGTGTAACAAATAATTAATTATGAAGAAAGTTAAGCACATTCAAACACAATTGCAATTTAACGTGAGAATGTTCCCATTAAACATTTGGAGAAATGTTAAAATTAATTTACTGTCTTAATTAATTTATAGGTTCTTCTACTTGTACAGTATTTATATGTATTGTAATGATGCTATCTATCTTTCGCTTTAAGCACCGGTTTTCATAAAGAATAATAATAGGTTTGGGTATACATACATTCATCCTAAATTAATTTTGACTTCATTGCATTGTTAGTCTAGAGTAGAAGCTTTGCTTAATTGCTTTTGTATGGTATGTTTTACATGCCACTATAATCATTAGTACCTAATTATGGTTTTATAAATGAAAGTATTTCAACTGTCAGTGGGACTTAGTCCAAAAAGCATTTATGATTCTTATTGTTAGTGGAGGCGCAGTCATATCGTCTCGTCTGCTGCTTTCAATTCTAGCAGTTTCGAATACAAAAAGGAAATAGTCGCAATTCAGCAACTACATAAAGAAAACTATCTAATGCAATCGAAACTATAGGAAAAGCATAATTGATATTTTGTTCTAATTAGTTCTTTTCATAATTCAAATGCGACACAATGTCTTCAGTACTATCAATTAAAAATGTTGCACTATTCCGTCATATTCTATACATTTATGTCCTAAACTTGTGAAATTAACTAATGCTAGTTTTATTAAAAAATGAATTCATAGAACAAGAGGTAGAAGTAATAGCCCTATTTCATAACAAAATGGAAAACATGGCAATTACTTTTACCTCTTGTTGGTCATGAAATTCAAACATCGTTAAGATTCTGCGAGGATTTTGAAGACTAATATAACACAAAAGTAACATTAACACCGTCTAACACACCTTAAGGGCATAATTCCAGCCACAACACTAACGATTTGTCAACAATTTTACCTTTAAGAGCATATAAAAATGACAAAATATAGTATAAAAAAATTAAATTTATTGAATTCAAGATAGTCAAAAACGAAATGCTGTATGCATTATGCAGGTACAATAAAATTATAAGTGTTGTATATGACGTTCATTCGTTTGTAAAAGCTTTAGAATCCTGATGTAAAATCATATTGTTATAGCCTGTTTTATTTTTTTGGGATCTGTGCTATCCAACGCTTTAGTTACTCAACGCTCTAATTCTACTTTGGTCTATACTTTGACCGAATACACCAGTCATCTTTTGTGTCTCCACAAATAAACAATCCAAGGGTGTTAAACCTTGTGGCTAAGCTCATGGTCCATTGCTCAATCCTCTATCATTAAACATTGTACTCACCATGGGATCTACTTCATAAGAAAAATGAACTGATGTCTGGTCCATTTGGTACCAGCAATATCTCCGATCAAACAGAAGCAACTGAATGTCTGCTACGCATTGCCGCAGAATTACGGTATGTTGCTGTTTAAGGTGCTACAAATTTGAAAGCACGTTCTCCTATTCATCATTAAATAAAATTCATCAAAACTAAATACATTTCGAAAGCTAGCCTCATATCTCTGGTAAATTTGAACGCATCCGTCCAAATATTTTTTTTTGTAAAAACTTTGGGTCTTGTTGAAGCTATATTAATATTCGTTCCCAAACAGCAAGATGGCGAGCTTCGTCGTCAGGATGAAACGTTTGCAGGGTGTTAAAGCCGTATGCGTACATTTTATGGTTTCACAGAATGCGCTGTATTGATGAATATGATATGCCTATTTGCTCAGCAGCAGCACGTATGGAACTATGAGGTGAGGATATTTTTTCATACTATATTTAGTTTCTTATATGCTTTTAAAGTTAAAAATGTTTTTCACCGCTATTAATTAATACTAATTAAAAATTACATTTTCTGAAAATCACTAATTCTAAAAGAAGCGACAGAGATAGGTATAAGAACACCTATAGCTTTACGATAGAGGATTCAAATCTACATCACATGGTGTAAAAATATACAGAGCATTTCATTTCAAAAAAGATACTTTTAGTACTAAGAATTTACCTCAAATCAACCCTACTTACTTTCTATTCCCTGGTTAAATAGTAGAGGACCTAACACTCCGCAGTAAATATAAAAATTCTCTCTTTTACTGTATAGCCGTTATACGCATTTACAGCATTATATTTTTTTGAGCTTCTTTTTTCACAAAAACCGAAATAACTCGGAACGGATATTTTATAAAACTGGTTTTAAAATTCCTAGAAGAACCTAAAAATGCTCTAAAAAGTATAGGTTTCTATATAAAATATCAAAGTTGGCCAATAGTTGAAGTTATTTTTTCTAAAGACTATCATAGCTAACTAAGCTTAACCCTAAAGTTTCAAAATCGAGATATTATTGCAAAGTCAAAAACTTTTAATGGTTCCGTGAATCACTCTATATATATGCTACATATTTTATGGTTCCTTTAGCAGTTGTTCTTTCTCCCTGTGTGCAGTAGCAGTTGTGAATCACACATCCAAAATTGTTTTATTCAGTATGTTTAATTTAATTTTATCGAACTTAAATATATTTGTGTCCAATTGTGTTGTTAGATCAAATGTCAAAATTAAGGATGCCTATTTTGGCGCCCAACGTGGGGTCCAAAATATATTTATCTACTTTGCTTTCGTTAGTGTAATATGACGAAATTCAGTTTACGCATTTCATCGTTAAATGGTAAAATTTTGGCAAATATTTGTCTAATACTGTACCTTATTGTAACAAGACTTAAATTTATTGTTGGTCCTTCACTGTCAATTTTTCCAATTTTAGTCTGTAATAGTTGGAAACATTGAGCGCATTTTGTTTCAAAAATAACAATTGTTATTTCGGACAGATAAACAGATTAAGTACAATTATGGTCAATCTATTTATATTCAAATAAATGTGAATTCACCTCTTCCATAAATCTAGCACGATCTTATTAAATCTCAGAGGAGGTCCATTCTCAAGTAATACTAAATTGACATTTGATTGACTTGATCTACAAATACAGTTAAAACTTATTTCCTCAAACTTCAGACGTTGAAAGCATACTTCTCAGCGTCCACAGATGTATTCCACGCAACCGGCCTTCATAATATGTGTACAAGAGGAATTTCTGGTCCCCGTTATTACACAATACACCGGTACACACAGAGAGTCAGACCCAAATTATTGACTAACTTCGCAATTCACGGGTAGGTAGTACTACAAGCGCGTCGCCTGAGATATTGGATTTTTCGCGCAATGTACCGTCGACGAGCATCCGTGGAATTCTTGGACCGCCACAGATGAGGAATAGCTGTCAGACCGAGTATTGTCCCATGAACGCCGTATGCAGACAGGTATTCGGCGAAATATGTATTTAGACACGTACAGAAGCGTCCAAGTGCGAAGATAGATGTCAGTGATGGACAGGATAAATGAAGTATGATACCGTGGAGGCCAGCTGGGAATATGAAAGTGCGGCTACTACCTCAAGCACCCATCAATAAATAAAATCGTCAATTATTTGAAGTAGAATTCCGTTCCCGCCGGTTTTCATAACATTTAATATTTAAAAATGAGCTCGGGTTTTTAGTTCTGTTGCAATGATGTAATTTAAGAAAGCAAGTTTTCTGTAAGATTTTTATTTTCAATCAAATCAAATCAATTCAAATTAAATTCTGCTATAAAAGTCTAGTCTCAAATAAACATTTCTAGCGGTATCTTAAAAGATTTATATTATTTTCCATCAATCCATTTAATCATCAATATTTAATTCTGATAGTTCTTTAAAAGGGAGCTTGGAGAATAATTTTACAAGAAAAAAAAGCAGAAACATTAAAAATCAGTTGTAGTTGATGAGGAATTTTTGCCTTTTTGTGCGGTGCTCTTGTCTAAAGTTGAAACGTATAACGTGGTTACGAAACTAAACAAAATAAGTTTTCATTTTCAGACTACATCTATATGTCATCACACCCAACATGGAATCAGCAACAACTACTCCCTTGTACCTACCGTTTATTTGTCCGTAGATGACCTTTTCGACACATGTGGTAGGTGCAGAGTACCCTCAAAGAGATCTTGTATGACTTCAGCGGAGCATCTGTAGATGTCAGTGTTTACAGATCAAACAGTTGACCTATGGTCAGGGTATCGTAGTCGGAGCCATTCGACAAATGAGAAGTAGGGATGCATTTGTGTGATACCTCACTTCATTTGACAGCATACAGTTGCATTTTGTTGGCGAAATAGAGTAATTAATGCTCTCTCCCTTCCCGAATAATTCCGACCTACGATGCTTTGACTGTAGGTCTACTGTTTGATCTGTATATATTTGGTAAATTAAAAAGTAAAAATAGTTCCGGTTTTGACGACGTGCCGTATAACATTATGAAAAAGTTTTTCCCATATTTAGTTCAGTCTCTAACTCAACTGGTCAATTTCTCTTTTAGGAGTGATGTCTTACCTGCTGCTCTGAAAGTGTTCGTTGTTCATCCGATTCATAAGAGAATGATAAGGATAGTGTGGCAAATTATCGTCATATTTCGGTGAACTCTAGCTTCTCGAAAGTATTCCAATATGCGGTGCTTTCGAGGCTTCTTGATAATCTTGAGCGAAATAACATTATTGTTGACAGACAGCATGGTTTTCGACAGGACCATTCTACTATGACACGGCGGTTCATTCCTTTATCAACGACATTGTGCAGTCACTTGACCGAGGTGAGTGCACAATGGGTGCCTTTTGTAATCTTTCTAGACTTTTCGACTATGTTGACCATGGCATTTTATCAGGGAAGTTGCGGGATTTCACACAAATCATCTAACAACGTAAATCAGTTTTCTTCTCTATATTTACCTGTTCCTTTAGGTGTGCCACGGGGCACAATTTTGGGTCCAGTTTTCTTTTTAATTTTTATTAATGACATCGTTGACTTCATTAATTATTCTTTGTTTATTTACACAGACGATGCAGTTGCTACAGGAAATGATCATATTAATGTACAGGATAGGGCAAATACATTATTGTCGGAACTAAATCAATGGTTTACAACCAATCAGGCGAGATCTAAATTAAACCTGGGTTAACAACTATTCTTATCGCCTAGGAGTGAGGTGAAATTTCTTGGAATTTATATAGATGAGACGTTAAGCTGGAACAGCCATTGTACCGATGTTATTACTATTAATGAATAAAGCTTGCTATCAAATTAGGAACTTAAAAAGTTTATTGCCCTTAGAGGCAATACTATCTTTTTACTACAGTGAGGTGTATTCTAGGCTGAAATATGGCATTGCCTTCTGGGGGTCGTCGAGTCATGCACGTGGGGTTTTTCTAGCCCAGAAAAGAATTGTCAGATGTATCGCTAATATTAATACGACAGCTTCCTGTCGACCTTTTTTTTTTAGATTTAAATTACTTCCTGTTCCAGCGGTTTATATTCTCGGAATTCTCACTTATATATTTAAAAATAAAGACGAATTTGTAAAGAACAGTAAAAATCAGGACTATAACACCAGGGGAAAGGATAACTGCAGACACCCCTTACAACAAGCTTAATATAACGAGGCAGGCACCATCCTCAATGGGAGTCAGACTTTTTAATCTGCTGCCAGAATCATTAAAATCATGTACTAAAGAAAACGTATTTAAGTCTAACCTAAAAAAGTTACTAATGCAAAATTGTGTATATTCCATGGACGAATTTGTTTGCGTGCTCAACAATTAGACTTGTTTTATTTTATTCAATTTTATTTTAAATTTTGTGTCAAGAAATATTCCAGAAATTGATGCCATGCCAAGCAACTAACAAAACTGTCACCCAAATTCATCAGCAACGAGTTATTATAATTCCATATCATTATAATTTTATATCATTTTAATTTCACCATTTCCTATAGCCATCATCCAAAGAAAATGTCTATACAGCCGTCGTTTTGACCTAGAAATATCTTGGAATTGGAGCGCATGCTTCTTGAATCCGTATCTGCGATCGACTTCTGTTGAGAGAATATTCTTTGCGCTGGTTTCAAAGCTATTTATTAAATCGTAAACAAAAAGTAGTGATTAATGAATACTCATCTAATATACGCACTGTAGATAGAGGAGTACCGCAGAGTTCTGTTCTGGCCCTTCACTTTTCCTAATCTATATAGATGACTTAGCTTTATCACTAAACTCAGCTACAAATATGCTGACGATATTATATTTTAATCAGCTCAATTGATGTTTCACGGGCTTTTGATTTGGCAGATTCCTTGTATTACTAGAGTGTGAGAGTGTTCTCCACCAATAGTTTACATATTAATAATGACGAAACTTAATGTATTTTATTTTGTAATAAACATATATTTATGTTATTACACTCGTAACTTTAATGTAAACGGTAAACTGATAGAATTAAATATATCCTTTAGATTACTTGAAGTCATTATTGACGAAAATCTCAAATGGAATATCCATATTGATAAACTTGGTTGCGATTTATCACAAACATGTTATGCCCTTTATAGTTTAAAAAGATCTTGCAACACGTATATTCTTAAAACTTATTACTTTTCCTACTTTCACTCAAAAATGACTTCGGAATTATTCATTTGGGTTCTGGTGTAAGTATGGATCGTATTTCTTTACTGCAAAACAGGGCACTTCGCATCATTTTTGATTTATCATATTATGAAGCCTGCAGCATATAAAATGTTAACCGTATTTGATGCATGCTTTCTTGGGGTGTAAACTATTTAATAACTTGCCACATAATATCAAAATATAAAATAATTTTAAATTCAAAGTTAAAAGACACCTACTTGCACCGTCCTGTTATTCGTTAAATGATTATTTATCATTTCGATAGTACTGAACTGTATTATCTTATTGATGCACTTCTTTATATTTTCTTGCATCTTTGTAAATTAACGTTATTTTGTATGGGTTTTACTATAATTTGAAATAAAGAATATCGTCATTAATATATTGCTCTGTTTTTCAGAACACAATGCCCGGGATTTCAAAATTTTATTTTTTTAAAATTCAATACCAATTAATTATTATATTCAATTTATATTATTTTTATTTAGCTTGTCCGTTTACGATTTTTTTAAGTAAGTGGAAGAAAACTGTGGAAAGTGACTTCCTACTTGCTAGGTGGCACGGGACGCTTCAAAGGGGACCAGATCGTCTGTCAGAATTGTACTCCGGACGCTTATTAACGAATAGGCAGTTCTTCAATTTTCTCACCTAACGGGCGCACCCTCAAAGCCCCTTTCCGGTTTATTAAAATTTGAAATAAGTAATTACCGAAAATCGATGTAAAACACTTACTGTACAAATAAAAGAAACGTTTCAAACCAAAACAAGCTTAAATCTTTATTTATTTACCCAAATGCTATGTTCATCATCATCATCATCATTGAGACTCTATGATCACAAGGTACGTAAATTGGAATCAGTAAAATACTATAAAAGACAACCTTTAATACAACAACACGTCTTCAAACTCTCCTGGCATTTTTAAAGACTAAATGAGGTTATGAAAAATGTCATAAAATAAATTAAAATTCAAATAAATAACGGCGCCATCTATCTGTAAACGGCAAATACTAAAATTTTAAAGCAAACGATTATCTATGATTATCGATATTTATTAAAGATGGCTATTTTATCACAGATCAAACTCAGTGATATTTATTTATAACCCTTGAATATTAAAATTACTAAACTAAACTAAATGGCGGTTGAATATAAATTTAACCCCAAATTATCGTATGGTGAAATAAATTACACAAAAATATAAGTTTCTGATTAAAATTGAAAGGGAACTGAATTAATTCCGTTCTGTTTTAGGTGAGGAACTGGATGTAGGTTAGACGGGCCCCCGGTCTAGGTCAATGGCATGGAAGGGCAATCTGGTCGGGAACTCTTCATGGGAAATTTTTATAGGATATTTTCTTGGCAAAATACAGGTATTCGATAATGATTACATAAACAGGAATTGTATCGATACTTTTTTTAGGTAATACTTCTTGGAACTTTGATAAATTTTTTAAACTTGTGGCAAAAAAAACGTTATAGGAAGATTAACACAACCGTCGTGTCTGGTAGCCACCAACAGAATGAGAATTCAAATCATATTCAACAGTCAACAGTCTTCAATTGTTATCGCTGCAGGTCCGCCATCCTGAATTTTGAAAGATATCGCTAACCGACATTAAAATACCGTTATTTTCTCTAGTTTGAGGGGAATACGCCAAACGTTAAAAACAAAACATCCCGAGGAAAGAAAAATCTCCGAGCAAAATATACACAAACATAAAAAAGATACCAGGTCAGTTTGAATTAACATAAAATACAGTTTACATTACATAAAGGCAATATTTAGCGTCTAATGCTAATATTGTCCATTTTAAATAACTATCTTTAACAAATTACAAGGCGGAGTACACGTCTCACTTTTGAATTACTAGATCATTGAGTTTAAAATCCTGTTCTAAATGACTTTCAAATAGATTCCATACCTTAGATATCATAGCAATATATACTGAGATATCCCATATACATTGTAATATAATGAGTGATTAACTTTATCTCTTTATCTATATCTAAAACACTACTTCACTATCAAAGACTGGTGAATAAGAACTTAATTTCGAACCAGCAATCGAGGTGGAAATCCACCCGTAGAAATCAACTCCGTAGTCGAGGCGAAGCGTTTCATTTGTAGCAATCGTAAAGCGATTGATCTGCGACAAGTGTTTGCAGGGTCAATACCGGTCCAGATTTCAATTAGAACGCCATCTATTTGCACAGCTCTCGTTATGATTTCATATCTGACAAGAATGGAGAGCGCTGAGTCGAGTCGACCGACGACGGATCGGGGGCTCGGTATGTTTACTTTTGCCCGTTCCTCTGGTCCTCCGCCTCACGTCGCTTGAAGATATATTTTCCTTGTTCGTTTGTAGTTTTTACGTGTACGATGTGTGCGGACTTGAAAAGCCGAACGGAATATCTGTATGCGGATATATATGCAGATTTAATATAGATATGATTGTCTTTCATCTTGAGTAGACACGGAAAGTTTTTGGGTGGAGTCAATTGACGTTTTGTATTTGAATTTGCAAGGAATTTAGGTCAAGATATTATGACTGTCGAGACGTAGAATCAAAGAAGTTTAAAAACTTTAATAGAAAACGATGATTCAATACGATAAATATATATGTATTGCTATGGTAAAACAGATTTCAAACCCTAATAAAGGAGTCATTTTAAGTTAACGTGCATACTCGGTTGCATAATCTACAGGTAAATTTTGAATTTGTAAAAATTGATTACTAAAATAGACCATACTAAATCGAAGTCCTAATTTTACGATTGTAGATAATATGAGCTATATTTTAATTGTTAGTTCAAGTTTACCATTTGAATCCTATGTTGGATTACCTGGCAGCGATAACAATAACAATAAACGTCTCGTGGAAGTAGGTGTATGACTGCGTAGCATCGTAGGTGTGTGGAGGTAAGTGTAGTTCCCTTCCTAATTTTGTAATGAATTTACCAATAGTATAATCATTTATATTTCTTACCATGTCTTTTTTCCAGGGCTGGCCTGTTTGATAATACTATAGGATAGAATTTGGGCTATATGATCTGAAAGATGAAGATTTATTGTTTCCGCCTCGTACAATACTTAAGATATTATCTATGAGTGTAGAAGTATTTTGTGTAACTCTTGATGGTTCCTCAAAACATTTATGCAAATTTAAACCATTTAATACGTTAGTCATTTTTCGTGCTGTTTTATTGTCTATATAAAGATTTACATTAAAATCTCCACTAATGAAAATGTTGGTGTGTGTGTATTTCTCATTTAATAGTATTATCAACTCATCAATTTTGTTAAGAAACAGTTCAAACTTTCCAGTGGACGGTCTATATATTTCGATGATCAGAGATTTACTTTTCGTTATTTCCACAGCTGCTGATAAGGCCACAATATCTGCTCTTTCCTTGCACTTATAGTATTCTTTACCATTATCATAGCGCCTCCATGTATACTATGCGTTCTACAGTAACAGCTAATGATATTATATGACTCCGCTTTCATTACGTTTAATTTTTTCTTGTGTAGAAAATGTTCGGTAAGGCATGCTATGTCAATTTCGTTTCCTTTCAAAGCCAATAGTAAGTAGTCTTTCTTACAAGAAATACCTTGTATATTGTAATTAAGAATTTTTAGCTTTTTAGTGTCGCCTGAATTCTTCATTTTCCTTTTTTTTTGTTTTCTACTGTATGGCGCATTTGTGTTTGTCCATTTTCTTTTAGACATGGTCCGTCTACCCCTGCTCCGAAAAAACTGTACTGTGATATCGTTCGGCCAATTTATTAGATTAAACAAGTCCTCGTCTCCTATTTCAGTACACTGTTGAAAATTTTAACACTTTTTTGACTAATTTAATAGTCAGGAGAGGTCCATACTCTTTTCGTGTTATTTTGTCGAGAACTATAGAAGTTTAAATTTGACGAGCAAAGATAGTCAAGTATTGTCTATTGCTAAGGGGTTATTTTGTCCATCTGACAGGTGAAATTATAAAATACTTCTAGTCACATTTTATTTGATCTAGACTAGACAAATTTACTAGCTGTTTAACTAAATGAATGCGATCTATTGGGTGTTTTAACACCGTTTTCTAAACACAACGTCTTCTTAATATGCAACTCCTATTTCTTAGTGCTATAATATTCTCTCTTTAAGACATTTTCTCAATTATAAATATGCAAAACCACTCATTCGCAAGTCTTGGTTTCAACTAAACGTATCAATTTTAAAATGATTTTTTGAGAACCATTATAAAATTAAGTGAATGTTTATGCTATTTGATTCAAGTCTAAACTAATTGCGTAAATAGATGTTCCAATACATCTTTAAGATGTTGAAATTTTTATGCCCACTGGAATTAACGTTTAATAACACGAGGTTACACTTTGCAAGTCAGTCACATTTGGTGGTTTGTTTGGATATGTTAATACGGAGAATCAAACACGAAAACAGATACACGTGCAATGCAGGTGGTACGTATAATGCAATACTGTATTAGAGTAGGTGGGGTTTCTATATTTCTATCCGAGGGAAAAATTCTGATTGGTTGACGCTTCTGAATGTCTAGAAAAATAGTCAATCCTCATATCTGAACAAAGAATTCACACGAAATTCTAGTAATTTCTGTTCTATTAAATACGCGTACTCAACTCGTCTGGCAAAGTTTGTAAAAATCAACACTAAAATATTTGACTAGCGCAAAATTAACGCCAACACCGTAATATTTTCAACAGTGTATATATTTTCTCATAATTTTACGTTGTGCTGTGGTTCTTTTGGTTTGGATGCTCTTGTCGTTGACTGTAGTATCCATGCATTGATTAGTCTATTGTAGTCTCTACTATCCAAACTATTTTCTGCAGAGAAAATCCGCCATTTCTTTAGATTAAGCTTACAATTCCTACATCTATCTCTCAAACATCTCAACCATTTCAAAGCCCCAGTAAAAGAGAAAGAACTTTTATCTCCGACTGTACACACAAACACACACATACACTGCCGCGAGATAAGCGTCCTTCTTACTTACTCATTCACTTAGACACCGTGAGAGGCTAATCTCGAGTAGCAATCCATCTTGATTACACACGAGAGAGGCGAACCGGGATCTGCACACCGCGCTGAGGGTTTCGCGAAAGAAATGTGTAGCGCGTAGCGAGACAACGATATGCGTTCCGTAATCGTAGCGAGAGAGACGGAACGAATAAGTCGGGGACCCGTTTTGTCGCCGGTCGGAGAGAAGCGGGTGAACGGTTGGCAGGCAGCGCGCATCAGCGCTCAGGACGACTGCGACTACACACTGCTTCAAGTTATACAACAGTCACTAAATTACATCATAACGTAAACAATTGCTGTTTTAAAACGCCCGCGGCGGCTGAATTTCTGGAATGTCCTTTTGTTGCGAGTCGCTTTTCTTCTTTTTCTCTCCTGGGGTAGACTGTTTCCCCCTTTTGCTGGGTTCGTCGTCTTCGTGGAGCGCTTTTTAGTTTTGTTGTGTCGTCGGAGCGAGGGTTTTTCTGCTCGACTGTTTAACTGCTCGAGTACTTTCAATTAGTTTCATTCTCGTTGCCCAGGTTGCTTTGAATATGTAAGTCTCTCTGCAGTGGGTATTTATTCCGGAATTTATATCCCTATATTATGTTTTGCTTTTGGAATAATATTGGACTAAACATACAAATATCCTTTTTAGAATTAAATTAAATGGCAAATATTCAAAATAAGTTCTCGTTTTCCAAAAATCTTGATTATTTTGCAAAGAACAACCACTTGATATCAAATCAGCATGGGTACAGGAAAACACATTCAACAACTACGGAGCTTTTGATTTTGGCATACGCAGAGGCATTTACCCAAAGAGATGCTCTGCAAGTTATACAATTATGGACCAAAGAGGAGAGTCTAAATGCCAGTCCCTCCAAAACATCAACAATAGCATTCACAAGGAAGAAGGACTTAGATGGTCTTGGGCCCCTAAAACTCCAGAGTGAAGAAATAAATCTGTCAGAGGAAGAGTAGTATCTTGGTGTCATCCGAGATTCTAAGCTTACTTAGAATTGACAGCTTGAGAGAACTAAAACTATGGCAGAGACAACACTTATGATACTTAGAAGATCCCATGGGAAAACATGAGGGTTAATTCCTAATCTAATGTAGTGAACACACATCACGGTAGTCAGCATGATCACTTATGCATCTCTTTTATGGTGAACAAAGATGCAACAGAAAACTACTCCAACTGAACTTAGCAGCATACAGAGGCTTACGTGTTTAGACTAATGTGTAACGTGAATGCCCCTCACACCTCTGTTCTCTCCATTTGTGATAATGGATGAGGTAAAAATGGGGCCTCTCAAATTTCAAGAATTAGCAAGTGGCAGATATGCAGCATTCAGACACAATAACATTGTCCATCAAATGGAGGGTAACCATTTGGGACTGACGTCATATCACATGATATAAGATACAATCAAGACTGACAGAACGCAATAAAGTCATTTATGTGCTCGAACATTCGGTAATCAAAGGAAACGAAGCCGATGAGTTAGCACGAAAGGGATTATCGACGTCATAGACTTCATAGGCCTAGAATCTCTTCTAGGGTGTCCAAAAACAAACCATGAGAGCAGGTAAGCAGTTAGGTCAAAGAGAAACACAAAGAACACTGAAATAATACAACCATGCAAATTCATGGAAACATCTCTATTAAGAGACTACCAAAAAAGAAAACCGAAGATCTGCTACAGTTCAGTAGATATCCTGCATATAATACAGTTCTATATTCGGACACTGACGAAATACAATCACATAGGCCAAAAACAACAAGGGATCCAACACCGAATCTTGAGGGACACCGCGTTCTATGGTAACCCAGTCAGACTAAATATACCGCCCACTCAGTATGTTTAGTCATGTTATCTGGAGGGTACACAGCAAAAAATTGAATGCTGTGTACCCTCCCGATAAGATTTTATGAGTTGCAGACTGTTTCCTTTTATTGCCGTAGCTTCAATCTTTTGAGTAGCTTTTCCCAATTAATGCTATGAAAGGTTTAACACTGAAATAATGCAACCATCTATTAACCTATTAAGCCTAGCAAATTCATGGAAACATCTCTATTAAGAGACTACCGAAAAAGAAAACCGAAGAACTGCTACAGCTCAGTAGAAAGCCTGCATATAATACAGTTCTATATTCGGACACTGACGAAATATCATTCGCATAGGCCAACAACAACAAGGGACCCAACACTGAACCTTGATGAATACCGCGTTATGTGGTAGCCCAATCAGAATAAATATACCGCCCACTCAGTACGTCCCTAATTTCAATTTTCTGCTGTGTACCCTCCAGATAAGATTTTATGAGTTGCAGACTATTTCCTTTTATTCCCATAGCTTCAATCTTTTTGAGTAGCTTTTCCCAATTAATGCTATGAAAGGTTTAACACTGAAATAATGCAACCATACAAATTCCTGGGAACATCTCTATTAAGAGACTACCGAAAAAGAAAACCGAAGAACTGCTACAGCTCAGTAGAAAGCCTGCATATAATATAGTACTATATTCGGACATTGACAAAATATCATTCACATAGGCCAAAAACAACAAGGGACCCAACACCGAACCTTGACGGACACCGCGTTCTGTGGTAGCCCAATCAGAATAAATATACCACTCACTCAGTATGTCCCTAATTTCAATTTTCGGCTGTGTATCCTCGAGATAAGATTTTATGAGTTGCAGGCTCCTCTTACTCCCATAACGTCAACCTTTTTGAGTAGCTTTTCCCAATTAATGAAATGCTATGAAAGGCTTTAGTGAAATCTAGAAATATTCCCAGAGTTTTCTCTCTATTGTTTGTCCCAATGATTATTTCGTTTATAGCCTGATAGATTACTCTATTAGTGCTGCCAGCTTTATATAAGTATTTTGCACAGGAGAAAAGAGATCTTTTTCAAGAAAGCAATAGATTCTGTCCTCTATTATCTTCTCAAAAATTTTAGATATATTGGATAAAATTGAGATGAGTCTGTAATTATCAATATTTGATTTTCCCCTTTTTTAAAAATTAGTTTAACTGTTGATTTTTTTTTAACTCATCTGGAAATACTCCCGTTTAACGACTGAATCTATGTCTTGTCTATGTGGACTAGCAGGTATAAAATTTATAGAGAGCATTCCTTCAAAATCATAGTGAAACAATAACTGGCGTAACTGGTTGCATATTCGCTAATATGTTGACAATTTTTATTTTAAAGTTGCACATAAGGAAAATATATAATTGTAATGGGTCAAAAAACAACCCTAATTTAAAACAATCACTTCACACACAGATCGACTGTATCGTGTCGACGGCCAGCCATACGTACTCTTGTTATTCAACAAGGACGGCCGGATTTCACCAGCCACAGGGTCGTATGAACCCTTAAAATCGATCAGGAGATCTAAGACAGTCTTACCACAGACACTCACGCGACATCGTTCAAATTTTTAACATACTGAGCACTCAGTAATTGAGTGCTCTTAATTTTTTAAGACCTTCAGTCAAAAACAGGCACTAATGTTACAGAAATTCACAAATTACTCCCTTTGAAAATCAATAAGATTCATTTCAACAGCCCTTTTGCCAAGCTTTATGTCATTGCCATCGGAATCATACTAGAGGGATTTTTCTTCTCAGAAATGTTTAACATTTATCGATCTCGAAGCTCACAAATCACCAATCATGTATTGTAAATCCATTGTTGTAAAAAAACCTTTGTAAAAAGTGAAAATTTCACATTCCTTATCAACCACCTTAGAAAGTGCACGTACGTGATATCTTTACGGAAAAAAATTGTCAGAGCGATTGAGATCTCATTAGCAGATCAAAAGCTAATCAAGAGAAAGTTTGTAATAGTATTTTATCCACATAATTCCTTTGAAATTAGAAGTTTGCATTTTTAAAACACCACTGACAGGTCTATAAAAACGGATTATTAATTTACCAAATTCGGCACACATACCATAGTTTTACCTGTAGAAAAGAATTTAATAATGAAAATCTTATTCAAAAATGAATTTTCAAGATATTTCTTCCAATTTCTAAATTCAAAACGCTGTTCTTTTATTTTGAAAAACGCAGAATTTCAACCAATCAGAGCATAGCATTTTGCAAAATTGAAGTCAATTTGCATAGTTACCAGGAATTCAATTAGCTTATGGTCATTAAGCGGGTAACACGCGTCGCTTACCGCCAATTTGAGTAAACTCTAACTTCACTTAATTTTTTTAAATAATTTCTAAATTTTTATTCTGAAATAAGAGGAAAGCAGTTAAGTTTGATATTCACCAACCGCTGATTAAAGTAAGAGTCCTTACCTCAACCTAGAGAAGAACGAAATCCCAAAATCCGGAAGAATTCCCTTAATTTCATCTAACCAATCGAAGCGATCCAATTCCCCGCCTGTTCAGACACAAGAGTAAAGGGTCAGTCCGTTCCACATATAATTCAGCGCGACGAAACATCTATATTTCGATATCATCGATAGATTTCACCGACCGATATTTTATTCGAATCTGTCAATGCAAGCATCGAGATCTATGTCGGTAAATTAGATGTTTATTTCATTTGTGAAATCGTTGATACAAATTTTAACTTTAACAAATATTTGAGTTTAAAAATATTTATCATTAATTTTTTTCAAACCACTAGGAATTATAAAAATCGTCACAAAAAATAATATTTCTTAATTTAATACTTTGAAATGGATCGAACTTGTGAAATTTTCATTTCAATTAAAATAATTATATTAACCATAATTTTTTATCCATTCTTTACTTAATTAAATAATTATCTGTTATATTATTTTGAACTGTTGTTTTGTTTTGTTGTTCAACCCACCTTTCCTAAAGGGACACGAACCTAGCCAAGACCCTGAGATAAAAGATAAGTTCACAATTTATTTAAATAATATTTATTCATTCCCACAAGGGGATAGTACAATATGTAATAAAAAAAAATGACACGTATACACCACAGAATATCACTTATCATGTGTATTACTGCGTGTGTACAGCTAAAAGTCATTTTATTAAGTACATACATGGTTCTTTATATTTCTTTCTTGTCAGTATGTATGTCTACTATATCGATCATTATTTGTCTTCATCCTCATTAAAATGTCTTGCGCCTTTATTGATTTTTAAAATTGCTAATCCTTATTTTATATTACAAATTCCTCTTTATTTTACTTAAATATTAGACTAAATGTATTCAAACTTCTTACATTTATACTGATGTGAGAAGGAAACCATCTCTCAAACTCTGCGTGCATAAGGAACTCGCTTATCCACACTAACCCAAGCGACGGACACCATAAAAAGCGCATACAATAATAATACATCTTTAATATCGTCCTGTATAAATGTAAATAAGTATATATAAGAGGCGTATTCGTGTGATAATGTAGAGAGATCCGTTTATGTATGTATATCATTATGTAGCATGGATGTAGAGTATAAACATACCTTCGCGCCCTCGTACGTATCTTGTATACGGACGGAACACGACCTAACTCGGAGTAATACATCAACTTGACGGACATAAATAGGAATTACTCGGGCCGTTTTTTGTGTTAAAAAGATAGAAACCTCTAAATATGGTATCACGCATGTACGCGGTAGATGAAAGACGACGCCTTGCCGCCGCGCTGCCACCGTCCCTCTTGTCCTGGATGATTTAGTTGCTATGGTAACGGTAGCCGTGAGTCGCATCGCGTCGTGACGGGTGTGAATTTCGAGGAGAAAAAAACTTCCGCGCACATCTCTGAATGTACGAGTAACTCTTAGTGCGGCGATAAAAATTTCTTCTGCTTTTTGTACAGGGAAACAAAATTGTATTTTTTTTTTGTGTTTATAATGCGAACGAATTGATGCGTACTTATTTTGTACTGCGCAGCAAAGCTATACAAAAGCCAGTGTTGTGCACAATGTTTTTAAAGCTGTGTCTGGAAAATATACAAGAATAACTCGCCAGTTCTATATGTAGCGTTAAAAAATAAAAGTTATGGCAAGGTGCACCACAGATTCGCCTAATCAAATATCAAACCATAATCTGCTACGTTTTAAAATAGATTAGATTAACATTGAGACGGTGATAAATACTTGTTTCACCCCCACTTATTTAGATCTAAAAAACGCTTTCTAACTTTTCCTTGCTAATTAAACCTCATCATCCTTGAGACTGACTCCCTTATGTAATTATCTACTCTAGGATTCTTCGAATACTATGAACCTTGCTTTTGCCAAGCCATTGCATTGGTACAGCATATGAATTGGGTTCTCCTCTGTCAGTCTTTACTCATACTACCACTGTTCCTGTTCTTACTTAGTGGCTAGGGCTACTTGCCAGTTCCTGCTTTCGAAGTAAGGTTTTCATGGCTTCCTTTACTTCTTGGCAAATACTGGAAGATGACTGAAGTCGGTGCATCGTTCTTCCAGCATGATATGCAGAAAAAGTACTGTATTAATTACTGCAAGAACTTTGCAAGGAGTAAAATCGTAACTGTGTAGCAAAATATTCGAATTTTTTACAGCAGTTCGATAGTTATATGTATATTTTCAAAAAATTGCGTATTTTCTGCAAAATATGTCAAATTTTACATTCATTTTTATGATATAAATATTATATTTGTTTGTGGATCAACGATCGCGCCTTTATTGGTAATTTGGTTTCGTTAATGGTTAATGTATAATGTGGCTTATGCTTATAAGCGCAGACCGGTGTGAAGTTAGCAATAGATTATTTTTCGGTCAAATTCATTCCAAATGTAATACAATTGCGAAAGAAATGGCAAGGTGCAGCACAGATTCGTCTAATTGCTGTTTTTATTATTAATTAGTTTATATTGCGTACTGTAAATAAAATCAGTTCACACAGCATTGCAAAAGCTGGAACACATAATATTTTTACAAAATGACGATGTTCTTAACATTCATAACCATCCCAACCAAACGCATGCGCCATCATGTACCTTATTTGCTGCCCCTAGTAAATAA
Source organism: Protaetia brevitarsis (assembly GCA_004143645.1). Classification (NCBI taxonomy): domain Eukaryota; kingdom Metazoa; phylum Arthropoda; class Insecta; order Coleoptera; family Scarabaeidae; genus Protaetia; species Protaetia brevitarsis. Next base: position 24,697 of record RXPK01000491.1, on the reverse strand, counting down.
AGTATTTATTTTGACATCGTTTGTCATCTTTAATTTGAAATTTTCTTTGCTAGACGCGTTAAGGGGTGTCAAAAGATCATTTAAAAAATATAAAGATGACAATATTTTTGTAACAAATTCTATAAATAATCAAAGTTGATCGACCCGTCTAAATGCGCGCGCTCTTGAATACTTTATTTATTTTGACATCGTTCGTCATCTTTGATTTCAAATTTTCTTTGCCAGACGCGTTAAGGAGAGTCAAAAGATTATTTTAAAAAATTATAAAAATGACAATATTTTTGTAACATATTCTATAAACAATCAAAGTTGATCGACCCGTTTAAATGCACGCCCTCCTGCATGCTTTATTTATTTTGACATCGTTCGCCATCTTTGATTTCAAATTTTACTAAGATATAGAAAAATAACAATATTTCTATAACAATATGATCAAAAGCTATTAAAATTGACAGCCTTGACCAAATGAGCGCGCCGCTGGAAGTATTGTTTATAGAATTTGTTAGAAAAATATTGTAATTTTTATATTTTTTTAAAATAATCTTTGGACACCTCTTTACGCGTCTGGCAAAGAAAATTTGAAATTAAACATGACGAATGATGTCAAAATAAATAAGGTATAGGGTGTTGCACTTTTGGCAATGCAGTTTGATCTGGTTTTATTCACAGAACGCAATTGTATTACATTTGGAATTAATTTGATCGAAAAAAATCTAATTCTAACTTCATACCAGTTAAGCGTAGTATATTTTAATTGTACAACTATCCAAGCATTAAGCGTTGGACATTTTACATTCTGTCATCTACACTTTCAGAAGAGTGCAAGGTTAAAGCGATACGCAGCACTGCGAAATTAGGGTATTATGTGAACTTCTACAATGTTGTTCTACAGTATCCTGGTGTGATTTCTCGCTTGAAGCCGAAAGACTACTAATACTCCAAAAAAAAAATCCGTTAGGACATTGCGCCGGTTGTAATATACAGAAAATCATCGCGTAGTACTTTTTAAGTAGAAACGCATAATCATCATAACCTAAATATTTTTGTAATAGTACTGTGAAAAAACCGTTTCTAGAAAATCTCTCATATGTTTTTAGTAAGTATTTATCTCACTTCTTGTTTATACTATATTTAGTTTCTATACCTTTATATAATCTTTATCATTAGAATGCATTTTGGGATCTTTTATTGGTTTTTTCAAACCTCATTCTTATAATATATAACCGTTTCTAAATGTCATAGTTTCTATGAATGTAGGTTTTTTCCATTGCTTTTCTTATCGTATCCACCCTTGCTGATAAATAAATCACCATCACTTACTTTGTCGAGAAAATTTGAAATAAACAATGCATGAAAAAAAACGTTAGTTAATGACAGAATCCAGAATAATGTTTCCAAACAAGAAAGATACTTTGTTTTCCCATAAATTGTATGTTATCATCACCTTTAACCTATACTAATATGATTTTGAAGTACAAATTACGAATAAATCTCTAACTAATATTAAGGCTTTTGCAGATCTACACGATTATGTTCCATGTATATATAGTTTCAAGAATGACATGAAACTTATTTCATCTGGACATATCTTGGAAGAATTATATAGATGCTGCTGATGCGTGTTTCGAAGATTCAGTGTGGTTACTAAAACTAACGTTTTTCGGAGCAGAGTAGAAAATATTTCATTCATGGGTATCGTTGACTTATCATTTGCTGTGATTCTATACACTGTTGAAAATATTACGGTGTTGGCGTTAATTTTGCGCTAGTCAAATATTTTAATGTTGATTTTTCCAAACTTTGCCAGACGAGTTGACTACGCGTGTTTAATAGAACAGAAATTACTAGAATTTCGTGTGAATTCTTTGTTCAGATATGAGGATTGACTATTTTTCTAGACATTCAGAAGCGTTCAACCAATCAGAATTTTTCCCTCGATAGGAATATAGAAACCCCAACCTACCACTTGCATACGCAACGTGTGCATCTGTTTTCGTGTTTGATCTTCGTATTAACATATCCAAACAAACCACCAAATGTGACTGACTTGCAAAGTGTAACCTTGTGTTATTAACGTTAATTCCAGTGGGCATAAAAAATTTCAATCTCTTAAGATGTATTGGGAACATCTATTTACGCAATTATTTTAGACTTGAATCAAATAGCATAAACATTCACTTAATTTTATAATGGATCTCAAAAAATCATTTTATAATTGTAGGTTTAGTTGAAACCAAGACTTGTGAATGAGTGGTTTGCAATATTTATAATTTGAGAAAACGTCTTAAAGAGAGAATATTATAGCACTAAGAAATGGAGTTGCATATTAAGAAGACGTTGTGTTTAGAAAATGGTGTTAAAACACCCAATAGATCGCATTCATTTAGTTAAACATCTAGTAAATTTGTCTAGTCCAGATCAAATAAAATGTGACTAGAAGTATTTTATAATTCCACCTGTCAGTTGGACAAAATAACCCCTTAGCAATAGACAATACTTGACTATCTTTGCTCGTCAAATTTAAACTTCTATAGTTCTCGACAAAATAACACGAAAAGAGTGTGGACCTCTCCTGACTATTAAATTAGTCAAAAAAGTGTTAAAATTTTCAACAGTGTATGGTTTAATACTTTAGCCAGCGGTAGTACCTATAAAAAATTTCTGCAAATCCTATATTGCTAAAGAATATCTTTTCAAACTATTTTTCAGGTCATAAAAGTTGTTTTTGTGTCAAAGTGGAGTTGGAAGTCTTCAATAGAGGAGACCAATAAGGTATTTAGAATCGATTAAAGAATTTGCTAGTCAAAACATATTTTGCAGATCTGCCACAACATTGTTTGTCCGTAATTCTCTTTTGGCAAAACAAAATTAATTCATTTTCCTGGTATTTTTTGCACAGATTATAAATTTAACGATGTCGATCCTTATTGTTTTCACGAAGTGGGCGAACGAACATTTACGGACGCAAAACCGCACGCACGTACAATACGACATAGGTTCCGCGCTATTGTCTTTGTTGTAGCCGTCGATCGGCGGGTTATAGGCGCTGCGTTGCGACGGCACCGAATGTCCGAACCACTCGCCGTCGATGGCGTCGGGACGCGTGTTGTACATATGTAGAGCGCTGTACAATTAATGTCGGATGTAATGGACGAGCGGCGGCTTTGTCTCCGGTTGTTTATGGGTTATTGCAGCCGATATAAAAGCTATTGATTCGGAACGATTACACGGACGGTCGTGCCTCACGCGCTGATGTACGTCGACCGCTCGTGGAGAGCGCAGCGCACCGAGAGCTTTATGGGTTTGGGCCGGGCGAACCAGCGGATGCCGGCAGGACCGGGCAAGCGGGTCGAACATGGCGTATTATGGATGTTTCGATCTGTGTTCGTGTGCGTCCGTATGCATCAGCCGTGGACATGGTGCATTACTGCTTTATCGGTGCACGTATAAGCAAATCGACCAGTAATATTTGTACATCAGGATCAAGCTTTTGAATGTTATAAATTTTCGATCAAGGACCAGAAAGGATATATGGTAAAATTAAAGCCCATATGATTACCTGCTGGGTAACCTTGATCCAAAATGATTTTTATCTACTCTCGCTTGTAAATCCGTCATCAAAATGTTAATGCATTTTCAATTCGCAAGGAGGGCCATTACTGACGGCAGTGGGTAAAAGTTTGGAAATGTGTGCGTTGTAAGAATTCGAAATTCCATCCTATATAATTATACAAGAGTATTTAAATTCATTTTATTAATACGTTGATGGTAAGTTCTGTGGCATTTGCTGAAGCAGCGCCTACTTCACAGGAAATAATAGTCTAATTTTGTTTAAAGTTTCGCGTAGTTGAGATAATACGGTATTATTTTAAATATAACCTGCTTCTTTGTTTATTGTATGTTATAAATGCTGACCAGCGAATCCCACGTTACTCTCCAGAAGGGCGTTTGAAGTTCAGAAAAATAACGCTTTCGATCATTCTTGCGCCCTCCTGTAAAGAGAAGCGGAACTAGTAACCGATACGGAATGACGTCACAACCAAAGTTTATAAAAATTCTTTATATGGCTGTTTTGAAACAATCAGTCCGCTTCAGCTTCAGGAAAAAGTACGCGTTTCCCTTCGTTCTGGGCGTTTCCATATCTTGAATTTTAAAATTAAACTTCTCTTCTTAAATTTTGCAACTAAAATAAGCTTGAAAATTCGAGAACAGGAAGCAAAAGCTATCCTCGAGAGGTGTTTTGTTTTTGTGCAAAAACCGTTCGAAAAACCCCTTTTTCTTTAAATTTTTGTGAGTGTTGTGTAAAGATTTTTTGCCTTATAATTTGAATTACGGGAAGAATTAATTGCCCACATCGGTTGGTAAGATGTTCAAAATTTCTGCTTAAAACTACCATTGCAATTACGTAAAAACCGTAACTCGTTCGCCCTCTCTCTCCCTTAATAAATAATTTTTGTAGTAAAAATTACTAGCTAATAATAATCATTTATACTATTTGAGAAAGTTTCAACATACTGCCGGCGATCCTTTCGTTGTTAGCAATGTTACGTTTAATGAAATTAGAGATATTATTTTTAACCTTAATAACTCACATTCTAGAGATGTGTATAGACTTAACTTAAAATTAATCAAGACAATTTGTCATATTATTGTAATCCCCCTAACTAAATTATTTAACATGTTCATTAAAGTTTCTATTTTCCCCGATCCATGGAAGAAATCTCGTGTTTTACCAATGCACAAGAAGGGCTTGCATGATATTCTGGATAATTTTAGACCGATTGCAATTATTCCTATATTTGGTAAAATTTTTGAGAAAGTTATTAAAGCTCGGTTTATTAAATATCTCAAAAGTGTCATTAAAAATTCTCAGTAATTAACAAATAAATTCAGCTAAAATCTATATTCTAATAATAATAATCTCTCAAGCCCCAATACCTTTACTGTTGAGCACGAGCGAGTGAAATAAATTAACCCCGGGCTGTAGGAAGAACACCTATCGGTGGTACAGTCTTTTTGACAATGTACATACTATCAGGCTTGTAGTTTTGTCAATAAATAGTATAGCATAGCATAGCATAATATATTAAGCTTGGCGCAGTACGGATTTAGAGAATCTCGATGAACTATAGACAGATCTAGTTTCCTTCATTGCGGATGGCTTTGAATCGAGAGAATATGTTCAAGCTGTTTTTTGCGACCTTTCGAAGGCCTTTGACTGTGACTCTAAATTACACTATTATGGATTTTCGCTCCAGACGATGAATTTAATTAACTCCTATCTTTCTGATAGGATGCAATGCGTGTAGGTGAACGACATGTCATCAAATTTCATAAACGTTAACCATGGCGTGCTGCAAGGCTCAGTTTTTGGGCCAGTTTTCTTTTTAATATAAATTAATGATTTCAAATTGTTCGGCTGATATGAAATTTATTTTGTATACTGATGACACTAATCTGCTAGCCAGTGATATGAATATTAAGTCTTAGTTATAGAATGGAGAAGGCACAGTTATGTGTGCGTGACTGGTGTTTGGCGAATGGCCTGGATTTGAACGCGGTGAAAACTCACTTTTGCTCTCCGTTGTACTGGCGAGGTGAATAACGAACCTGGTGGCCTTTTTAGGAATTTCATTAGATTTGAAATTATTACAGCAGCCGCATGTGGACAAGATCACCACGTCTATTACCTCGGCGATTTATTTATTGAGAAATATGAAAGGTTTAGTTTCCCTGAACGTACTGCTGTGGACGGACACTCAGTTTTCGCGAGTTTTTTTTTTTTTAAGTTGCATAGATTTTGCCTTGTTTACTCCGTTCAGCCTTTGTCAATGTTTCGAGAGAATTTTCACAGATGTAGATTTTATTTTTACATATCATTAAGTTAATGAGTTAATTGTTTAATTTATTTAATTAAGTGTTAAGTTTTTTAAATTTAATTTCACTCTTTAAGTTGTCTAGCATTCGCTGGTATAGTTTATATTATTATGTTTTGAGATTTTGTCCGTTGGCGTACTGATTTTGTGCGTTGCGTTGTACGCAGCTGTTGTTGTTTGAAAAACGACTGTTCAACTCAGTTCCTTGGTAGACGTTAGCGCGTGAGTACATGTATTTTTAAATTCATTCATGCCATTTTGTTAATACTTTTCATATAGAGATTTGATTCGAATAATGGAAAACTCTTGTCCATCAAGGAATTCGCTTGATAATAATTGTTATTGTATGGATGTGTACACATCATAGATATAAGTTCAGTTATTATTTTTGGTCGGGAAGATATATTTGCAGTTTTAGTTTTTTTTTTTAATTTAGTTTTAAGATTTAATTTTTCCGTTTTGATTTTGCTGTTTCATCTTAATTATTAAACACCTCGGGTTGGGTGAATAGAAGCATTGTGCTTGCATTTAGTTTTTCATTTTTGCTATTTACTAGAAATTGTCTGCGTTTAATTTAGTTTGTTTTAATTTGAAACCACGTGGATTTTTTTGAAAAGAGAATTATCTTCCTGAACTGATTAATCTTTTGCTTTCGATATAGGATTGTCCTATTGTAATTTAGAATCAGTTGCAGTTTTTGATTTAAGCCAGGACCCTCTGTTCACGGTTTTTTTTTTCTGCAAAAATTTGTAGTTAACATTTTTTTTCTTTTTTTTTATATAATAAAATTCTTAGTTGTTTATTAACGTCATTCAAAATTCTGTTCTTTTATTTTAAATTAAACCTTTTCATTTTTTGGGGTAATTAAGAAAGTCCGATTTCTTACACACACAATTTACTTTTCGTGATTAAATTTCGTGAATAAAGTTTTAATTCGCTAGGGTAACTTTGAGGTTAATTGTTCTTTTGCGCCCTTTAATTTTTTATCCGTTGAGCTAGCTAATTTAATTTTTTATTATTCATTTTGCATTTTCAAATTCAATCAGTACACAGCAGTACTTATGTCGGCTTATTTCGCTTATGTACAGTCGCACATGTGTTATGGTGTTGTTATTTGGGGGCACTCCGCTGTGGCGGACAGAGTTTTCGCCTTGCAACGTCGCGCTATTACAACTCCTGGCTCACCTGAGCTATATGGAGGACTGCAGAGGGGTTTTCCGATCTCTTAAAATACTTACTTTTCCCTCATGGTACGTTTATTATAATGTCTTGCATGTTAAACTTAATTTAAATCGTTACTCCACCTCTTTTGAGGTTTACAATTACGACACCAGAAACAACAAACATTTATGCTCAAAATTTAGCAGACTCTCTAGAACCCAGACAGGCATCAACTTTTTGGCACTCAAATTTTTTACCAAAATGCCTGACAACATAAAAAATTTGGAAATTTCTAAAACCAAAAATCGACTTTTAAGAAATATTTAGCTGAAAAGTCCTATTATAATTATAATCAATTTTTATGCGATTCCGTAGAACTAAGTGATTTTGTTTAGCTTTTATGTATTTCTTTTTGACATGTGCATTACAATTATTATTATCCTACTTCGTTGTTAGATACTTTTATAAAAAATACGTTATTCTGTCGCACAATTAATATTCACTACGAAAGGTTATAACTTCCCCATCAGGCGACTGAAAAACACACTCCCATTTGTAATAAAAAGAAAAACATAAAAAAAGCGGAACCAGACAGATGATTCATTTATTTTTCAAACTGAAAACGCGGAGAACTGTGTACACACACAAGTAATTAATTATATCCCAACAGGACAGTATATACCTGTAAATGTGTTACGTGTTCACTGTACACGAATATACCCATTCGTATACATTCATTTTCAGCCGGTAAAGTGTGAAAAAGTAATTAAAACTTTCAGCGCCGTATACGTGACGGGGATATCACGACCAACTCTAGTTTTAATAATATAATATTCTAGCCGCAGTCGAGGTGTGGAAAAAAAGACAATTTCGGCTTACCTCCCTACATACAGTAGTAGTAGCAGCAGCGTAAGACTGATCGTCAGCGTACAAACGCGCCGGTAAAGTAGTAAGCAGGGTACGTCCCAGTTTGTTGTTAGGTACAATAGCGACCATAATAACCTCCGTGTGAGGGATAAAAATCAGACAAATGAACGCCGGAGATAATAGACACAAATACGTGTGTACGGACGCCTGTGTGTATATTTGTATTGCGAACAGGGTTTTAGTGCATTATGCAGTGAGAACTGCAAACATTAGAGTAGCGGAAAAAGTCAGGGTGCGCATCGGGGAAAATGTGTCGCTCTGATGTCGCCACGTTTTCAGTTGTTATGTGCTAACGCCTCAGCTAATGTTAAGCTTGTTTCACGGTTTACGACAATATAAAATAAACAGAGAGGTTCGTCCCGCCTGATACCCCTTGCTTGCACTTTGTATGTATGCGGAGAGCATACCCTATATGACGTATTATATTATGTATAATACGCTGGGATTTCATCGTTCTACTCTGTTTTATGTTATAGCGACACATTAGGAGATGCAGATAAACTCATAACAAAATTGCTGATGGAGGTAAATCTTATTTCTGCAAATGAAATTATGTGTTGATGATGGGCCCCACAGCAATTTTATTATACAGAAAATTTGCTTTTTGGGCGAAGGAGTAAACGAATTTGTTTGTAAGGGTGACGAATAAAATTGCAAGGTATTGGTGGTCAAAATCTTTTGAAATAGGCTTTTTCACCAGTGCAGATAATCGTTTATTCATAAACGAGCTGCAAAACCTACTATCCTAGGCATTGTAACAATTAAAAAAGTCTTATAAAAAAGCAATATTTTGGAAAACGTGTTGAGTGATGCCTCCCTATTAAAATGCGCGTTTAGCGCAATGAAGTTTGTGGTAATATGTTTTATAGTTTGCACTAATAGGAATGATAATAACATTGTTAGCAATATTTTAGCAGCTCTATTAGTAATAGGCAACCTCTAAGAAGCAGTTTTCCGACAGGTTATCTTGTTGTTGGAAACGTCTGACATTAACTTATCCATTAAATCATATCAGCCAATCCGATATTCTGGTACCCTATACTGATCTGCACAGAGTTGTTGGGTTGATAGAAATAATCGGTTGGATTTATTTTTGGTTTACCAGGGAACTATAGACTATAGGCTATGAGGGATTTTGTAAATGTTTGTTTGGTGACGGCAAAAATTTCGATATAGTCAAAATATCGGTGCAAATATCGGTAAATGATAAGAAAGTAGATTTTTCAAACGCCCACATTTTATTTTTCATGATTAGTTTAATTCTGAAAGTAACCCTGAGTTTGAGAGTTCTTTTGCGCCCTTTTATTTTTATCCGCTGAGCTAGTAAATTTAAATTTTAATTTTTTTTTACTTGTCATTTTGCACTTATGCTGGTACCATCAGTACACAGCAATATGTTTGAGGCAACATATTTTAAATTTGTTTCTGAAGTAATAGTATGAGAATGGAGTCCTCCTTTTAAAAAAAAATCATAGCACTCCAACATTATTTTTTTTATGGATTAAACTAAAAATCAATTAAGTATAATTGCAATATCATACAATTATACTTGATTAATTCTTAGTTCGAATTAAATGTTAAGAAAAGCGTCGGTCTGGTGGACAGTGATTATTATATCTGCTGACATCTTCGACATCCTCTAAGGTGTAGTTAGTTGTTTGAGTTATTTCAAAAAGAAAGTATTTTCTTACATTAATTAATTTAAAAAATTCTGGCAAGTTAACCATGCCCTAGATGATGCAACAACGATTGCAATAGAACTGTCAATGTTGTAAACCAAAATGCCGGTGCGTCTTAGCAACAAAAACTAAGACTATTTAAATTAAAACTTAATAGCAAATTACTCATATTTTTTAGCGTTTATTAATAAGAAAATAGGGTAATCCATTTGAAATTTTTGAATTTTCTGTATTTTTCGGAACTAATATTTTAACAATTTTCATGCACGCTCTATATAAGATACAATAATTTTTATGCGCCATTTTGACGCACCTTTAGTCCATAAGTATGATAAGCGGATTGAAAAAAACCAAAAGCGTAAACTAACGTTTCTTTAAGGGGTTGCAAATGTAATTTTTCTGCAAAGAATCGAAATACCTCGAAAACAAATGAATTTAGGTATAGGGATCTCTACATAAATTTTAACTAGAATGTTAAAGACAATTCTAAAACATAATAATATGCGGGGTGTTGCACTTAAAATAAGAAAGTTAATATCAACCGAATGTGTGTAGAGGCTTGTGCATATTTTACGCCAAATCCAGAAGATTAGTAGAATTTTCAGAATTTTCTCGTAAATAATTTTCCCTATATAGATCGTTGATATTCGTTGTGCCACACCCTGTATTACAATTTAAAAAAAGCGTTTAGGGATAAAATTATTAATGATTGGCAGGGTAGGTCAAATATTACTTTAAATGGGAAGTGGACTAGGAAAAATATCGCTAACGTTACACGTTTTAGGGAAATGAGGGTTAATTTGTCATTTCAGGCGGAAAAAATTAATAACGGGTCACGGTAATTTGAAATCATATTTATATATAATTGGAAGGGTTAATGATTCGCATTGTGAATCATTAACCCTTGGGGTAGATGCAGCGAGACATGGTTTATTTGAATGTCCACTCACTGATGAGTGGTGGCCGTGTACGGTTTTAGTTAAGAGGGCATTAGCTCAGGGGCTAAATTGGCCCCGAGACGAACCAGATATTTGAGATAATGAGTCCGTCTAATGGTGACATTTCTTTAGTAATCAGGTTATTAGGGATGCAGCTGAACAAAGTACACAGTCAAAAACTCCTTTATTAAATATCTAAGCTTTCGCCAACATCTTTGGCTTCAACAGAGAATATCTATTAACAATCAAGCAATAAAATATACAACTGATTAAAGTAAAGTACTTACTAATTAGTGTTAAATTAGAGTGGCAGTCGCAGGCGAACATTCGCAAACATTCTTTAGTAATGTTGCTAAATAAGTAAATACTTAGGTTACGGTATGATTTTTTGGAAATTTGCTAATGATGAAAGAGTGTCATCGCGTATTTCTGGATGTATGAACTTCAACGACACAGAATTAACTGAACCTAAGGATATAGTTAATGGTTTTGCCTTACAATTTTCCCGAGTGTATCGTCTTAGCATAGGCTCGCTCCGATGTCATTCAGCTGGTGCCCATCGTCCTATAAGAGAAGTAGATGTTCTATCTGCACAGTAAAAAGTTTCTGTAATAATCCTGTTTAATTTTCCAGTATTATCACTGTAAGGAAATTTTTACAGGAAAAGTACTGAAGCTTTATAGTTTCTCAGTAAATAAACAAACAATTAATGTAAAAGTCAAAAACATTGATGTAAATTTCTGACAGCATTTAAATATATCAGAAATGATCCTTAAATTTACAGCGATCATACTGTGATATTAAGGGTAAGTGGGGGAAACATGATGACGCGATACTGTAAATTTACAGTTATACTGAAATTTTCACTCTTATCTGTAAAATTACAGTAGTTTTCCTGGCGGACAATTACCAGGAACACTACTGTGTATTTTTTTACTGTGTGGTATTTGAAAACTTAAAGCAGATATGACTTCTGAGGATGACGGCATTCCTAGTGTCATGGTGCGTGCATGTGCTTCTGTTTTGACTCAAACCATTGTGAACTTGTACAACTTGATTATAAACCGCTCCTTCTTCCCTGGTGCCTGGAAAGTTGCGAAAGTTATACCAATGATTCAAATCATGGTTATCGCAGTGACATTATCAAACTACAGACTTGTGAGTGTTCTTCCACATTTTGCCAAAATATTGGAGCATATTCTCTATAGCAGAGTATATATAAGTGTTAAATCATTTTTGTCATACGTATCAGCATGGATTTACGGCGCTGGATCAAAGTAAGCAAGTGGATATCATCTATACAGATTTTGTGAAAGCCTTTGATTCCCTTGATATTAACATACTTTTGATGAAGCTTGGTTGCATCGGTTTTTGCCCTTCGCTTATTAATTTGATGGAGTCCTATTTGAGAGACAGAAGTGCGTATGTTACGTACAATGGCGTTTGTTCCCATACCTTTTCAGTGACGTCAGGAGTACCGCAGGGCTCTCACCTAAGCCCTCTGCTTTTTAACACTTTCATTAATGATTTGCTAGAAAGGCTAAAGTGTAATCGATTGGACTATGCGAACGACTAGAAAATCTATACCATTGTTGATGATAATACTGATTGTATTAACCTGCAAACAAACCTTAAACTGATCGATGAATGGTGCGCCTGCAACAGCATATTTTTAAATGTCAATAAGTGTTCTGTAACATCTTACAGTAAATGTTCTTTCACCATTATGTATAACTACTCAGTTAAGGCTGGAGTAATTCTAGAAGCGATGTGATTCGTGATTTAGATGTGATGTTTGATTCTCGGATGAGCTTTTCTTACCATATAGCTAATATTTGTTCGTCCGCTTCTAAGGCTCTGAGATTTGTTATAAGATCATGCCGCAACTTCACTAACCTACATGCAATCAAAAGTTTATATTATGCTTTAGTTCAAAGTAAATTGGAATATGCTTCTTTGGTATGGTATCCATACTACACTTACCAAATACTATTGAGAAAATACAGAAACGATTTTTAAAATACTTATCATTCAGAGTCTTAGGAACCTATCCAGAACGTGGTACAGACTATGGTGCGCTGCTGGTACAGCATGCTTTTCAGTCACTGACAGATAGACAAGATGGATATACTGCCAAGTCTCTACATAATGCGCTAACGCATGTGTGTGTTGTGGACTCACCATCTTAGCCTGCCTGTATTAATATCCATGTTCCAACACAAAATACGCAATCGTGTGATGTGTTTAGAGCTCCAAAGGCTAGAACTAATGTGTTAGTGAAGTCCCCCGTATTCCACATGGTGAATAATTTCAATAAACTCTACTCTGGTAGTGATATCAATTAAGTTTACCTTTTAGTTTTCTGCTAATACTATTAACTTTTATATACATACTAAATTTTTCACTTATGTATTATTTTTATTTAAAATGTGTATGTACTGTTGATTCTTTTATGTAACATATCTCGGTTTAGTTAGGAGTGGTTAAAAGTAATTGTATCAGTGTACTTATTTTGCCCATTTCCCATTATCAACCGAAGACCGAATCACAATTATCAATTGGAATCGATCTGCGATTGATAATGGGAATCCAGGTGTTCTCAAAACAATTGGCCCGGAATTAATTAACTCTGATGTAGTGCGGAGTAATCGCATGTTACGTCTCTATTACTGCACTACCGTCCTTGTAATATCTTTTAATATTCATGTGCTTTCAATCTAAAAAATTAAATGTCCAATATTTTCATGTTTGTCATTACTTGTGAGACAGTCAAATTTTCTTTATTTTTCCTTCATTCAACTTATATCTGTTATCTATTGGATTTTCAGTCGAGTATTGCTAGAGGTGGCTTTTTACCTTGACGTCACCAATACAATACGAAGTCCCCATGTGAGACATAATTGATATTTTCGATATTTGCGTTGAACAATAATGCGCAGAATTTAATCAGAAGTATTACTGCAAATATGAGCACTTATCAATAAGTAATTCGAATGTTTACTCTTCATATTTTCCGCGTAAATAATATTAAACGAATTTTATCCAACATATGTATACTTAAATTATTATATCTAGCAATACAGTTAATTAAATTAGTGCCGAGAGCAAACAAATATTGATTCAACATCATATAATTCCACTCGAATGCCATAATAAAAATCCGTAGTAATAATCCCGGTACGAGTGACTCTTCACTCGTGCAATCATCAGAAAGTTTACCTGTTGATACCCGCGTTCGCCTCCCGGCCGCCGGCCACATCTAATTGAATATCGAATTAAAACGTTAAAGCGAGCGTCATATTTTCGTCGTAAAGGCAATAAACCGATCCAATAACAACAATATGGTGCGAGGAACGTGCGATCCCCGCGTTGTGTCATCGCAGTCGGCCGTGATGATCGTAATGACGATAGCTCCATAAAATCGGTAAATAACAGTAAAACGAAAATACAATATGTGGCTCATTTGAACAGCGGGGAAGAGGGGTACTGCGGGGTTACTTCGGCGTTTGATTGGATACGATGACGGGTTTATGAGGGTTTGTTGATAAATTTATTAATGCACATCCCGCGATAATTAACTAATATGTTACGGTTTTACGTGGTATATAGAAAGGAATTTATTCCTATGTAAGATCTTTACGACTGTCTATCTCGACTTATGCATGAGAGATTGGAGAGGAATTCTTATTTTATTTTATGTTCCTTGTTTCGAAAGAAAAACAAAATAATGAGTGCTTCAATTATTGTTGATTAAAATTTTTGTCGGCTTAAAACGTGATATCCCAACATTTTATTTTACCGTTTCTATTTTTATTTTCATGAATAATAGACGCACGAAATGTCTATTAAGCCAACCTAGTCATAGCATAATTTTGTTAAAACAATGTTGGGCTAAGAACACAACAACTTGACGAATTCCAATGTGAATACTTTGAAAAGAAGACTATTGTTAACATAAACGTATCTTCTATTAGTTACATAAATTTAAAGCTGTTCGATTGGTTCCACGATGCTCGAGATGCAAAGCATTCACCAACCTCCGTGAGAAACGGACGTGTCTTAAGTAATTTTTATAAATTCTATAAAAAAATCCTATTCATTCCGAATTCCAATCTAAAATCAGGGTTATTTCAAAAACAAATTTAATTAAATTTAATTTTACCCACATTACAATTGTTGGGTAATTTTTCTCCTGTCGTGAGCCATTCTCCGTAATTAGAAATACGAGAGCCCCACGTTGGGCGCCAAAATTATTTGTATGCTATCTTGTAGCATTATAATATATATTATTGTGATTTCTTACAAGGAAATTCAAAATAATCAACGAATTTTAAAATGCATATATAAAAGGAAGGTCAACAAATACAGCAATTTATCAACTTTGGAATGCTGTATTAGAAGAGATTTGAAATGCTAAACTATGGGCGTTTTCATTGATCTCTTAAAAGCTTTTGAAATATGAATCATGATGGTCTGTGTAGTATTATTGGGATCTACAGAAACACAAGGGAATGCAATGAAATCAAGTCTTATTTAACAATATGTTATAAAAACAGAAAGCTGGTAATCAAGAAGGTGGACATGTCCATTTTTCTTACTGGCAAATAATAGATGAGGGAGTACCACAAAGGTCAGTGCTGGCACCACTGTTTCCAATGTATGAACGTAAATGAGATATCAAATCACAAAAGTGTGTTTTTTGCTGATAATTACTCAATAATACTAAGAGCAATAAGATCATTGTAGGAAGATCTTAAAAATTTGCTACAAGATACCAGATGAAAACTGGTTTAAAAACTTAAAGTTAAATGTAGAAAAAAACTAATTTTATAAATATCGGTTACTGCAAAATTGTTCAAAATACCAATTAGATGTAATAAATAAATCTAATTAGTATTTTGAACAATTTGAGCCCACTTTTAATATATGACATAATCCTTCTGGTTTTTTTTTACTTTAGGTATTCAAGTTTTTTTCATTCTAAGCATCAATTTTTCCTTATCATTTAGCTGTTTAATTGAATTTAATTTCAAAATTTAATTCAATTTTTTTTTATTAAATTTAGTCAAAATATTGTTATTAATCTGATCCATGTTTGTAATGCTCGCATGTGTGCTTTCATCTTTGACCTGAAGATGAGTGTTAAAACACTCGAAACATGTAGCCATTAGTATTTTATTAATAAAAAACGACCAAGCCAGGCGAAACATGTATATTTCCATTTAGCGCGGTAACGAACCGTTCATAAGCGTAAAACGACAGGTTTCTCTGGAACGGGGTCGAATAAAAGTGAGTAGCGAAGGGGTGCGCCATCTCGTCGCTCGTTGGCCTAACTTCTAGCAGTGTTCTCGCAGTGGTTCCCGTTAGGAGGGTTCGTTTCGATCGAAATTTCGGCGAATTTTCTCGTTTCGCGAATTCTTGATACGCCTGGTCCAGTCCGACCGACTCGACCCTCCCCTTCGCCATTTTATAAACGCCCAAGTCGTAGCGTCTTCAGATCCTTTAGCGTAGAATTTTTTTGCCGATTTACACGTGCTAAACGGAGCACGCCACTGGCACTGTAGTTGTTAGGAAGAGAGGGAAGTATCAAGCTTTATATAATGTAAAGATTGTGAGATTCTGGACGTACTTTCATTTCCTTTAACATAATCAACATGTGCTCACACAGAGTCAACCTTGAATTAAATATAATTTAATTCATAATTATATAAATAATATATTTTTTTAAAAATATAAATTTTATAAGGTGATGCAAAAATTACCTAATTTTTTTATAATTTGCTTTACACTGAAAATAAAAATTTATAGTTGTTTTAAAGAAAAAATGTAATTTAATTTATAATTAAAATAAATAATATTTTCTTCTTAAGAATATAAATTTTATAAAATCATGTAAAAATTTCATATTTTTTTCTTAATTCCCTAATTATGTAATTTTTGCATCACCATCAGATTTTTTTTTGTTTAGTCATAATCTTAATTCAGTTCTTGTTTTGTTAAAATTATTGAAAAAACCAATGTACTCATTGGCGAAACGTCTAATAATGTAAAAAAAATACAACGCAAAATATGAATTTTTTGTTTTTTCTTCTTTTTCCTTAGGTAGCGGCTTTTTTTTTAAATGAATTATTTTTTTACCAATTAAAACATTTTTTGACGTTTCGACAATTTTTTTCATTATTGTCTTCTTCAGAAATTATTTATTACAATTCAATTTTTTATACACATTAAAGACAACACAAAACATTTTAAAAATTACTTTAAAATTTACATTTTTCTAACCATTACAAACAAGGTTATTTGTCACGTATAATATTACTATGTGTGAATAAATTTAAAGTTAAAGTGTTAGTAATATTGTACGTGACAAATAACCTTGTTTGTAATGATTAGAAAAATGTAAATTTTAAAGTAATTTTTAAAATGTTTTGTGTTGTCTTTCAATGTGTATAAAAAATTGAATTGTAATAAATAATTTCTGAAAAAATTGTCGAAACGTCAAAAAATGTTTTCATTGTTAAAAAAATTTAATTCATTAAAAAAAAAAGCTGCTACCTCAAAAAAAAAAGAAAAAACATAATTTTACATGACGGCTCAGAACAATTCCATAAAAAAATATGAATTAAGAGTTACATTGCTTCAACATAACCGCTTAACCCAGGAATTAGTAAACAAATAATATATTTGTATACATTGTATGTATCTCTAAGATACATTTACTTTTTTTTAACATTTTACACTTTTTATAAAATTTTATGTTCTATATATTTTACTTTAGCGTGAGTGTTTCAACGCTTTGCTGGCATTTTACAAAAATGTATTATTTTATTACTAAATTTAAAGTTAAAGTGTTAGTAATATTGTACGTGACAAATAACCTTGTTTGTAATGGTTAGAAAAATGTAAATTTTAAAGTAATTTTTAAAATGTTTTGTGTTGTCTTTCAATGTGTATAAAAAATTGAATTATAATAAATAATTTCTGAAAAAATTGTCGAAAAATGTTTTAATTGGTAAAAAAAATTAATTCATTAAAAAAAAAGCTGCTACCTCAAAAAAAAAAGAAAAAACATAATTTTACATTAACGGCTAAGAACAATTCCATAAAAAAATATGAATTTAGAGTTACATTGCTTCAACATAACCGCTAAACCCAGGAATTTAGTAAACAAATAATTATATTTGTATATACATTTATATGTATCTCTAAGATACATTTATTTTTTTTTAACATTTTACACTTTTTATAAAATTTTATGTTCTATATATTTTACTTTAGCGTGATTGTTTCAACGCTTTGCTGGCATTTTACAAAAATGTATTATTTTATTCTACTCTATTCTATTTGAGCAAGAAAATGTTCGAAAGATAATGTTGACGTCGAAATTTTTAGTGTGTCTTCTATTTTGACGGAACTGCAAGATTTTTCCGCATTATTATTTTCAGTTGTTTATTAATTCATAGTACGTTATTTGCAAAAATCTCGGGACAAAATATCAGATTCCGTATTTTTTATTAACAAATACTCAAAGAACCATTTTGACGAGAGTTTGTTAATTTATTAAGATAGGACTGTTAATCTATTCGTTGCCGATTTCAATAGTAGAATCAAAGGATTTTTATGACGAAGGAAGAAGTGATTGAATTGAAATTCCTTATACTCTAAACACTGATCTTCTTATCACAAGAAAAAACAAAAAAAAGCAATGTTATCAGATTATAATATTAAGCTAGACAGAACGTTCTGGAATAGAATACATTCCGTTTAAAACTTCCAGTTTAGGACGGAATAGACGGGATTTGGTTCAACGAACGTGACCCAAAATCCGACAGCGAATTTTAATGAATTTCTGTCGCGAATCTGGGCGCAAACATCGGCCGGGCGGAGTGACGGCATGTAACATATGTTATATTAAAACATATGCGCTTCGCACAGTATATAAACGTAATATTATAATGAAGTCGGTATCGTTCTCCGCGCACACGAGCAGCGGCAATTTAAATATTTGGACTGGAGTTAATTAAATAACGAACGGAGCCGTGTGTGCGCGCCAGAGTGCGTAATAATAAAGTCATAATATAGGTGGTTGGGTAGGTGTCCCGTTGAGCTGCACATCGCTTGATAAGGGAGCATCGGTCGGGCACGCGTCCGTGATTAACAATCCTTTATCAGGTTTTCACACTCTATATTCATTATTAAATCAACACGCGGCCGTCAGGATATAGGCGCCGAGACGCGCAAAGTATGTGTAGGATAATTGAAGCATACATGAACATAAATATTGTTGGCACCGATAGAATCCAATTTTCTTCGCAATAATAAAATTCCTCGTAGGGGAAAGGTGTCTTGGAAAGGGGTTCAGTTTTTTGTAATGGCTCATTAACAAACACATGAGCATCCGATCTATACTCCGCGCTATACGAGATTTTAATAATTCGAAAATTATTATTTCGGCAACACGTGGCTTCCATCATCAACCGATTAAATTAAGTAAAAATACATATTTAGAATTGCTTTCCTACGTCCACCTGACTCATCGGAATACCGAGAATTAGCGACGATTGTTAACCATTCTACCCCTATAAATCTACTAAAAATGTATGGTGGAGGGGTACAACCATCCGATTCAATAAGTTATTTGAAGCAGTCAGAAGGTACAGGGGGTCTACTCCACGATTATCAATATTTTATTAGGACTCTAATCAGCCATAAATATTACATAGATATTTTTAAAAATATATTTTATAAATATTTTTCGTGAGAGGTTTTTGAATATATTTTTCATATTTTTTTTCTAAATATAGATAAAATATTCAATTAAAATATTTATTCCATATTTTAAAATTAATGTAAGCGCTATATTTTTTCTAAAATATTTATGAAATATTTATATGAAAATTGAGATTTTTTATGCAATCTATTTAATTTGTCAAAATGAACTAAATTGTTCTTGGGTTATTTTAGAATGTATAACGTCGATAACGAAAACTTGAAACATACATAGAGTTGTCTAAAAGGCAAGAACTTGTTTTTTCACACTCACCATACAAGTTAATAATCAATAATTCTGGCATCTTTTAAGGCATACTGAATGTTTATCAAATTAATCACTATTTTTTAATTGAAGTGTTCTAAATAAAAAACAAACGTATTTATTATCATTTTATTTGAATAAGCCAATAAAAATGAAAAATCTCAAAAACTCATTTTTAAGTCTAGCCTTGGCTGGTGCCAGGTACAACCCTATGGCTTTTTTCATATCTTCGGTAGTGGCGCTCTCATGGCGTTTCCGTTTAGATCATACTATGAATAAAACATCGTACAACATTATCAACACCTAGTAATACATTTGGAGCATTTACAATAATTGGAGTGGTAGCTACATTCTAATACTTACGATACTTATTTTTACTTTATTTGATAATATTTGAAAATATTCTACGTACAAACAATAAAACCACACAACGTATTCTAACCTCTATTTGAGGTTATGACGCTTATCTACCGAGATGAATCTCTTAAGCAAATCAACTAGCAATTTATCTGGTAGATGCAGTACATATATGATGCATAAAATTCCTACAATTATATTATTAAACGATTTCTGTAGATAGCGATATTGAGCATTCCAATTATCTTATAAATGCCATGACATGTTCAAAGTTTTGCTTACTTCGTAGTCACCACAAAAACTAAAACACACCCCGCAACAAGTAATTACACAGTTAACCGTAATCTGCCTTAATCGTATACTGTTATGAACTATAACATGTAATGGACAAACGAATGAAAACGTTGATGATACGCACGTGCGCGTATGCATTCTATATACCTAATCCATAGACGCATAAACAATACTAAATCATATAACACCGGCACCGTAATGAATAGAGGTGTTGTG
This sequence comes from Protaetia brevitarsis, assembly GCA_004143645.1. NCBI lineage: Eukaryota > Metazoa > Arthropoda > Insecta > Coleoptera > Scarabaeidae > Protaetia > Protaetia brevitarsis. The sequence goes on along the minus strand of RXPK01000491.1, from coordinate 4,215 downwards.
TTAACGTTCGCAACTTATAAATATTACATATAATATAATACAAAACGCAGATATATTAATAGAAAAGTTACAGTGCTCAACTTAGATACTAATTAAATCATATCAGATATATATTATCTAATTTAATCTTTAAACTATCATTTTAAATAGGTACATACCTACTTAATATGTATGCATATTTTACCCATTTTATATTATTCGTCCTACGCACCAAATGTACAAAAGCAAAAATTCAATCTTTTTTTTATATGAAATAAATATTTACAGAAATACAAAACAATATTTCTTGCAGAGTTTATGAAAAATATATTGAGAAAACATTTGCAATAAAATATTATTAATGCTACATAACATATATATTTTTAAATGTTTTCCCTATATATATTTTATGCATATTATATTAATATAACTAATATTCAAGAAAGATTTAATATTTTTTAAATATTTATAAAATATGAAATAAATATAGTTGGTCACTGGGGTAGGTCAGTCTGTAGGTAGTCTAAATAAATATTGGAAATATTGGTAATATTGTGGGTTAGACTATCTTTTTTATCTTGTTTATCCAGTTATTTGAATGTTTTTTTTTTTATATCTACAAATTGTTTCGTAGGCGTCTTGTTAATTAGGTGATTGTTCTTCACTAATTCAAGATTTCCTATATCAACCTCATGTCCGGTATCGTTTATATGATGAGCAACGCTGGATGATTCAAATCTTCCACAGCCATGACTTGCTATGTGTTCCTTAAACCTAGTTGCGATAGCACGCTGCGTTTGTCCAATGTAAACTGTATTACAGCTACTACAGCCTATTTTGTAAATGCTCGATCTTTCAATGAGATGAAGTTTATTTTTCGCGTTGCCTAAAACGTTTCTAAGTGTGTCTCGTTAGGTGAAGCAAATGTATAAATGCTGTCTTTTGAAAATGTCGCGTAAACCTTCTTCTTTACTTTATTTTATGTATTTATTTTCCAATGATACCATTGATATCGAAAATAATATAAATGTAATATAAATTTTGTTTTATATTTTTTACAAAAAATTAATAAATTAGTTTTATCAATCTTAATAATTAATTTATTGTATTAAGTTTTTCTTCGATGTATTTATAGGAGATAGTTTGCTGGTTTGCCATTTTTTTACCCTGGCTGTCTTCAAATTCTTTTACAAATATCAAATTAAGTTTTTCCATAGTTGGGTCTGTAATTATGACGATGGTATCATCTGCGCTACACTTTTGACTTGACCTTTAATGTGGGCGGGTAAATTATTAATAAACAGTATAAATAAGAAAGGACCTAAGATCCAACCCTGTAGGAATCTGACTGAAATATGTGATAACATTAAGCGATAACATGCTAAAACATCATTTTCATAAATGTGACGTATTTTTGTATACTGTAAACGTTGATTTGAATTTTTCTTGAAATATATACTGTGGAAAAGTAATTTAACAAACCTTCTTTAGCGGTTTCCCTCTAAAGTTAATTTCGTGGCGCTTCTTACCGGGTAAAATTATTATTTATTGGGAAAAAACCTTTCCCTTTTTTTTTTAAATCCCGGACAAATTATCTATAGAAGACTAACCAATATAGATCGATATTTTTTTACTTAAATTGGGCACTCCAATGGCGCCTTCTTGGATCGTTTGTTATTGCATACAATGTTATTTTAATAAATCATTGCAAAATCATACGAATCGAGGAAAAAGGGGAAAGTTTAAAAAGAACATAAGAATTTGCTTTTATTAAAAAGACCTAATACTCCCGTTTTTATCTTATAACGGACTCTTAAAATCACAGGTACGTATTGCTGTGTATTGAATGAAATAAATGAAAAATTAAATTTTACAATATAAAATAAATATCAAAATGGCAACAACAAATTAAGAAAAGCGTCTACTCACATCAATAGTCGAACAAGGAACTCCTTTCACAAAATCCTACAATTGTTGTTCTTACTAAAATCCCTCTCTCAAAATTCGTACAACGCAGATGTAGAACATTACAACGACAATATTTAATAGAATACGCATAAAATCAGCACAAGCGAACAGTAGACATATGAATGACTGGATTAATTACAAAATCTTAACATTACATAAATAAAATCATACAATAAACTCTTAAACTAAACTTATTCAAAATAAAACAAAATTGTGAAAATTCTCGGTAAACTGAAAATCAGCTGTTTAGATAAATAAATCATAACAACCATAATCTGTAACTTAAAATACATCTCAGTGATAAATGGGTTGTCCAAACCACAGCAGTATGTATATTGGATTCATTTACCGTATAAAACAAATTTATTTCAATCCAAAATTATTCAGACTTGCCTGGCAATTTCATAAATTCAGTGAAGAAGTCAAGTGAATATGTCAAAGATTATGTGGTTGATTCCGTTAATTCAAAACTAGTAGAGTCATACATCATATGGAACAATTGAACTGATTTCTCACAGAAATCGATAATTTCGATACAAATGTTTATCAATAATATTGAATAATCCTCTAATAAATCATGCCAGAGTCAATTTTATGCCAACATAAATTACAAATAAAAATCCCTAATAGAGTATGACAGTGGATCTTACAAACTTAATCCCAAAATAGAGATGATTACAAACAACATGTAAAAAGAAATTTAAAGTTGATTAGAAACTAAGTGAAAAAATAATTTTTGTTTGTTTGTTTTTTAGCCAATAATATATATATATTTAGAAAGAATTAGTGGAAATTATGGCTTTAATGAAACTAATTTTTGTTTTTACGACGTTTCGACCCTTTATGGTCTTTTTCAAGCAATTTTTTTATTTAATTATTTATTTATTCCATTATCGATATTGTACTTTACATGTCAACATACTTCTCAATATCTTATTTGACTGTAGTTTGTCTACACAAATGTATAAATTGTTATTTACTCAAAACTTTAGTTTTAATAATATGTAAATCTTCTGACAATGTTTTAATAAAAAAAACTAAAAATGTTAAATGAAATATTATTAACGAAATTAGATTTGTATAGAAATAATAAACAAAAAAAAACACATAAGTGTAGTATTGGAATAAATAAATAATTAAATCAAAAATATTACTTGAAAAAGACCATAAAGGGTCGAAACGTCGTAAAAACAAAAATTAGTTTCATTAAAGCTATAATTTCCACTAATTCTTCCTAAATATTTAATAAATCAATATCTTTCTTAAGTGGGAAATCGAATAATAATTGAAATAATTGCGTACAGGGGTAGCGTCTCAGTACAGGTCGGATGTACTTGAGGCCCCAACAAGCAATTGTCAGTAGGAGAAGTCAATTAATAAACAAATATAAAAATACAAAATAAGCAGCACATAATGAACACTAATGATATGTCAAATTGCTATCGAAAATATTCCTCCACAGTGTAGTATGTGTGTGCCAGTAGATATTTCTTGTTCTCTTTTAAATTGAGTTTTCGAAGGAAGCGATTTTATATTTTTGGAATTTGGTTGTACATAATAGTGGCTTGATAAGTAGGGTAGATTCATAAAATTTAGTTTTATGAGCAAGAATACTTAAATTATGCCAGCCCCGTGTCGTCATAACCGTTAAATATATCACAATTTTAGCAATGAGTAGATTAGGGCCATTAGTAGCACCAGGACCTCTTCTCAGGAAATTTCGTAGGAAAATCATAAAAGTCGTTCAGGCGCGAAGTAAATTTAAATACTAAATATAGGTAATATATTGAAAAGTTTTAGGTATAAATTTAGTAGAACATTAAAACCATTCACCACAGATGGAAGGGAATACACAACATATTACTAAAAATATTTCATCCCGAAGAAAGATAGCTTTTCCGCAGCAATATTTATAAACACACTAGACAAGCATAAATTCACAATAAATACAGTTAATAGTTTTTATAATCTTATAAATAGCATTTTGATCTAGTATGATTTACTATAATTGTTATAAATATAAATTTAATATTTGACATTTAAAGTATGTAACCCGGCATGCTTGTTAAATTAAAATGCTTTCATATTCTTTGAAAATGTTTTAAATGAGTAACAAGTTAATTAAATTAGTTTAAATATTGAAGACTGACATTTCCATCGCAATATATACCGGTTGGATTGACTACATCTTCAGATAGAAACGCAATTTACCCATGACCAACTAATATTCATATCTTATAATATTTAAAAAATATTAAATCTTTCTTG
>RXPK01000490.1:0-127197 GCA_004143645.1 Protaetia brevitarsis | reverse complement strand
AAAAGAAAGTTATTAGGAAAAAAAATATTTTATAACATCCTACCATTTCTAAACATTAGATCCTATGTGTGACATAGCACATATTTATAACTATCTAGTACACGGCTTAGTACACGTAACCGTTCTTGTGTCATTCATGCTAAATACATATTTGACGTTTACATAATTCCGTTTTCCTCGTGTAGATTAAACAAGGTATCTCGTCCTTTCCTTCTCAGAAGTTTTAATCTGTTGCCTATTGTCGTGTCGTTTTAAACTTCTCTTTCGCAAATGTCGGAGGATCTTATCTTTATTGTAGCAAGCATTTAGAGAACGGATTAAATAGATGATAGTAAAACAACCAAACAAATAAATGATAGTGATGACGTTAATTCCAAATCGTTCGAGTTTTTGGGTTGGGCTTGCATAAGATAAACTAAAACTTATTATACTTACATATTGCCTGTTGTTAATAACATAAGATCGGTTTTACTGATTTAAATATTTATCACTGTATTAACTATTACAGTTTTAAAACGAAACAAATCAATAGCATCTCACTGTTGTATTAAGTATTACAACTTTTTGTCTAGTAAAAAATAACGTAATCTTTGTAATTATAGGTTTTATCGATTTATTACCTATTATATCGAATCATGTATTTGTTTCTGGTTTGTTATTTATAAAAGTAGCTCCTGTATGAATAACTTTGTGTTAGTTAGTACAAGTGCCTGTAAGCGATACACAATAAATCACTTTAAACAATTATGTTAATACATCGACTGTGATCAAGTATAATTCGATAATTTTGATGCTGGAATATATCCAATGTAAATTTCAAGGGTGTATTTAAACAAATTACAGGGAAATCGGCAGCGACATGAATTCACTTCCCAATATTTTGATTTAAAAATAGTGAAAGAACATTAATATTACAGCCGCCAATAATCGATAATGGAATTAAAACAGTATATAGTCTATGATGGTAAACGAATTTGCGCAACGCTGTTTTAGCATGGGTAGATAGATGTGTAATAACAATAATGAATAATTACAACGATTAATTGCCGTGTTTCCATTGTCGTGTTAAATATTTCAAGGCTCTAGTATTTATTATGTGTGTATACAATCCTGAAAACGTAAATCGTTATACATAATGTTAACCTTTCAGTTCAAAGAGTAAATCACTCATTAAGTCTTAGGAATTATCTAAAAATTGCAACTGCGTTTTAACCTAAGAACTTGTCGCAGATATTGAAACTTTTCGTATATATAAATAAGTTTTGCAAATTTCAAATAAAATGGATAAACAGCTGTGATAGATAGTAGTTTGCGAAATAAATCCACTTACACATATTTTGCATATTGGCATCAATACTTATTTATGTAAACATAATAACGTATGTATCTAAGTTTAAATATCGTCAGATTCTTGTAACAAGTAACCAACAGACGTGCCAATTCCGGTTTTTATGTCTTAAATCGAGTAAGAGTTTCATTTAAATAATCCATTCTTATATACTGATAGAAACCAATGGCAGTTTGTGCTAGAAATATACCGAGTTTGAAATCATATAATTATTTGAGATTTGTCCAAAATGTTAATGACTTTTACAGGAATGTGACGACAGATCTATCTGTATTGACTAGATTCCTAGGTATGACAATCACTAAGTATAATGTTATTTTTAGGTCCAAATTGTAAAAAATGCTCATTTATACTATTTACAAGTTTGTTTAAATGTGGCGATTTAAACGATTATTGCTTTTGCATATTTTAAATGCGATATACCAAACATTTTGTATACCGCACCTTTTGAATGAATTTCGAAATTGGTTTCCTGCATTCATAATTATTGTCGGTATGTTTTTTTTATACTCAGATATTCTCAGATTTTATAGGTGCTTAGGTTTTTTTTATCGATTTTGCTACTTCTTCTTGTCATCTTGGAATGGGAACTAAATTAGATGAATGATTATGTATTGTAAAACACCAATGTAAATATACAAATAGTAATTTAGGTAAAATCTCATTAATATATGAGTTTCGGGATTAAAATTACTTACAAGCTTTTACTATTTTTTTTAAACTACTATTTTTTGTCCATATAATTTTGAACCTTTATATTTTCGCAATATATTTATTTTTTTTTAACTTAAAATGCACATTTATTATTATTTGACGTTTGTCAGAATCCACAAATTTTGAACTTTTGTAAAATATTCATATATTTTATTCATTTATTCCAATAATTGGAACAACAGCATAATTGGAACAATAGATCTTTAACATTTCCTTGACATTAGATAACTTATCAAAGGTACATTTGTTTGTTATTTAAAGCTGCGGGGTCTGGAATACACCATTGACTATGATTATTAATATAATAAATCGGTCAGCTAGCAGTTGTTATTATGTTTACGCCCATGGAAAAGCCTTACTGTGAGAGCAGGACCTGGGAAGTAGTCCAAACTTGTTATTGATAGCTAGCAAATTATTATTATTCTTCTGAGGTTGGGGAAGCAGCCTCCACGTCTCCTCAATTTCCAACAGCCCTGGTATTTTCATGTGGCTGCTTCGTTCTTCGCACATCATGAATTTGAAATTGAAACAGCAGAAGGGTGTACCATGTAATGATCTAAAAACAAATAAAACAACAGCAATACCTATTATAATATTTAACAGTAACTTAGTCCTAATTATGCTGACCAATACTAATTGAATTAAACTTTATATTTAAGATATTTATTTATATACTCCGACTACATTAATACCTATTATTTAATATCAAGGGACACGGTGGACAAGTGTCAATATTCCGGGGATTGATACCAGCAAAAATAAAAAAAAAACTCCTTATCTTTGTCTGTAGAACTTTCGATCATCAGAAGAACAAAATTAGAGGAATTTGTTCTACTGACGATGAAGTAAATTTATTTCGAAAGCTCTAGAGACAAAGAAAAGAAGTTTTTTGATTCTTGCTGGTATCAATCCCCGGAATATTGACACTTGTCCACCGTGTCGCTCGATCTTAACGTTGTACCAGAGTACTTTCCTTCGCCCGTATTAATTAACATTAATTCAGACCCCTAAAGGGTATGAAATATTCATTTATAAATATATACTTCCTTACTAACTATCCAAATATCATGCCGTAGTCTATCTAAGCAGCATTCTAAAAAATTCCCATCATTCGACCGACTCGTTATCCCTAATATTTGTTCCGCGGCCAATTTATCCCCTTAGCCAATGCCCTAACATCCGTATGGATGGAAATATGCCCCGCTGTATCTACCCCACCACATTTACAATACGAATCATAATTAATTAGCCGTAATTAAACTCTCAAACCCTATTTTATTAGCGTCGAAATAACGAAATTTAAATGCACTCAAACATAAATCTACTGGTAATATACTCGAAATAACGCACGCCGCATCTACCGAAATAGATGAATACCCGTTCGCGGCTGTTACCGTCAACAGTCTTTATTTTTATTATTTTTTTTTGTTTTTTTATATTACACGCACCCGCCAATATCACCCCTACATAGATCATTGCTGGTTCTACAGCGCTCCTACCGCTGCGTTACGTTTAAACCCCACTTGAGGAGATCCTCTAACTTTATTACTCATTTCTCTACCTTTCGCGGTAACATACTGAATATGCGCTTTAAAATTTAGTCTCATCTAAAATAACTCAGAGATATTTAACAAATTATTTGCAATAAATTCTACCTCCTCTACTTAAAATGCAGGCTTTCGTTGCAAGGGTTTGCCAAAAAGATAATATATCTGATTTGTTCGCATTAAAATTTGATTTATTATTTAATCTAAAATAAAAGTTGCTTTATCCAGAAAGAATCCTTGGGTAAAATATTGTTGGAAGCTACGTTGTGACTGAATTACCAATAAAAAATACGCAGATTATGCCTGGTTTATTACGCCAGCCACCTCCAGATTCAAATTATTAAACCGTAATTTTTGTTGGGATTACGAGATAAACAAATTATTATTATTTAACCTCAATTTTTTATTTTAATAATCTACCATGCACTATGTTTTCAGGCTCGGCGAATCGGAAGGTTCGTATTGCACACTAGCAACGTTCCCGTCATCGGATATATCGTCGTCTTCATCGTCTTTTGTATCATCGCCCTTCTCCATCTCATCGACATCATTATCCTCATCCTTAGCGTCATACTCATCCTCCATGAATTCCTTCGCGTCATCTTCATCGTCATCGGAGAGTTCGACGCCATCATCTTCACCACCAACGACTCCAATGCAGGAGAAACCGAGACGGTTGCCCAACAAAACGATCAGGACATACGTGGACGGTGCGGCGAAGCTCCGTTCTAACTACAACATGAATGTAGCGGCGGTTCGGTTTAAACCAGTGACTAGAGAGGTAAATCTATTATTTTTCAATAGACTTGCTCAAACACTACCTGCAATCGTTGGCAACGAAAACTATCAATTGCGCTTTCAAGAAAAACGCTAAAAGTTCTCCTTTAGCAGTTATCCCATGATACATCTTTTTAGTATACATATTTTGAAACTTATGCCGCGCAGTTAAGACTGCATGTGCCGCTACAAAAATGCACATTGTTTTTTTGGGGAGTCATGTATTTGGAAATAAAGTTTATTTTTAGACGACAGATCTGTTAAATCGTATAACGATTCTGTAATATTTACAATAAGCCTCTAGTAAATGTGTAATATTTTACTTTTGTTTTGGCAAGTCTATATTCCAAATGAGATAATAAACATTTTTAATGTAAGCTTTTAGAATATTTTACGGCTTATGCAAAAATGAAATGCAATAAGTAACGAACATAAACAGTTGTTATTATTACAAGAAAATAAGTTTGGTACTTCCACATAATATAACGTCTCAACTATTAAAGGGAAAAATTTGCATTTGCAATAATTTCTTTATATAATTATATCCTGCATTTGTAATTATTTTGCATTAAATCTTTGATATCATTGTAACAATATTTTAAGATGCTCAATCAATAGGAAAAATTTTCATTTTATAATAGTGGGTGTTTCGAAAGGGAACATGAGCTTGAACATTTTAAAACAGTTGAAAACATTTTTTTTTAAAATGTTACACCCTGTATACTTCTACGCTATTCGATGCAGATTAAAGACGCCTCCCGCTTCCATATAACACTTCCTATAACCAAAGTTAATAGTTTTTGAATTATACTGCAATAATGCAATAATCACATTATTGCCTTATTGAGCTAAAAGCAGAATGTGTTATTGTTGTAATTAATTTTATTTATATATTTATTATTTTTTTTTTACAAAGAATTATTGCAAAATAATTACAAATGCGGGAGATATAAAATCTTTTAAGAAATTATTGCATTTTTTTTTTGAAATAAAATAAATTTAATTGCGTACTTCCTAATTCCCTTTATTAATATACTATAGGATCATATCTTTTTAGCTACAAATTTCTACAGATGGTGATAATCGTCTTCCTCAGGCCATAACATGATCCTATAACAGTCAGTGGGTTATAATAATAATATATAAAGAATACATAAAAACTCAGCAAATAGTGTGAAGAATTTAAATATAAGATTAGCTGACCGGGCATTGTGGGAAGAAATATGTAATCCCTTGACTGTTGTGCTGCGGGACATTGAAATTTAGCTAAAAAGATATAATCCTATAAGTACATTGATAAAGGGAATTAGAAAGTACTCGATCCAATTTTGATTTTATTTATTACATACCTAATTAGGGACAATCAAGCATGCATTTTTTTTTCCTTTAATAATGAATATTTCGAAAACCATTAATGTAGACCATATGGTGTGTTATACAAATTCACTTTATGTTGCGCTAAGGAATCAAAAAAAATGTAACAATATATATAGTGTGTTCCAATAAAAATAAGAAACTGACCGATTACAGACTGTTGTCGCACTCTGTATAACCACTCATGTGCTATTGAGTGTTTATACATTATAATTTTAGGTAAATTCTAGTTGTCGTTTGGCTTTTATACCATAACTTGATCAAAACATTTAATTCATCTTAACTACTGTACAAATCAACGTCAGAGAGGCTCAACAAATTTCTATAGATACCGCCAAAGTCGTGCATGCTAATATCAAATGAGGGGGTCAGTGTAAAAGTGGTACAAGTAACAATTTTGGAAAAAAATGAGATAAATGCGATATTGCATTTTTAAAGTCGAGTTTTATTCAGAAGAAAAATGGTCTAGGTGTAATTTGTACATACTAGTGACATCTAATGGAAATAAATTTAAGTTGTACTTGAAATATATAGATTCCATTGTGTTACACTGGTACAAGAAATCCTGGCAAATATAAACGAGCCGTAAACAAAAAATTGCGGAACAGCGGAAAAGCATATATAGGATATCGCAACAAAGCTAAATCAGGAAAGGAATTCAGTTATTTCGTCCATTCTTGCCGATATAAATGTAACACAATATCTGCAGAAGATGATTTAAAAATATTTAATAATTTTTAGGAATTGGGAAGCTGGGATTTTCAAACGGCTTTTATATCATTTTGTACTAAATTAGATAATCCTTTATGCCAAAATCGCAAAACAAAAAATCATAGAGCAACATCTGTCACTATAACCCTAAAAAATGAAAAAGTTTGCAAAGATTTCTTTTCAAAAACTTTTAAGTATTAGCAATTAGAAAAAAATGATTTAGGATTTACTGGATATGACGGGAGAGGTAAACAACCAAATCCGAATAAAATATCTGATGATCGCAATTTTGTGAAAGAATACATAAACCTGTTCCCTAAATACAAGAGTCATACACTCGAACCCAAAATCTACATAAAAAATACTTATCCTCCTATTTAAATATAAAAAAAAAATGCTATACGGAACTTTGTGTAGAAAAACAAAGAAAACCGGTTAAAGAATGGCTTTATCGTCATATATTTAATACAGCATTTAATTTGTCGTTTCACCAACGTCATACTGACACTTGTGACAAATGTGACAGGTTAAATATATTGCTAAAGGCAGGTGAAAAGGATATGAAAATTATAGAAGCAGAAAGGGAGCTACATCAGCGTAAAGCAGAGAAAACACTCGAAGCGAAAAGATGCGCAAAGAATGCTGCAAAAGAATCAAATGGTACGATAGCAGCATTTTGTTTCGACCTTCAGAAAACTTTACCTACCCCAAGTTTAACAACAAACAAAGTTATGGGATGAAAGCACTGGATCAAGAGGATCATCCGAAGTGGCTTAATGTTTGCTAAAGTTTATTAAGGAATTGTCACCAACGGTGAAAAATATAATAGCTTTCAGTGACTCATGTGGAGGTCAAAATAAGAACAAGAACATTCTTAAATTTTGGATGTTCGTTGTGAATAATACTGGAGTGGAAGTGGTTGATCACAATTTTTTAGAATCTGGCCACACATATATGGAATGCGACGAAGGTTCTGCTTTAATAGAAAAGCATAAACGTCACATTCCATATATATTTATTCCTAGTGACTGGGCCACAGCAATTAAGCAAACTTGCAAGAAGTTTAAAGTTAGTGAAATGAAAACAGAAGATTTTTCTCTTTTTCTGAAATCGCAGGTATTACATAAAATATATGGAGTAAAACTGTTAACTGGAGAAAATTAAAGTGGATCAGAGTAGAAAAAACACAGCCTTTCGTTATAAAATTCAAAGATATCTTAAATGACTTTGTCGATTTTTACGAGGTGGATTGGTCTTCAAAAGCTAAAGGTAGACCTGCCACCTAAAAACTTCAACTATTATATCCTGAACCACCAAAAATAAAATACTTAAAATGAAAAAAAATTAGTAGATTTATTGGAATTTGTACCTGCTATCTATCACCAATTTTATAAAGAAATGTTGCATCACGATAAACCCAATGAAAAAACGAATAAGAAAACTTAGGAAAAGAAGCGAGTAGAGGCGGTGGATATGGAAGAAGAAACTACAAATGAAGAAATGTTTATTGATAATGATAGATTCTATTTAATTTCAGACGATGAGATCAATGAATGTTAAATAAAATAGTTAATTGTTGCTATGTTAATAAAGTTCAATCACTTGTACTAGTTTTAATGTGTTTAGTCTTGCCAGACAAAATGGTATAAGTGATTACAAATATATTTTTGAAAAACCTACGAACATTTTTTTTTAGAAAAAGATAAGTTTATTTAAATATGTCTACAATAAGCAGATTAAAATATCAAAATATTTATTTTTAAAAATTACCATGATTTTTTAATTCGCCTTAATCTTTAACTGTCATTTTTTTAAATAAAAGCTTTGATCACTTGTACCAGTTTTCCAGTGACCCTCTCAAATTTGGTGCATGTTTTTATACATTAAATATACAATTCCATAAATAAATGATAACTTTTCTTACAAAAGAAGAAAGTATATGTTGTTATTTTTATACCATGGCTGTGATTTCTAAAATATTGTTTTTCTTTGCTTTTCAGCTGAGCTATAATTCGTATCAGAATAAACCGATGCTTCGCTGCAACGGTCCTGCGTATCCAATACCCCCAGCAATGTATAGGAACATGAACTACAATACAAGAAATTACAAAAATATAGTGAAAGTGTAGACGCCCCTCACTAGGATTAACGGTAGATGGTTGTTACTCGTAAATAACTTGTCAGTTCGCTTTTTACATTTACAAATAATTATTTAAAATGATTATTATTTAAAAAAAAATATATGTGTTTCTTTATTTACTGAATTAACACAGAGTTTCATTGCCGTTCTTCTAGTTGTTGTAACTTTTAAAGTAATATATATAATATATATTCCCTAACTTCTCTGAATATTGTAATTTAACCAGTACAAACAAAAAATATTTAATGTATGGCCACTGAAATGTCATATGTAACGGTGTGTAATTGTATTGCTGTTGTGTGTTTATCGTTTGGTGTTGACCCAGACCTCCCACCACTCACTTTTGAATCATCTAGGCGTCGCATCCATTTTTGGGTAACCTTCTTTTGATTTTTTTTTCTTTGGTTTGGTAATTGAGGAAATATGCAAGTGTATTGTGCAAAGTTTAGGTGCCTTCATTGTTGTAGTCAATACAAAAGAAATATATCTCATAGTATATTATATTATATATGTATAGTTTAAAAGATTTAAGGAAAAAAAAAACCGTAACACAAAAACAAAATTTGCCACACTCGTACTATTAAGGGTCTCATAATTGTATATCAAACTATAAGCGATTATTATATTATATAAAGAAAAAAGTTTGTTCTTTTAAAGTTAGTGCATTTTGTTTTATTAGATGTTTTAGATAATGTTTTAAGTTATTTGAATTTACTGTGATAACACTGTCATGACAATGTAATTACTTGTACGGCCATTTTAAATAATAGCTGCCTTGTCCTTAGAAGAACCCTCTTTTTTTGTTACTGTTCTCTAGCAGGAACATAATATAATTGTAAATCTACAATGTAACAACATCGCCACTTAAAACCGGTCTCGCCGTTTTAAATGACGATGTTCTCTGTCAGCGCACTTTTCAAATAATGCATTTTTCGAAATGGAGAGAGTAATTTTGTACATTATTGCCCTGAGTTCCTTTTCGTTGATTCTTAATCACCGAACCTCCGAATATGACTTGGTCACGGAACGTGTCGAATTTATTATCAATTTTTCTTAGTTAAGATAGGTGAACGTCTAGCTTTAAAAACGAACTGTGTTGATTGTAATAGTAAGTGTGAGCGCAAAGCATGTGACTGAATTTTTATAAAGTACTAGCTGTAATACTAAAGAATTCTAGAAACGGAATGTAATAATTTTTTCTGTACATATTTATATTTTTCTTTCTCCCGATTGCTTATAGTTTGATGATGGTTTAAGTACAAAGTATTTCGTCCAAATGTGCATTTCTTACAAGATATAAAGGAAAAAAAAATTAACTCGACAGTATTTTCTTACATTAATTTTTACATATCAAAAACACTTAAGGAACAATTCGCCGCATTCCCGGTTGTAAGTTGTACATATTATATAGTCATTTATGTAATTTTATTGTGTAAATTTTAGTGCACGATTTCTTTCCTAGTTGATTATTTTTCCCCGCCGCCGAATGCTGCGAACTGTTTCTTACAGAATCGAAACTAAAAGTGTGCAAAAACTAACTGCCAAGTGTCATTGTTTACGTAAAAAAAAATATTCATCTATCGTTAACCATGGAAACCTGCACATACAAATTAGAATAGGTGTTATTCAAATGGATCTTTATATTTTTTTTTTTTTTCGTACTATCACCACTAATAGATAATTTTGTGTTCTTGAACGTACGAATTTGCTTAATTATTAATTATTACTACTGGTTTTTTTTTGGCATTTATATTTTTAGCATGTATGCGTTTTTTTCAGTTATTTTTTTAATAATCGTTCGTTTGATGATGATTTTATTTGATTATTATTAGGTCTTAAGTTCTTTTCTTCTTCTAATTCCTATTTGCTGCTTGATTATTTTGAACGGTATCCGCTTGGTAAGAAAATGCATATCAATAAACAATTAATCCTTTCCGTTAGCATTTTTTTTTCTCTCCAAAAGTCAATTTGTTATTATCATAATTATAATTAAAACTTATTAATACCTAAACAAAGATAAGTAAATAATATTATTGTATACATGTGGTCCAAACTTATGACGATTTTGCGATGTCTTAAAACTTACGTTAAGGTTTTTTTTTAAAGGTAATGGTATTCTTATAATGTTTCGTATGTATTACGTACAGAATTGTATTATCTTATTAAAAAAAAAAAACGCCATCAATTGTGCTTGAACCTTCAACTATGATAATAACTTGTATAATTTGGAAGTTTCATCAAGATTAATTTGTTTTCGACTTGCTAAATACGTACATACACTCACACACAGTACAATGATAACGTGCATTAAATACGTCGTGTATAGCATATTAGTTCAATTACTAAAAAAAGTAATATATGCATTAACCCATAGAATTCCATTTAATTTCCGTTTCCCAATTACAATTCTGTACTGTACATTATTGATGATAGTTCTTTTTTTTGGTATTAGTTGGTAAAACAAAAGATTAATCTGATGTAAACTCAACTAACAGGGTTTTATTACTCCACTGAGGTTTATTTGCATTTTTATATATTATATATATAATATATATAAATATATAATTCAGGTTTATCTAGAATTATGTACGGTCTAGGGATTGCCAAGTGAAGTGCAATTAAACAAAAGTTGAGTGTGATATTTTATGTATATACAGCTCGAAAACAAAAATTTTAGAGAATGTATTGTGAAAAAATTGTACATAATTCTTTAGAAATCTGTATCTTATTTGTAGAAATTGTATGTAGAAAGTTTTCATTGTAATATAAATATTAAAAGTATAATATAATAAATGTTAAGTATTGCATAAAAGTTTTTTCTTCTTAATCACGAATTTTTAGGTTCTATGATATGAAAAGGGTTTCAAGAAATAACTTGCTTCAATACATCAGTTTCTAGCACCTAGTTTGTGGTTAAAACAAATCTGGTTGATAAAACGAATTAAAAAAAAAACAATGAATGTTTGGAAACTGGATAAAATAAATGTTTCATTAATGCAATATTCAACAACTTTCAATGAGTAGTAATGTACTGCAAATTAATACGAAATGTTTATTTATACTTACATTACATGTATATACTTTGTTTAAAGAAAAAAAACTGTAACAAAAAAAAATTGACGCAATCTACTTAACAAAAAAAAAAATGGTTACACCAGAAAGAGCTAGTTTCAAAGAAAAACAAAAAAAGTTTTTTTAAATTTTGCTCGTCCCTATAAGCACCTAATTGCAATTTAGTAATATGCATCAAACAAAAGAAAATAAAATTATGAAGTTTAGTTGGTTTTGTGAATTTTTGTTCTTCGTAGTGGTTCATCTGAAATATAGTGTTTTGAAATAAATTGGAGTTGTTAAAAATATTTCAATGATCAACAACTGCATAGAAAAAAATTGTTTTCTCTTAAGTGGTTGGAATATTTGTCATGTTACGTGGACATTGGAAAAATTTATATTAGTATAAACATATTTATCTATTAATTTCGTAAAAATAATGCATACATCTGATAAACCATTATTTAATTTTGCAATTTGTTTTTGTCTGTTTTAATTTTAAATTTTTATACACATTAACATAGCAATCTAAAATTCAATAATGTTACAGAGTTAACTCTAAGTTTATATAAAAATAGTGTGAAAAAAAGATTATGTTTACCACAAACTACTACACATAGTGATGATAGCTGTTTATTTATTTTAGATAAAACCAATATTTGTGTTACCCAAACCATGATATATGTATGCTTCGTTTATATTATTCACTATTGAAATTTTATGAAAAGAATACTTCATATAAGAAAATATCCAGAAAGACGAAATATTAAAGAGATAACCGCTAGCTTATACAAATTTAAAATGCAGCATATTGCTCATTTAATATTATTAAATAAACTTAATAAAGTAAGTATATTCTTTTTTTTAAGAACAGAAAATGTCTGTGCATGAATTGGCAAAAAAGAAACAAATTAACACAAAGAATTTAAAAAAAAGTCCGTATGTCACAATACTCTATTACACAGCACTGGCCAGTGGTTTTGGGTCCAGTGACTCATCTTTAGGCATAATACTAAATCATTTACAAATCAAAACGTTTCAAACGAAAAGTTTGTTTTATTTTTGATGTAATTTCAAACGATTTTTTTATTTTTACAAGAAAGAGAAACATTCTGTTCATAGGATCTTAGTACCTCACTTACTATATTTTATTAGCTAGAATATGTTTATGGACTGAAAAGTGAGGCGCTAATCCAATACATTTATTTATATTTTAATATCTTTTAATTACTGGTTTAGATTAGAACCAAATATATGTGGTGCGAAAGGTGTCCACTATTAGCAATTTATCAACAGCTTCAATCTTTGATGTTCATATTACAAATGTCATTTTGACAATTGTGAATATTACCAAAATGATTAACAATTATTTCGGATAATCTAAATCACGACCTGCTTGATGACTGCTTTATACGGCCTGTCGAATCATAAGTTGTAATCAAAGTTTTTTGGGAAAATTGCTCATTCTTCGGTTGTAGGATTGTTATAGCAAAATGCCAAATTAATTTAAATGAATGTCATATTGACAAGTACCAAAGTTAATAAGACTTTCGAAAAAGAAGAATGCTTGATATATTTGAGATAAATCCCGAATTATACAAACAGAGGCAAGATATTAAGGAATCTAAACATTATGGTACACTGTCGTGTGCACTAAATGGAACTTAAACAATCCATATTTTATAAAAATCGTCGATTTGGAAAAGTTATGCAACCAATATTACAACCCTCCTGCCTAATTATACCATTTCTGCATTATTTATGTTATTAGGCAATTTATGCATTTTTGTAAAACATAGAGGAACAAGCTAGATTATCCATTCACAAATGATACATTTTACAGTCTTAATACTAAAAATAGTTTTAATTATGTAAATTGTAAACATTGTATAGTTCAACGAAATCTGAAATAAATCACGCCTTAATTATGTATTTCTAGGCAACTAAATATACAGTCGCATTTTCCAGATGTTGTGGTAATTACAGAAACCTGTAATGCTTCCAATTCTCATGTGATGGAATAGATGACGCCCAAATTTTAATTTTTAAATTTTTTTTTTTAATTTTATATTTCCTAAATTATTATAGATTAAACGATAGTTTATTCTGCAATTTTTTATGCGCCGATAATTTATACATATCACACGGCTTTAAAGTAGCAAGGTTCACAATCGGTTTCTGAAAAGATAGCAATCAGAATGCTTCGGTGTATAACCGTAATATGTATAAGGCTGTTGACTACTTTCGTCTAAATCTGGTGAAAGTCCTAAAAAAGCGTAAAAATGTTAACCTTTCAACGATTAAATTCGGAAGGGATAAATTACACGATTTATAGTAGTTCCTATACGAAATCCTCAACAAAATTTATTTTATTATTTCAGTTTTCAATCGCCGTAGACCATATTTAGATTTGTTTATACAGGATGTCCATGACGCTGAATTTTCCTCGAAAATTTTAAATACACCTGTGTATTTTTACACCAGTCAATTTGTCTTTTCACAAGCATTTTCTTGATACTATGTTTGTTGGGGTTTGGCACGATAATTATTGCTTTTTTTTCAAATTTCTTCAAAATTATTTAACCGGTGTTGATTATTATTATTACTTTTTTTCCTTTTTTTTTTTGGGTATTCCGATTTTTTCTTATTAATTATACACTGTTTTTACGTTTCGGAATTTTGTTTATTCCTTTTTCATAATTTCAATCCTACAATTCAATATTAAACATTAAAATTTAACAAGTTACGATTTTAAATTTAAAATAGTAATTACAAAGCAAAAATGTTTACAACTTACATTTAGGTGTTTTCTTATTTATTCACCTTTACGGTGTTGTCAAAGGATTCTTTTAATTACATTTTAAAATTGTAAACGAGACGTTAATACATTAACAAATATCGACAAACAAACATATACTAAAGCGCAAGGCCGTTCAGTTTTGTTTTCAATAACAGAAAACAGGCCGTTTTTTATTTAAACATTTACGCGAAAATCGCCTCTACAGTTCCACGATAAGGTGCATGACGACTCAATTCGTTTTTCCTTTAGAATTTGCTATAATCAAATTATTATAAATGTGACTTAAGTTATTTACATAATTTTTATCGTTAATTGCATTTTTATTATTTTTAAGATGCCACATTTCTTTGAACAGTCTTTTTATAATTATTTTCAATATCTAAAATTTCCGTTTTATTAAAATTAAATTTATGGTTATTATTTATTGCATGTTTTGCCAGAGCAGTAGAGTTTTCATTTTGTGTATTTATGCTATATTTGTGAGAGTAAATTCTCTTCTCTATGTATTGTTGTGATTGTCCAATATACACCCCTTTACAGTTTTCACAGTTAATTTTGTAAATTGTATGTGTTTGCTTATTAAAATTTATTGGTTCTTTACTTTTTGTGAACCACTTTTTATTTGCGTAATTTGGTTTATGAGCAATGTATTGTTTCAGGAATTTTTGTATATTCTCTGATAATTGTTCTGTCCTTATTTTGTGGGTTGGTATTAGTTTTATTTTCATTTTGTGTTAATCTTTTTTTTATATATTTATCTATAAATTGAATTGGATAATTATTATTAATTAACATTTCTTTTATTTTATCTTTATATTTTAAGTTGTTAATCGTACTTATTTTGTATCTTGTGGGTGTTTGTGATAAAAAGTTTAAATATTTTTCGCAGAGTGTTGGTTTAAAATACCAATTTGTGTGGATTTTTTCATTTTTATGTGAGATTGTTATGTCAAGAAAATTTATTGATGAATTATTTTCATTTTCTAATGTGAATTGAATACGTTTATGATAGTTATTGAATTTTTCCAATATGTATTGTTCTTTGTTTTGAGGTATTGCCAAAATGCAGTCATTTACATATCGTTTAAAAAATATAATATGTGTATCAATTTTGTTTAGTATATCTTGCTCAACTTTCTCCATAACTAAATTTGCTATTACTGCTGATATGGGTGATCCCATTGCTACACCATAATATTGTTTAAAGTAGTTCTTTTCAAAATTAAAATATGTGCTATTTAAGCATAAAGTTACTGCCTCCATGAAATTTTTTGCGTGTGCATTTTTAAGACGTTCCATTGCTTTTTTTTCTAAAATGAAATTGACAACAAATAAAATATGAAAACACAATATCTATGAAAAGAAAAAAATGAAACACTATGATTGTTGTTGCCTAGTTACTGTCAAAATCTGTCATCATAATTATTTAGCGTGTATATAATTATGTAAAAAAATGAATTTTTCTAAAGAAGGACTAATTAATATGATTTACATTTTGGGAGAGGCTGACAAAACAATTTTTATTTGTCCACAAATAAAAATCTAATCTCCATGGGGATATGTGGAACAGAAGGTATATCGCGATCCACCAACCACCGAAGAAAACATGACACACAGAATTCCTGAAGTTTTTAGGAATGTACAACGACATACACTTGAAAATGTAAAAGAAACACTGGTTAGAAGATTACAGTTGTGTATACAACAAAATGGCGACGTTTTTGAACATTTAATATAACCTTCTTTTTTTGAATTTTACTAGTGTCAAGAATGTGTTGGCTGCTAGCAACTAAGTATTGTATTGTTTATAAAATAGTTATGAGTTTTTAATTTAAAGTTTTGTTTTAATTGTTAATTAATAATTATTATCAGTTAATATTCGACATTAATAATAATAATAATAATATCATTTTTTTTTAACTTTTTATTACATTTTATGTACCAAATCTATGCATACATTTTACTGACATTTTTCTCTTAAAAAACAATCTAAACACAGTAAGCGTTGTACCAAACCCAAGTATGGTATCTAATAAAAGCTAGTGAAAAGGCGAATCGAATGGTGTAAAAATATACAGGTGTTCAATTTAATATTTTCAATAAAAATTACATTCTGCGTTATAGAACATCCTGTATAAACGAATCAAAATATCATTAAACGATCTAGGCGATTGAAAACTGAAATAATAGAGTAAGTTTTGATCAACATTTAAAAATTTAATTTTTCAAAATGCGGAAGTGTTGCGGGGTTAAATTTGGGTCTTTTTTCCAATAAAGAGTAAATATGTAGCTAAATAAATGACGATCAAAACCATTTAGTATCTTATAATAATTTGTTTCTTTCTCATATTCAACAAAATACGTTTAACGTGACCTAATTATTAATTAGCGTTAATTAACGCAAGTATAGTGGCTTAAAGTCGTCCTGCAATTATTGTTATCCTTTAGAGATTCATATTGTAGTTTCAGATCGATAATTTAAAAAATATCTTCACGTTAATAATGATAGTTCCATCTTAAATTCTCATTCAATTACTCTTCCACGTATTAAATATATATACGACTTTCTCCGTATAATACATTAGGTTGACCAGTAGCACTGAAGATCCTTGATAAGGTGAAACATATATATGTTAATATCAACCTAGTTTTTAACCACCTTTTTAACGTGACCTAAAAATACAGGTGTTCCATTAAAAAGAATACATTGATATGTAGCTGAAAAACGGGACACTCTGTATAATTCAAAATATTTTTAGGACATGCAGTCAGGTACGATCTAAGATAATCCATGGATATTTTTTTGAAAATACTCTTAGTTTATGAGCAATCTTCTGTCCTCGCACCGTTGGGTACACCCTGCATATTTATGAAAACATTTATGGTTAATATTTTTATCTACTTACATTATAAGTTAGAACCCTCTTCGAAGTACTATGTGAAGTGTAGAAGGAGAAACAGTTGACTATTAGCTAAATGTAAAAATTATTGACAAGTACATTTATGAAAGTTATACTTATTGAATAAAATTGATTTATATTCACCAGATCACACAAATAAAAAAAAAGACGTCAAGCTTAATATCTAGCGATTGTTTATGATTTACCGTAATTACATGCCTACGTGATTTAATAGAACCAATAATCAGTTCAACAAACGTGTGAAATGACCTTTACGCACAGGTAAATAACCCACTAATCAATCACATTCCCACGTTAGTAAATTAGTATAAGTTTCATGTTTTCAAAGACAGTTTTACCCGAAAATTCATGAAAAAATAACATGCACGAGTAAAATTGCATATAAAGTACAATAAATAGCCGAGATTTTTGTCAGTTACATATTTTTCAGTAAATTTTAGTAGCACACAAATTTGTTATTGTCTTTTTTTGGTACGTTTTCTTTGTGCTTTTGCTATATTTCAAACTTATATGAAAAAAAGAAAGCAATACCCTTTGTCCAGTTTAAATATCTTAGAAAAAATCGGGTAAAACAAAATTTACGTGACTTATTGTGGTAAATTCACAACGCTATTGCATGCGCGACTTACCACGGTAAAATTAGTGTCATTTTTACAAGTACACTTTCCCCTCGATTGATAATGAATGAACGAACACGTCTAAATGGAAAAAATGTTTCATAGGTCATTGCTAAAAAACAGCAAATAAGCTTTCGAGTATCCCACATGGGAATTTGGGCAATTTTCAGTGCCTTTGTATAAATTTGTGTGTTCAATGTTATTGCAAAGTTAAATATTTATACTCGGCGTACTATGTAAAGCTCACAGCATTAATGTTATGAATATTAGATGGCTATTTCTCCCTCTAGATAAAAAAAAACACCGAGTTCTTTGTTTGGTGGAGGCGCCGGTTTCATTCAGTTGATACAAATTGATTTTGGTGTTTATTAAATATGAATAATTACAAGTAACATCAACGGTATTATTTGCTTATAAATTCGTAATTTAACAGGAGTAGTTATCTTCTTATTGATTCTTTAATAATTTCTCTTATTTGTCCGGTATTCGAATTGAAAATTTGGATGCCGATGGAGGAATTTTACAATAGCCCTCTTTGATTTACGTTCCTTCTTTAATAAATCAGTCAAAGCGAAGCAAGCAACCTCAAACATCCTTTCGTTACTTTTTCGTAAACATGCTCGTCTTATTTAGTTTCCTTTTATGGACTAACTTATCTTCTATTTATTACTTATTTCGTGACTTGTAACGACCGCGTAAATCAGAGCAAGCTCCTTATCGACGCTGTAAATTTGCGAAGGCATCGCCGCCACAATGTTCCTCCCGGTTCCGCTATAAACATCCTCAAGATTTACGCTCCATCCATAAAAGGATCGCCGCATTACTTGGCTTGAACTAACTTCGCGCTTCGGAATGAAAAGACAGAGTATACGTACGTCTACAAAATCAAAAAGGTTAGTGTATTAATTAGTTCGGAAGGTTTTTTTTTGTTTAAAAGGTAATGACGATTTGAATGCTTTTTAAGTGAAGTTAATAATAACTTAAAAGGTTTTTTATACAGTTGATGTTGCAAGAGGAGAATCTCATGCACCAGTAGTTCTTAACCTTAAAGGTAATAAAGATGGGAAGCGCGCTTGATATTTGTAGGTTTGCTAATACAGTGGCGCTGATGCTGGAGTCACAAACAACCCGAAGAGCGGTAAATTTAAATTGCTCTAAATAATGATTGGAATTGTATATAAAGTCGTTTGTACCAATACATTAATCTTGAATTTATCCACTTGTCGCGTTGCTACTTTAAAGAGGTACTGAAATCTGTACACGGAAAAAAATCTCTTGGAATGTTATACAACAATATTGTAGAGAAAATATTGTGGCAGTAATTAGCACAATTATGTAACCTCATCACAAATTTTTGTTAATTTTACATGTTATTTTCACAAATAATACTAATAATAAAATTGTGGTTAAACTTGTGTGGTATAGTTTCATACAAGTGTAAAGGCCGCTTTACAGCTCGCAATTTTTTGTATTAAATTGAGCGTAATGAAATATTAGGACAAGTTCTATTTCGTGCAATAGCAATAAAATTGTACACAGCTGATGGAAATCCATTGAATGCGCATGCGCTATTTGTATGCACGCAATAAAAAAATGCGAACTGTAAAGCGGCCTTAACACTTTTTCCAACAATGTTTTTGTCAAGACGTATACGACAATATTGTGTCAATCTTTGACCCAAAACTCCCTATTTTTTCAACATTTTTGTTTTAAATAAGTGGTCTAATTCAAATCCACCAATGGCAAAGCGGTAAAAACTAACAATGAGCTATTTGCAGTCGTCAGAGGGCGTTTTTCGAGTACAGCTCTATCAACATTTTAACGTATTGCTGTGTGATTGTAATAAATGAACTTGCAAAATGAAATTAACAAGGAAAAAGAAAATTAAATTAGCTAGCTCAACGGATAAAAAATTAAAAGGCGCAAAGGAACTATTAACCTCAGAGTTACCCTCGCAAATTAAAACTTGAATCTAATCACGAAAAGTAAATTGTGAGTGAATGAACTCTGACTTTCTTAAAAACCCCAGAAATTGAAAAGGTTTAAATAAAAAAAAAGAACAGTATTTTTAACCCAACGAAGATAATTAACAATCAAAATTTATTTTTATAAAAGGGTTAAATTACAAAGGTGCAGAGAAAACCGTGCACTGAAGGTTCTGGCCTAAAATAAACTGCACTTGATTCTAAATTACAATAGGACAATGCTATTTCCTATAAAAAGCAAAAGATTTGGTTGTTCAGGAAGATAATCCAATATCTTTCAATTTCAAAACACGTGGTTTTAACAAAATAAAATAAACGTGAATACTTTCAAGAAACTAACAAGAATGAAAAACTAAATGCAAGCACAATGCTTCTTCTCACCCAAACGAGGTGATAGATAAAATAAGAATCAGCAAATTGAAAACGGAAAAATTAACTCTTTAAACTATAATGAGAGAATTACAACTAAAATATATTTTCTGCACAAAAATAATAAATGATTTTATATTTATAATGTGCACACCTCAATGTAATAACAATTATTATAAAGCGAATTCCTTAATGGACAAAATATTCACAGAAATCAAATCATAAAATCTCAAGAATTACAAAATGGCAGCAAAGATTTAAAAATACATCTACTCACGTAAAGTCAACCAAGGAACTGCCTGACAAAACTCTACAACGCACCCGTATAACAGTACGAACAACGCAAACGCACAAATCACCGACAAAATCTAACAGAATTCGCGTTAAACCTAACTGCGGCTAGACACAAAAATGAAAGGAATTGATTTAAAAAAACTTAACACTTAAATTAAATAAATCATACAATTAACTCTTAAACTATAAATTACAAAAATAAAACTAAATTTTCTCGGTACAATGATTCAGCAAAACGGAAAAATCATGACAACGAAACTAGGCAACTTAAAATATACTCAACGATAACGCGGGTAAACTAAACTACAGCAGTATATTCAGTTTATACCATACTTTACACGGTCATTTAAGCATTTTGAGCTGCTAACGTGGTTTGTGCACCTATTAGATATACCTAATTTCGGAGTAATGGATAGTTTTTGGTAAATAAACTATAACAGTAGACTCTGGAAAAACTACTAGATGAAAGGTAAGACAAATTGAAAGTTTAATATTATAGTATAGCTTAAGTAGGGAAATACATGTAACGGCATTCAACACAGACATGCCCGCGTCCGCGTTCAGTACACGTAACAGTTCCCAAGCGGTTTGGGAACTGTTGAGAATTCGTTTCAAAAATGTAACACTGGATCAGTAACATATTACGGAATGGTCGCTCTTTTGTGTAGTGACAACAGTTACTGATATGCATCGTATTCGAACTCAGAATGCCGCCATTGTCTCCCATTAATAAATCAGTAGGCTGTCGATTTATCTGTATTTAGAAGTTAATAAGCATATTACCATGCCACTGGTAGGAATAAATGCTTAAAGCAAAAAACCTTTCTTGAATGATGGCTTATATTAAATACATCCCTTAATGTAGGCATGTTTAACTACTCATTGTGTCTTATACATCTTGTGAAATTACAACTTAAGTTATAAAACCATTTTTTACTTCAGTAGTTAAATAGCATCACTTAAGTATAGAAGATAATCTTGCCAAAAATAAATACATTATCATTCCACACAATGAATGAAATATGATTTATTTAATTCAAATCAGTAGAATGTTTAAGTTTAGAATATAAAATGTATTATGAAGAAATTAGGTTTCTATTTAAGAAATCAAATATTAACTCAACTTCAACTCTTTTTCTACAAACCACAAATCAGTTTTCTCAATTTACGGAAATAACTGTGCGGTAGCAGTTAAAATGCTCGATATTCTGGTTAGAGTTTTAAACATCTGAGTTTTCTTACATCAAAACATCAAACGGGTTGTGTTGGGTTAATATCGTTACAAACATATTTGTCTTAATTAAAAACGATATAAATTCAATTTAATCTAACAATAAGTAAATATTCCTACCAGTGGCAGTATTTTACTGCATGTGTAGCGTACAGGTGGTGATGACTCAGATTTTACTACAGCACTTCTTAAGAATAACTAAGAGCATAATTTCTACGCAATATCCTATGGCTTGATGATAAAGAACTCATTCGTGTTATCTAACCTTAACTCATTTTTGTTTTAGATAACGAAGTAAATGAAGAAAGCTTAAATAATTTAACTTTAGATGACATTAAGGAGCCTATATCTGTATTGGGTGTTCAAAAATATTCGAGATCAAATTTAAAGAATATTTTTCAACTGTACAGGTATTTTCTTAACTCAATAAGTAAACACAGTTTAGATCACCAAATCGGAACCATGTCATATGCGTCTGCAGCTTTGCATATCAAACCACCCGCTAACAATGTCACGAGTTAGTAGGTATAAAAACACACTTTTTAGAACCACGAACAACTATGTATATTCTTTCACAAACTCCGACAATCGACTCCCCCGAGTCTTTCTCTGGCGGCTAACCCGAGCCCTCGCATCCTATGTCTTCATTTGCTGACTCAGTTACTATTTCTTTTAACGATCATACCACAGGAAACGAGGCTTCGATTTTCGCCTATTATACTTATTATTTATGTAATGCATAATGGAACTTTCCGTGGCAATACCATACCTAATTCTAGAATGGATCTCGCTATAATAAAAGTACAAAAATGACCGAATATGAAAGCAAGCTCTATTAATCCTGAAGACGACCCCGGCACAGTGTCCACCCCAGTCCGAAGTTTCGTCTAATTCGACGCCGAAAAACTTCACTCCCTCCACAGAACGAAAAGAGGCACCGTGCAAGGAAACGTCAATGTCAAAATTGTGATTCGATTGCTTGGAGTGGAAGAACATATAGATAGGTTCATATGCAACTTATTCGCAGAGAGCCATCCCTCCAGGTAGACCAACGGCAATGGATCAGTGTTCGTAACAAGTGCAGTTGTATCGTCAGCATATAAAAATAATGAAAACCTGATAAAATCAATAATGTCGTTAATAAAAATAATAAATGAAATTGGGCCTAAAACACATCTTTGAGGAATACCAACAGTAACAGGTAGTGATTGTAAATTTACCGATTTTTTCATTTACCGGTAATTCGGTAAATAAAAATGAAAATATCGGTTTACCGGTAAATTACCGGTAATTTTTTTTTCATGTGTGACATTAATGGGGATTCCCCAAGAAAATAGGGTTAGAAGTTAGGCTAGAATAATACATATTTTACACAATCTTAAGGCATAATATTAGCATTTTGTAATAAATATTTGTATTTAATTATTTTAAACAGTTGTAAGAAGTAAAACAAAATATTTAGGGTTCAAATTTTAAAGTTATTTTAGAACAATGTTGCATTAATGTTCTCTCATAATGTGGTGTATTCAAAATTGCTATTAATTTAAATACGTGAAATGTTGTTCTTATATATTATTATTTTTAAATATTAAAAAATGAGACATTTACTTACTCTTTAAGAAAAACGATTTTAAACTTTTAAAAATCTTAAAAAAACTCCAGAGCACAAATCACATATGCTAACTCAACTTTTTACGAAAGATAAGTAAAACAGAAAAAAACCAAAAAATGAAGAGAATTGAAATTGCACTTGTTGACAAAGGCAGATAGGAAAAGTGGGGTGTTTTGCTTCCTACCGTCCTAGCAACAAATGAACATTAATCCCGCTTTTCTTTGCGTTGCTTTTCGTTATCCGTCTTGTTTCCATTCTTATTTTCTTTTATTTCTACACGACCTTTTTTTAATTTTTTGATTCCTTCTCTTTCTGACTAACTCGGTGGAATGGAGGTTATACGTTTCTAATCAAAAGTTTTTGTCAGTTTCTTTTCTATATTCTCTATTCTAGGGCATTACAGCGGTTCTCAATCTCAAAAAAGTTTAAATTAAAATTAAACAAAAAACATCTCGCATTAAATTAATAAGTGTACTTTTTTTTTATTTTCAATGTCCCTTTAGATCTTTAAATACATATCTATAAAAACAATATTTCGTAGATAAAAATTTCTGCTATGGATTTTTCAGTTACTGAATTACCGGTAAATTTTTGTAATTTACCGGTAAATTTACCGAACGTTTTTTGGTCAATTTACCGGTTAACCGGTATACAACCCTTAGTGACAGGTAAATGTAAAGATGAAAATTGTTTAACATGATTATTCGACGATGTAAATGATTAAATTTAACAAATTGACGTCTTCCAGAAAGGAAGGAGGAAGGATCACAATCGCAAGTTGGTTTGTACTCGCGATTGTAATCGCAGTCACAGACGCACCACCGAAATCAGTTCTTAAGGGAAGTGCTCGGCTAATAGAAGTGCTCGTTAAGGGAAGTTTCACTGTACTACTTAAATACTTATCGCACAAGATGTATGTAGTTCTCTCTAATTCCGTTAGCAATTTTGAAAATATTTTGGAATATATTATGAAAAATTACATCAATCTTTATCAGTACGGAATATTTTAGTATTTTCAAACCCTAGTTCGTAAGTAAACATCCTCTATAAAGAAAGCAATTATTAAATTAATTCTTTCATATTATAGTAGTTACGGTTTCTAAAAGTCTCATTTTTTTCGGTTGTGTGTAACAGATTTTTTTACTTTTTTTATTTTAACAATGTCAATGAGTCAATAAGAAAATCAGACTTAAAATATTTAAGATACTTAAAAAAAAATAACTCTTACCGTTCACAAAAACAAAATCAATATCCATTCAAGTAAACTTGAATTCGTAAACAATTGAACTAATCGTCCATTCTAAAAGTGTTTGCCTTCCTTTAACATCGTTTCCATTGAGGGGTTGCATGGCAATTCCTTCGCCTGTTAAACATCAATAAAACCATCGACTTTATCGAGTCTGAACGTTAAGGGAAATTCAACAAATTTTAATAAATTTATCCTACGGAACTGGCGCACGCGCACCTGTCCACATTTCAGTTTTCCAAGTGCGGTAGTCCTACATCTCATTCGCGTTTTATCCCCGTACTCGAAGGATGTAAGCGGAATCGCGCGCGCACCGAACACGTGATTTTCACACAGTTATCCTGTCCGCTTTACCCATCCCTGACAGTCGTCCTAAGTAGGATCCGTCAACGGGCAGATAACCACAAACAAGCCCCAACAGATTTACCCTATCGGTCCAGAGAAGTTCCAAGGAGGATTTCGAACATTTTAATTACTCAAAATTAAGTGGTTTTAAAGCGAAAGTGAATGAATTTTAATTATTTTTTTAATAATATTTTTCTAATTTACATAAATAAATATATGCAAGAATAATAATTATTCTAAAGTCGGTATAATCCTTATATATAAAACTAAGAATTGATCTATTTTTTTTTTTTTTAGTCCTAGCATGTAGAGTTTCGGTTTGACTCCGTTACAAATCTCCTCCTCGATATCAGTAGTGTACAGTCACGGCGCGTAAGCAGTGTGGACCTTTCAAAAGACCATGAAAAGTGTTTTCGTATTAGCCTTTGTCACTTTTATCGCGCTGTGCGGAGGCCTAACAGCACCTGCCTGTGTTTGTGACAGAAGGGAGTGCGAGTACATCAGCGAAATTGATTGCCCCGGCTTGGGAATTGTCGTCTGGGATCCCTGCAAGTACGTAAACATAACACATACACACACACACGAATGCGGCGATTTTTGTTTGCCCCCGAATCGGTCGATATTCGATCAAACCACCCTTGTATATTGGCTCGTCCTCCCCTGAAAATATATGACGGGGATTGCCCTGTCAGAGTCCTGATGATGATCGCCACGCTGACGAAATATGTGCGTCGTAAAATTGGTTTTCCTATCCGTATACAAATAAGGAATCTTCAGTTTGATTAGTAAATATAATACGCAATCCGAATGTGGGTGGAGGATAATGCAGGGTAGAAGAGCGGTTTTATTTGCTGAGCACATCTTCGAGTTATATATATAAATATAAAAAAAAAACTGTATGAAAACTTGACGTAAAAAGATCCTGTTTTCTTTTTATATTCTTATTTGCACTGGCATTATGGTTCATTTTTCCATTCTTGCCGGCGCCATTTATCAAAAAACGAGCTCCATAAATTAGCTTTTCAGTAACGGCCTGTCCGAAGCAGTTTTTTTTTTTACTTGCCTGTCCTTCTGTTAAGTATCAGATACCAGTCGGTTGGTCTTAAATTTTATTCTAGAAAGCTTTTTCAATATTTTAACAATAAATTATTTCTATTACGATAAATTTTATTTAAAGATAAATTATTATTTGAGTAAATAGTATTAAAATAAAAATGTAAGCTGATACAAACATAGTTGCATGGATTTGAGTACTA
The DNA here is from genome assembly GCA_004143645.1 of Protaetia brevitarsis. NCBI lineage: Eukaryota > Metazoa > Arthropoda > Insecta > Coleoptera > Scarabaeidae > Protaetia > Protaetia brevitarsis. The sequence continues at coordinate 100,859 of RXPK01000490.1, read as the reverse complement.
AAAGTGTCAATTTACAAAATTGGGAAAATATGATCAGCATTTCAGTTGTCTGTCAAAGAATTCATACAAACGGATTGATGCGTTTTTACGAATAGTTTTGGTATTGACTACTCAAATTCAAAACACTATTTCAAAAAATTGAAGCCAATCTTACAAAACTTGCGACACCGATGAATTGATGGTTTATTCTTATGCAGAAGTTTTACATTATGTGTATTTGATTTCAAACTAATATTTCTAAATTTATTCCCATTAAGTCCCACCCTTTTTCCTCCTATGAATACATGCTAGTCAATAAAATGAAAAATGAATGCAAATAATGAGGTCTTGTGCAGGTGATTTGTGCGCTCGGAAATGTTTTTTTAAGAATAAAAAATCGTTTGAGATCACATTTGTTTTTTGGTATTTCATCTCACAATAATTTACAGTTTTTAAATAAGTGGAGAAATATCAATTACTTGATTAATATTGAATGGGCTAATTATATTCGGTATTATCAAACAAAAATCCACCAAATTTGTTGATACCCTGATAGTTATTTTTTTTTTAATATTTCGTCTTCATTAATATTTTCTTAAAAATAGCAATTGCTATTTTCAAAACATGCTAACTAATCTGGACTTATACTTATTACATGGTCGGCATTTTTATTAAGCTGATAATTAAATATGATTACTAGAGGCCGGATTATATGCAAAAAAAACTAAAAATATGCGGGTGTTTTAGCTTAAATATGCACTTGAAGAAAGGTAAAAGAAAGCTGGAATACTATAGATAAATAAAACTCGGATACTTAAAATATGCTGAATTACTACAAAATATGCAAATAATATGCAAATAAGCAAATTTACGCAAACAGCATATTATCCGGCTTTTAATGATTACTAATGTAAATTTTTATAATCAGGATTTTTTTTTTATTTTAACTTATAATAAAAAAAAGTTTAGATATTTTTAATTTTACTACGCTCTATATATGCCATACTGGAGTTTAAAAATAGCAATATTGGGGCTGCGTTTATATATTGTAAATCTTATTTTGTTCATTTTGCAACGGTATACGGTTTTTTGAGTTTCTAAAATATTTCAAAGAAATAAAAAAAATATTTCAACTTTATATTCCACACCGAGGGTTTATTTATATTTATTTATTATTATTATTACGGCCAGAATGTATCTGTAGCGAAACAGTTTTGCGAAAAGGATATTAATTAAGAACTGCATTCGAAGCATTATGACATACTTCCTTGTTTTAATTTCGCTCCATGTAAGCCGTAGGCAAGGCTTACATGGAGGAAATTAAATTTCAAAACACAGCTGTTTGACATTCCGAGTTGGAGAAACAAGTTAAAGAATATGTGCATCATCGCTTTGCATTGAAGTATTTCATGTGAATTCCATCACAGCATTTGTTACGAGCAACAGTTTATTGGCTCTCGAATATCTGCAACGTTTGTCGCGTACAGGAATGTCCTTGCTTTAGTTATTACCACATTAAATAATAACACTGAATGAACTATCAATTCATTTATGCCTGCGGCTTCCATGAGACAGAACTTTATTTCTGATTGAATCGTGTTGAGTCGAGACTTTATAGAAAATTACCGATTTCTTAAAAATTAATTATGTGCTTAAAAAATGTGTTTTTTTAAAAAGTTTGTTCAGATTTGCACTTAACATCTTGTGAGTTTTATGTATAATAGGTAACATTCAAACGCAAGAATTCTTGCTTTGATGATTTTGGAGATATTTTGACATTAGCGACAATTACTTGATTAGTAGTTACTACAAAAAATCAAATATTTATTTACTCTGCCTTGACACTGTCGTAAAAATGTCGTTTTACACACAAATGAAGATAAATTGAATATGTACGCTTTGTCGGCGGATCTCAGTGTGTTGGGATCTTTCTTGTAGTGTTACTTGTAAGCTGAAGGATGCATGAAGGAAATGAAAATGTAGGCGACGTTTATAATAAAATTCATCCAAGTGTGCTAAGACGGAGAAATAGAAATACATTGTCAAATCAATCAAGAAGGCAACAATTTTGAACATCTTGGTTAGTTGTTTTTGATCTGTTTAAAGAAATATGAAAAAATACTGGCAAAAACGGACATTATTCTTACTTTCTTCAAACACAACTAATAAAATTGCTTTAATTTTAATGCTCATTTAAATAAAAAAACAACTGTAGATTTTTGCGATCAAAAAAATTCTTTTGATCACACTTTTTAGCAAGTGCTTTTTACAAAATTCAAAAGGGTTTGTTCGTTTCCCAGGTGTTTGACCATGTGTAGTTTTAGAAAGAGATAAGAAATAATATCTATTTGTTAGCTTGGTTCAATTTTTCGCTAACGTGTCTAATTGTAAGTTATTACACCTAATAGCAGAACAACTTGGTTGAATATACAGTGGTGTAGTGGTTATGTACGCTAAAGATATTTTTAATGTATTAATTGTAAAATAAAGTAAATAATTTATGAATCATAAACAATAAAGTAACAATATAAATATGTATTTAATGCCTTTTGATCTTTTTATCCTTAGAATAATATTTGCAAAATAAGTTGTATCTTGTGTCTTTACATTTTTCTTATTTTATTTATAAAACACAAATCTCAGGATTTAGGTCAATCACGTTCTCTTTATTTGTTAATTTTTATGCATCAGAAAGGAGTTGTTTTATGTGGATCACACTGCTACTATTGTGGATCCTCAGCATCGAATTCTTGGAATACTGTATGAAGAATCGGTTGGTCTTAAAGTGTTCAAAATCAGTTAGAATGCAGTTTTCTAATAAAAATTCTCAATAAGCCCAAGCTTTGTATTCTGATTTACGTAAGCGTTGTTCAACATTTTTATTTTCACTTCATTATACTATCTTTTTCAGTTTTATTAATTAATTGAGTGATTAATTAACTATTGTAGCTACTGATAGCACAAACGCATTTTAGAAATAGTGATATTAAATAACTCGCTTTTTCAAAGATATTAAGATGCCTATTGAATAATAATAATGATAAAAAAATCAGAAAATAAAATCTTTGATTTGTGTTTTAAAAGGTACCTTATGAAGTTATTTTTTTTTAAATATTCTATTGCAGGAGTAGCTATGTACCATAACATAATCTAGTTTAGGCACAAATCGTTATTTATTTCTTAACAGAGTAAGTTTAGTAATAGGCTAATCAAGAGTTTCATCGTTTCAAACGGATTGCCACGACATGCATCTGAATATCCGTTCAGGAGATAGTAAATACATGCACGTCAATAGTGATTACAATAAAGGGATATCAACAAAGGGATAGGCAAGAGATGGCAGCACAGCGATGTACAAATTGAGGGTTGCCTGTCGCTGACAAACATATTGATTCCTTGTCGACCATTTGTATGTATTTGCATAAGGTACAAATCGTCGGAAAGGAAATTTAGTGCGTTTTTACTGCGATTTTCATGTACGACATGACAAACTGTTGACAGGTCCATTTACATCACATAGTTGAAATATCCTGTGTATATAGGTGACAGGTTCCAGGAGATCACCTAAAGATGCGCAGAATGTGATACGAGATACGGTAATATACAGTACGAACGAACACAGATGTGTTTATGATGCTCATAACGTAATGAATTAGGCACTTAAATGATAGTATAGATTGACGAACAACAGTTAAATATGGAAGCGGAACATTTACGCTTTTTTTCGTTGGTCATATTTATTGATCAAAGTATAGTTAATTTCATATTATGTTTAAATTGCTTATCACATTTTCCTTTGTTGTATTAAACAAGTGCAAATGTCCTTCCGTTTTGAAATGAATTGTCAGTGAAATGTTCAGTTTATTATTACTAATTCAAAAATTTATAGATGTGACCAATCTTTATATAATTTCCAGATTTATTTTCTTGTATTAAAAATAGCACAAAACTTGCGGTCATATAATATTAGATATTCATTAACTAGAATAACTTAATTTGTTAACACAATAACTGTGGAAATGCGCTATCCCTGTAACATCAGCTTTCCCATATACTCTATTAAATAATCATACATATATTACACAATTTCTCTAGCTACGTTTCGATCATGTTCGGTCTTCTTCAGGCTAACAACGATAACTAATTAAGTTTTTTTTTTAAGAAGAAATTTGAAATATTTGTCTGTTAAATTTTAATACAAAGTTGTCATAGGAATTTGATATATTTAACGCTATATGGTTGGCTAAACACAAAGAATTTTTAGAAATGTTGGAAGCTCAAAATTATCGATTATTTAAAGTTTAAAAGTGCCTTATAAAATTCCTATCGAGGCCATGCAGAACTTCAGTAACTTGAAGTACGAATAATAAGGTTATTCGATCCGTTTCTAAAAGAAATGTTCGGATTTTTCAAGAAGATAGCGTACAGGGATTGCTTAATGTTCTTATTGACACAGATTAGCCAGATTTTCATACTTTTGAGATATTTGATGAAGCATTTCATTATTTTTACAATAAATTCATATATTACATCAATATATTTTTTTTCCATTAAAAGATTTACATTTTCTACTAAACAAAATAAATACAATTGGGTAACAAAAGAAGTAAAGACTTACAACTAAAACATCCCCAATTAAGGGATATTTATCTTGAAACTAATCGTCAACACAATGCCTTATTATGTTCTACAAAGTCATTATATTTTTCAAATAAAATTCTTAACTCTGGTAGCCGAAGTCGTGAAATATGGTCTGTCATATCAAACATTACTGGTAAGAAGAGAAACAATAATAAAGATATCTCGCTTCATGGTGCGTGACCATCTGGTTGATGATCTGTGGAGCTAATACTTTTAATAAATTCTTCGTGGGTGGACTTCTCAATATTGTGAATAATATAACAAATAATTCAACTGTAAACTTAACTAAAAATAAAGGACGCAGCGGCGTTAGTCGTAGTATGTGTGCTTTGCCATTTAGCGAGGAGAAAATATTATTTATTTTTTCTAAAATAAAGAATAAACGTACTTCAGGTTTTGACGACGTACCTTGCTCCATTCTGAAAAAGACTCTAGCACATTTAGTTCACCCTCTAACGCAATTAATTAATATGTACTTTGAGAGTGGTGTTTTTCCTGCAGTTTTGAAAGTGTTGGTTGTTCATCTCATCCACAAAAAAAAAGATAGAGAGGATAGCGTGCCGGACAACCGACCGGTTTCAGTGGGCTTCGGTTTCTCGCAAGGTATTTGAGTACGCAATGCTATCGATGCTATTACATCATTTACAACATAATCATATTATGGTCAATAGACAACATGTTTTGGGTGGGGTATTCTGCTAAGTCAGCTGCTTCATCAATGATAGTGTATTTGTATTTTGTGATCTTTCGCGCGCTTTCGATTGTGTCGATTATTCTATTTTGGTGGAGAAGCTGGTGCTTTGTGGAGTTCGTGGCGTGGTTGCGGAATGGTTTATTTCCTATCTTACTAATAGACAGTAATTCGTTCAGTTAAATCATTTAAAACGTCGTAAAGAAGTTATTTTCATTGTATCTACCTATAACCTTTGCAGTACCACAGGGCTCGATTTTGGGTCCTGTCTTATTTGCACATAAACCTTGAAAAAACTAATTATATTAATGTCGATGTATCCGTAAGTAATATTTCTTTATCATCAAAGAATGGTTTGAAATTTCTCAACATTTATCTTGATGAAACTATAGATTGGGAGAAACATTGTGCTAGTGTCGTAGCTCACATGAATAAAGCTTGTTATCAGATTAGAACATGAGCTGACAAATTGAGTAATTTATTACTCTTAAACTCGGTTTTACCTTTTTATTATAGTGAAGATCACCTGAGACTGTCATATGGTATTTCCTACTTGGGATCTTTCATCCATGCACACAGAGTTTTGCTCGACCAAAAACGAATAATAAAATGTATTGCTAATATTAAAACAACTTAATCTAACCCTTTTTTAGTAAAGAGTCTAGTCGGTAAAGCATATGAAAACTGCACTCGCATCTGATGAAGGGTTATTACCTTGTTTTTATTGTTCTTCATTTAAAATAGCCATACAATTAACCTCATATCCCTAACCCCTATTGTATGGGAAAAAGTAGGGTGACAATCCCTAACGTAAATGTTTTTTTTTTCAGTACCTATTGAAGGTATTTTTATGAAATTTAAACTGTACTTGACTATCCATAAACTCATTATAATGTTTTTTTTCAGAATTTTTGTGACACTAGAAACTGTAAAAAACGAGAAGTATATTTTTTTGGGAGTGATTTTTTATACCAACCCCCAAAGTGACACCTACCAGAAAAAGTATATCTTATTTGTTCATTGGTAAGCTACTACATGTTAAAGTTATAAAAGGGTCGAATTGGTGGAACATAGTTAAAAAAAATAAAAACCAATTATGGATATGTGCATATGTATCAATTATTTACCACAAACTATATTAAAACCCGTGAACTATCTCTATACCTACCGTCATAAATATGTTCTTATAAGAAAATATACACCTACAAATAAATTAAAACAATCAATATTTTGTAACTCATCGGATACGGTGGCGACTACTCAGTACTATAGTCGATGAAATATTGGATTGGACCCGTCGAATATGCGATTTTACAGTATTCGATCGCACGAATTTCAAACCTGTAATGTGTGATGTAGACGCGGTACAATGTTATGTATAATGCGCTATAATGAGCATGTAGTGACCTATTCCCAGGACGATTCGATTTTCATACAAGTTTTGTCAAGTTATAAGAAGTTAACTAGCGAGTCAAAACATAGTTACACTTAGATTTAGGCAAAGGAAAATTGTATTAATGAAAGTTAAATTGTTTTATTGAGTATTTTGCATACTACATACTCATTATGGAGCATTATAGCATAACATTGTACCGCATCTACATCACACATCACAAGTTTGAAATTCGTACGGTCGAATGCTGTAAAATCGCATATTCGACGGGCCCAGGAGAGCACCATCTTCTGTTGGAGTCTAACTCTATAGTCGCTGCCTGAAGTTTTAAAATTAAGTGAGAAAGAAAAGATATTCAAAGTTAAGTTTAAAAATATATTACAACAAAATTGTATTTATTCCATGGACGAATTCGTTGGCTTGTTTAGCAATTAAACTGCTAATACTTTATATTTGATTTTTTGTATTATGTGTGTGTATTGTATTGTTTAATTTTGACATGCTTAATATACACTTATGCATGTATCAACTAAGCAAATAAATATATTATTATTATTATACAAATTATATGAATCGGTATAAATGGTAACGATTCCTAGTTCCCATGAGAATCGTATAAATTATACGAATCACATGAATACGACCGGTGACTAATCTATACATATACCAGTATGATACTAGTATGGGATTGATTCCAATACGACTTTATTTTCTATATACGACTTCAAGTTAGATACGGATCCGTATAAATATCATATGCGGGAATCCAATAAACTACTCGAATCGAAATGGTTATGAATTGCCTAAATTCGAGCCATTCACGCTGTATATGTATACATACACAGTAGGCGGTATATTTGAAATTTAAATGATAGCAATTAGGGCTTCGGTTGGTTAGTAGAGTAAGATTTGAGTTATTGTAAGGGCGGCGGATTGTATTGTTAGTCAAAACACATCTGATTCGGCTTATTATTAGGACGATGGCGGCAGCACCAGCCTTTATAATTGGCGCCTAATAATAAATGTACTCCTTCATGAGAGGTTGAATACGTTCCATAGACGTACCGCGTACGTATTTAGCTACGAATGTGTATGCCTGAATCGGCGTGTGTTGTACGTGCGATGGTGGCTTTTACCCGTAAATTTACCCACATTTGCTCGTGCGTGTCCTTGAATCGGAAAATATGGTGGAAATGAATAATTCATCCGTTTTAGGGGTCCGTAACGAAATTTAGTTCTTTGTTTACTAATAATTTTAATAAATAAATATATCCCGAGATAATTAACAATTCCTAAGTTATTTAAGCACTACTGTTACGTATTTTTTGTATTATTTTACATAGATAATTATTATACTAATCAAAACAAACATCGTATATATTTTAGTTTCAAATTTGGTGGAGGACGCCGATGTTGAAGGTATAACCTTAATGAATTCTAACGTATTCAGAGATTATTTTTAAGTAGATGTTTCTGTTTGTTAACAAGCACTTTGTTTACGAAAGATAAGATAAAGAATTTTTTTGCAACACTTTTTGTACCTATAGTATAGGACCATTTCCTACAAAAGTGTAAATATTACCGTTGTTATTACAGATAGACAGTAAAATTTAAAAATGGAGTAATATATAGGGTGTTCCACTTAAAACAGCGGAGCAAGAATGCGTTTTCCCACTTTTGGAACAAAAAAAATTTTTAGGTTACCCAGCATTAAATTCTGTGAAACTTTTGTATAAAAGATTTTTTCCTAAAATAAAAAATAAAGCTGTAATCAAGGACCCAGACCACTATAGATGCTAGGAAAAAAAGATAGGTATTTTTGGAATTAATACATATCCATAATCAGTTCTCAGTTTTTTGGCACCAAGAAAAATATTTAATTTTGCTGGCTTGCCTATTTTTTTAAATTAAATATAAAAACGTAAATATTGTGTAATTTTATTATTCTCACAGTTTCTTTCAGTACAGCGTGAATGAGATGTTAGTATGAAATTTACAGCTGTTACTAGTGATAACTTTTTGATGTTTGTGTATTTTTTGTTTTAACAAAATTAATAAAATTCCATGAATCTTTGGCAGATAGTAGAAGTATTAGATAATTCCTTTTCTGTTAGAAAATATCTAGGTGTTGCGTACAGTCGAAATCTTTAGAAATGTCATAGGGCAATATGCATATACCAGAATCACCCAGAGTAGTATATCTCCCCCTTTTGAGGGGGCCAACGCATTCAAATATTCCAAATATGCTCATCTAACATAAGCAAGGCACCGTGAAAATACAATTTATGGTTGCTCGTTAGCATAAGTGGGTGCAATGTTTGTTTACTTTTCACATAAGCATATCTGTATATCACGCGTTTACCGAAAATTGAAAAACAATATACTAAAAAAAAATAATTTATTTAATTTTGTCAACTTACTACTTACTTTTGAAACTCTTAACTTATATAAATAGCCGTTTTGATTTATTACATTCTATTCGCTCTCAATGTAAGACTCAACAAAGCTAGTTTTCTTTCAGCACCAAATCATTCATTTATTTGGCATCACAGAACGTAACGCATTTATTAACAGCAAGTACAACGATGGATTAATCGAGCACGAGAAGAAGAAAACCAGTCGTTAGAAACAATCAGAGAGGGCCGTAAAGGTGCCACTAACCGCGAGGAGGACGCTGAAATATTAAATATAGTTGCCGAAAACCCATTTACGCTTAGAAGTTAAAACCATTACTGGGTTGGTAACTGGACACTGTCCTCTGAAAAAAGATCTATACAACACAGGCCGTGTAAGCGAACCGTGGTGTAGAAGATGCGAACTATAGGAGGAAACGAGTTTACATGTAATCTGCACATGTGAGGAATTGAAGGAACTCAGGCAGAAATATTTCGGGAGAGATTTATTGGAGCCCTCGAAGGTCCTCAAGTTTCCACTGGGCAAGATACTGGGCTTTATAGAGAGCCCCAAGCTGCTCGAGTGGAAATAAGAGAATCAATAGGGATGGTACATGAGCACCTAGCTCAAGTGCCCGCACATCAAGTGCCCACCCTAACTTGAATGAATGAATGAAATGAACCCATTTACGTATTTCGTAAAAATTAGGGAACAACTTAATTTACATTGCTCCCTAGCCATCATCAGCCGAAGATTACATAAGGCTGGTTATCATGGTAGAAAGCCTGCGAAGAAAGCGACACTTACACATGAACACGCTGCCACCAGATTTCTTTTTTGCCAGCAAAATTTAAATAGGAACTAGCAGAATGTAATCTTTTCTGATGAAAAGAAGTTTTCTTCCTCCGAAGATGCTCCTGTTGTCTTATAGAGACGAAAAAATACTAGATAGAATGTAGAAAACATAAGACAACAGTTCACTGCAGGAAGAATAGCAGACGGTTATTGGGGCTCGATGTGCGATGGAGGTTCTGAAGTATTGATAATTGTAACACGACCTCGCTTCACGTCAGAGCGTTACGTCCAGGTATTAGAAGAAGTGTTGAAGCCTTCTGTAAGGGCCGTATATACAGAAGATGAGGTGGAATTAATTACCTATGTACAGGGAAACAGCCCGGTACATACTGCTGGAATTGTAAACAGGTGGTTCACTGATAATAATAACAGGAACCTGCAAATCCCTAATCCCATAGAAAATATGTGGGCATCTATGGTAACACAGTGAGAGGATTTGGAGCAACATGGTATTCGATAAAGAAATGTCGCACACACACCCTCAACATGTGCAAACTATTTGGGAGAAATTTCGAGGCACTAATTATTACGAAAATTTAGTTACTTCTATGACAAAAAGATTAGTAGATTGTATTACCAATAATTGTTATTATACCAAATATTAATTCAAGAGTTTTGCGAAAATATTAATGCCGATTTGTTAATAGCATATTAAAATTTTAAATAAAGTATTCATTGATAAATGTTGATGATGTTATTTTCCCATTGGCTATATATACTTCTTATTATTTTAAAATGAATAATTCAATGGATAAGCATTAAAACGCTGTGATTCAACATTTGGCTATTACTTTTTTAATTTTTCGAAACACTGTAGTGAGTGCATTTTTTGTTATTATAATGTCACAGCTGTTTCCAAAAGCAATAAAATTAAAATATATAAATAAATTTGAAACTCATTTCGTTATATAAATGTAGACCAATCACTACAATTGATCTGAGTAGTATATAGGCCTACCGCCTAGCACCATCCCTTTCTTACTAACACCGAGACCGTAAAACTTCTAATATTACGTTACCTCTTGCACCACTTAAAAAACGTGTTCGGCCAAACCTAATACAGGATGTATCAGATATAGAGGTAAATATAATAATATGTAGCAGCTGTAATCATATACAATCAAAAAGTCTTAATGCACAGGAGGTCTATCTGTAAGCATTAACGAGAAAAAAAAATATTTTATAAATGCCGTGGGCTAGAGCCGCACCTGTGCCAACCTAACGCTGTCCCGAGTATACCCCCACATACCACTATCATTCAGCATTACCGCTGTTTAGTTTGTGTGGATCGCCGCTTGGAGTGCAAGCCAGTTCGAAGATTTTATTTAATTTTCCCGTCTCGAAAAAATGATCCTTTTCAGGACCATCATAATTTCATATAAAGAAAATCGAAGCTTGATACATCGGCAAAAGCGCGGGAATGCATAGATAGATGCATAGATAGATAGTAAAGGCGTGTTTGCAAATTTTCTGTATCTACATTTACTTATGTGTAATTCGATGCAATTCATTTTGCGTTATATGATTAAATAAATCCAAAAGAAATAACCCAGATTCATGTGGTAGGTACCCTTTATTAACAACTAACTCTCGATTCGACACAGCAAAAGAAAAATATTTACGTTTTTTGTAACTACTGAAGCCGCATATCCGGTGAAACTCAAACGTCTTATCAGGATATTAAAAATAACACTCTGTAGACTTACATACTACTTAACAAACAAGGAATGTTTGTTTTATAAAAAAAAGAAATTTAAAATGTCTCAGTTTTCCTTTATTACAGTTTATTACAGAGCCTTTATTTATTCAGAATGACGATAAATGAACTTACGGCATACCATTAAGAATAATACTAAATAAGTGCAATGTATTTATACATAATACCACGTTTAGCGGGTGCTTAACATGACGTTTCCTTGCATCAGGCCCGGACTAAATATTTTTGGCTCTAAATTTTTTTTTTTTATTCTTTAATGATGAAATCCGGTTTGGGTGATTGTGCTTTATATGTCGTGTAGTTAACACCCAAGCAAAATTTACTTCTTTATTTGATACACCCTGTATGTATCTGTATTATCTATAGTGAGTGGAATTGCCACTGAACAAACAAATAAAAGCATGTAGAAGTTTTTGTATATACAATGGATGTAAGTATCTTGAAAATAACGAAGGGTACGTTTTTAAAGCAGATATATCAATATAGTCTGCACTAGGCCTGAACTAAAAGCCTATGACATAATCTAAGGCGGCGACTGTACATCCTTTACAGTTAAATTTCCATTTACGTCAAGTTTTACAGTAAAATAAATTACCCTAAGAGGGCGAAATAATAAAATCGTATTTTTTACGAGCGCCCGCGGTGCATAATTGTATCCCGTAATGTGCTGTAGTTTGGCGCGCACAGGAAGGAAGTGAGTTGCGGAAATGAGGGGTAGCGAGTGAAAGGGACGGACGCATTATTTAACCGACTGAGATCCCGTATAAATAATACATTTCGCCGAGCAACGGCAGCGTTTATATATTCGTCGAGCCGATCGCGCTTGCCTCCTTTCCGATTTTCCATTCGAATGGTGCCGTTCCGCGAGTTTCGGCGTTTCCTCGCCGTGTTTGTTGTTTTTCCAGGTGGCTTTCTCCGTCTCTTATTCCAGAAGCGAAGCAAGATGGAGGGGACTACATCAGCGAACGAGAAAAATGAGGAAGCAAACAATACGCCTACCTCTGACATAAGTAGGGGAGTTGTCGATGTAAATAACTAGCATATGTTTCGTCCTGTCTGTAAATATTATGATAAAAGCGTCAACAGCACTTTTTAATGTCTTCTAAAAAGAGGAAGAAGAAATTTACTTCTTTGGTTAGACTAGAAGGGTATATGTAAATTGCCTCCCAAGATAAAGAGCAACTAATACCAATAATCGTTAAATTACCTCCCACAATTTTTAGCTACCTGATATACATATGTCAATTGGATCCTGGTTAATAAATGATAAAACAATAATGGTTAATTGAAATCTTAATTTATCCACAAAAAAGAAAATTCTTAATGTAAGATGTAACATAACATATACCTTAAAGCAGTGCTCCGCAACGCTTTCTCAACCTCGGCACACCTAAACCGCCCACAGTATTTTAGCGGCACACCATATATGATAAAAAAAAGAAGAGCATGTCAATAAATTCAATTCAACCTTGCATTTTTTTTATTAAGTTCATTGAGGTGCTCAAATATGTCAGCCATGTTGCAAGTTTAGCTATTCACTGATGATCTTCGAATAGTTGGTACAGTTCAAGTATGTTTTGATTGAACATGAATTGACTAACCTCATCGCGAAGTTCAAATGATCTTGCTAGAACTTTGCCTTTGCCTTAACCAACGCACTTCAGTATAAAACAATAAGGAATGATAATTTGATCCCATTTCTTGGCAGAGTGCTTCAAAAATTCACAAATTTAGGGCTCTTGTATTAATAATATTTATAATGTTGACGCACTCGTTCATAGTTTGCAATAGTTCTGCTGGTAATATCTTGACCATCAGTGCTTCACGATGTATTCAACAATGGATAATTTGTACTGTTGGATTTTGTCTTGTTGCACACATCCCTTTTTATTGCCCATCATTGCTGCAGCGCCGTCCATGCACACACTAACACATTAATTCCACTAAATACCATGAGTTTCAAAGGAATCATTTGTGGCTCGCAAAATTTCTTCGCCGGTAGTTCGCTCCGGAAGATCTTTGCAAAATAAATAATGTTCTTTTATTGAATCCTCATCAACGAAACGTACAACATTTATGATTTGTGCTCGTTTTCTAATATCTGTCGTTTCGTCGATTTGAAGTACAAATTTATCAGCTGTTTTCATTTTTGTGATGAGTGTTGCAAAAATATCACTTGACATATCAGTAATTCGTCTCTTAACTATATCAGCTGATAGTGCAACTTTATTCACTTTTTTAAGCTCTAACATTAATCGAATGATTTCCATGCATGCAGGCTTTATAAGCCTTTCCCCAATAGAGTGCGGTTTCTTTTTTTTCTGACGAGCAATTAATTTTGTGACATAGCAACTAGCTTCTAACGCTTTTTCAGAAACTGTGCCCGAAGACCTCATATATTGCTTCTGCTTTAAGTTCTGATTAAAAATTCGCTGAAAATATTGTTTATCCTTATTGGCGCAGCTGGATGTTTTGATTTTAGATGGCGAATTAGTTTGCTTGGGACCATTGCTTCGTTAGAAAGCTGTTCTCTGCAAATTACACACTCTGGTTTCGGATTTGTCTCTTTGCCACACCATGAGAAGCCGTACTGAATGTAATCTTCGTGGTATTGCCTTTTCACACACTTCGTTTTTTTTTCGCTCGTGCTGGGTTCATTTGTGAGTGACGTTTCTTTTAAAAACTTGTCCATTACTACAATAGTATACGATAAATATAAACAAAGTTATCGATGTAGATATGAGAATACCTGAACTAAATAAAACGAAACAAAAAGCGATATTATATAACGTTTTCTTTGATATCCAAACTTCGACTGTCTTATTTTACCATTTATAGAACCTATTACATATTAACTTAATTCGAAAAATATGATGCACGAATAGGTTTTTTTTTCGGAATATATAAAGGGAAAACAAAAATTTGCACAAGTTATAGATATCGCTCCGCGGCGCACCTAGAGTGGCTTCTTGGCACACCAGTGTAACACCGACGTAAAACATGTGGTGGGAGACACGGCTATGCTATGGCTGCTTTCCTATACTATAATTCCATTTTGACGATTACAGTATATAGTTCGTTTAATAAGAAAAATAGATCAATATAAGGTAAGTAAGAAATAATGAATGCAAAGTATTAAGACTAGTCTCTATGAAAAAGGTATTTACAAAAATATGTTTGCGTAAATTACCAATAATTCGTCCTGTACGACTGCAAAGATTAGGGAGGCAGTTTACCTATTTAAGAGACCAATTAAATCCGATCCCTTTTCGTACTACCTGTGGAGAAGCAATTTACATATACCCGACTAGAATGAATAGAGGCCATGTCATGTAGGAATACATTATTTCTTAAGGAAAGGCTATTGCCGGATAAGCTAGTAAAATCGGCCCTTGCATAGATTCGGCTAATATTTTTTTCTGAAGTAGCTTTATATGAATATTGTAGTGGTTGAATAAATTGATACTATTTAATTGTACCGTTATCAGTTTTACTTTTATCTATTTTAAAATAATAACAAAAAAAGGTAAAACAAAAAGTATATAGAATGTCGCAGTAAGCAGCCATACGATTTCCAGGTGATGTAGAAGATCTCTGCATTTGGCAAGTCCTTCAAGGCACCTTCCTATAGAATTTTCCCTTCAGCAGGTAAAGATGATCAGTAGATTTGTTTTGTAAAATTCAAAATGTATTTTTCCCACGATGTACACACACGTACCTTTATTTTATAATGAGTGTAAGGTGATTCCATAATTTTGCAATTATTAGTTATTTTAATTTAGTTTAAATATTGCATAGTTCTAGTTGGTCACATGGGTATTCTCATATTTTAAATATCTTATACTCCTCTCACAGCGGTGAAATTAGCGGACTTTTCTGAGGCAGTTTGCAGCCCTTGCGAAGACAATCGCTATCGATGTCTGTTAGAAAATTTCAGTTCAAAGGGATTCACTAGCAAACTTCCGTGAGAGACGGACGTGTTTCGAGAAATTTATATAAATTTTAAGGGCAATTTTGAAAAAAATCCTATTTATTCCAAATTCCATCCAAATGATGGTTAATTGTTAAACAAATTCTATCATATTTAGTTGGAATAGTAAGTAATATAATAAACGTACTTCCTAATTTAATATTACCTTACAGTTGTTATAACATTACCTAAACTCGATTTGTGTAGTGTAATTATTAGTAATAGTTCTAATTGTTAGTTTTGTATTAAGGATTTGTTGTGCGCGGACCACACGCATTGTTTATTATATTTTAGTTTAGTTTTATTTCTATGTTTACCTTCAACGTTTATTGAACTGTCCCTTCATTTCATTTTACGACTCTTTGTCCAATTTTAACGTTACTCTGTCTTTTTACCATTACGTGTTCAGTTCCAAATTCATTGTATTAGCTAAAACCTTTTGCTGTTTATATTAGTTAGATCGTATACAATTGTAACCACCTTACTTTGACATTCACCGCCAATTCTATACTCCAATACATATTTATTGTTTTATAACTTTAGCACCCTCCAATCGCATAATTCCGACTCTTAGTCTGTTTGTTTATCAAAACATGCAACAGCGAAGGACCACCCGTTGCGTTCGATTCTGGGAAATATTGCCGACCTAAAGGTTATCTAAGGATGCCCCTTCAGGGAAACAAGAGAGAATCATCCTGTTGTCCAAACACTCCATGTATCTCCGCTTTTACATGTGTTAGACAAGTGATTTGCAAATTGTCCTCAGTAAAATTACTCTTTTCGAAACCGCGTATTGTATTTCTGTGTAATGAACGTAGTTTAGAACAAGTGAGTGTTTTATTTAAACCCGGACAAATCGGTTGTGGACGAGCGGAACCATAACACAGTGTACGATGTTTCGCGTAGCTTCGCGCTGGAGGCGCAGTTGAGGTCCCAGTTAACCACTTACGTCTTGCTAAGAACAATAACGAAGTTTTCATCAATTTCTCATTTTTTCCTGTTTAATTATAATTTCAATAGGTGCCCGAAAGGTCGTGCCTGACCGAAATCGATAGCAACACAAATTGTTAAATTTAAATACAAATTAGAAAGTACGTCTATTATTTTACATACTATTCCAACTAAATTTTACTCACCTAATTATGGAACACATTACATCACAATTTATCATATGTATCTATTCTACCCACATTTTTAGCTACATAATTATTGGTTATTTTTTTCTAACGGCGATATTCCCGAGATATGTTTCTGTCCTTGAGCCATGCTCCGTAATTCGACATTCTATTCCAGAACTGATAAGCGATGCCTGCGGATTTGCTCTCTTAAAAGGTATTTTGCGTCTTATTAACCTAAAAAATAAACGTATCATTTTAATTTGTATCTAAATTTTTATTTTAATACGTTCGAGAAATTTGTTTGGTTTGTATGTATACATCCGCGGATCAGTTTGCGAACACTGGTGGAAACCTTTTATAAGGTGGCAGTTCGAATTGTACTAGTTAATATATATTCACGGCACGAACCGAACATCCAGTAATTTTTACCTTCAAATGTTGCATATACTGATTTATCCTCCATTTAAGCATAGAATCATACAGGTAAAATTTAGGTAGATGCGAGAATTTTGAAAGTTAATTTTTAAACGTATTTATTTTCTTTGATGAATTCATATTGCAAAATTTGGAATTACTAACTAAAAACGTAATTATTATTCAATAAGTGAACTTATTTGACTTATCTAAAATATTTGCATTTTTATCTATGTTGTTTTTACACGGTTTCACATTTCGACCTGTTATACATAAAAAAAAAACTCATGTGTTCATCAACTCATCAACTTTGATACTGGTTATATAAGAGCGATACTTTTCCACTTAAACAAAGCATTTTAACTTCGAATATTGAAGTAGAGGACATTTAAGCAACAGTCCACCACAGCGTCCGGGATCGCACTGAAGTAAGGAGGGGTCTATCTATTCGTAATTTTTTTAATGCTAGCACGTCCTTTCAACTGTTGTAGTCAGAAATTCTCACTCGGTATATCATCTGGCATTTAAGAGGGCATACTCGGGATTAAAAAATAATAAAATAGATGACATTAGGATGTTTTAATTATTTAAATTTAATTAAAGCATTATATATAAAAAAAAACATTTTTATCCGGGCTGTGCTACTTTGTAGCATTACAATATATTATTTTATTTTACCATGTACAATAGCATAAATATATAAATAAAAATATGAAATAGCGAGTACAATTAAGTATATAGATAAACTACTTAACAGTAAACTATCGACACATCACCAACATCTGGCCTAAATGCTCGTGCTTCGAGTCTTGTACTCCTCGGTGAGAGAAAGAAGGAGATATGCGCTATTTGGAATAAAATTATCATTAACTATGAGTAATACAATTACAGTTAAAATTATCATTATTATTATTATTATTATTATCATCATAATTAAATTAATTTTATTACATTTATCTGTGAATAATTATCTAGATGTTTTCGTTATTTAAATCACTATGTTGAACAATTCTATTCGAATAAATCCCCAACTCTGCCATTGAGGTAGTAAGACATACGATGTTTATAATTGGTCTAGCGCATTGGGTACTTGTGTACACTCAACAGATGCTATTCCAGGTAAATGATTTTGATTTGTTGTTTACTAGTGCCGTACAAAATCGTATGCACTACATATGCGAAATGCATTTATATGCGTATGCATATGTGCAAAGTCACCCAAGTGAAATGTGCATTGCATTCATAAGCCGCCGGATATGCGCATTAATAATACAAGGCCGAGCTTAATGCCTTGCGAAAATCCCACGGCGTGATACAAGTATTGGATAGCGTCGGTGGTGAACTGGAGGCAGATTTGCATTCAGAATTTGGTTAGATAGGGTATAATGTTCGTCGAATATCGTACTATCGAGATAGAATTAACCTGGTCGGAATAGATATTGCGAGGGAATATATCGTGAGATTATAGGAGAACCTTATCTAATAGCTAGAGATGGTCTTAACAGAATAAAGTAGCCGATGATGAGGTTACTGTAAGGAATCGATTTTGTAAAAATAACGGATTTGAATAGGATTGCACTTAAAAAAATGAAGTCTTCAATAAGCGAATTTATATTAACTAGTTAATACTAGTTGTGTACAGTGCGTCCAACCGAACACTGGGTCTTTGATTACAGCTCTATTTTTGATTTTAGGAAAGAGTCTTTTCTATAAAAGTTTTACAGAATTCAATGCTGCATAACCTAAAAATATTTTCGGCGACACAGGATGTCCTAAAAGTAGGAAAACGCATACTTCCAGCGTTATTTTAAATGGAATGCGCTATATATTATTCCATTTTTAAATTCTTACGAAGAAAAATAACGTCATTTCTGTAATAACAACTCTGTTATTTACACTTTTGTAAAAAATGGCACTTCATCAAGCTTTCGGTTAACGCGGCGTAGTTTGTGTAGGCATTTGTTTTAGATATTCATATTTTAAATACTACGCACACATACTGGCTTGATACAACAGTGAAACTAAAACCAATATAATTATATATAGGTGTCCACTATAATCCTGACTGTTCCCTAGTAGCCAAGTATATTTATTTCACATCTCAAAAATATTTAGAAAATATTAAATCTTTTTTGAATATTAGTTATATTAACATAATATGTATAAAATATGTTAGGAATACGTTTTACAAATATATGTGTTATGTAGCATTAATTATATTTTATTGCACATGATTTCTCAATATATTTTTCTTAACTCTGCAAGAATATTTTGCAGTTTAAAGATTAAATTCTCTACCTCACAGGCAAACTATGTTAAGTTCAAATATGGCGAAATCGGGTTAAGTATATTAAGTTAATATACATACAATGATCTTTCGTTGCTATCTTTTTTTTTTTTTACCGCTTTATTAACAAGACGAGTAATTTAAAACAAAACTACTGAAGATGGGTATAGAGAGTGTTACAGCAAATTGGTGTAAAATTTAATTCTACATTCAAAAATACAACAGTAGACAGGCTGTTCTATTTGAAAAAATTAAGTTTTGTAACTTTAAACATTATTTGATGTGCCACTATTTTTTAAACACCCTGTATAATGCCAATGATTTTTTTTTATTACGTTTTGGTAAAACAATGTTAATACTTGTTAATTTTGGAGTGGGAGACTTAGATTGTGGGAGAATTAAATTGATTGATTGGCACTTAAACCAAGTGCGAATCAATCAATTACATATAACGATGTAAATGTCAAAATTTTATAAAAAATCGCAATATCTCAAAAACAGTTGAAGATAGGTATAGGAAATCCTAGTAGTAATCGTTATAGAATTTTATGGTAAATTCAAAAACATAATAATATATAGGGTGATCTATTTAAAATAACAAAGTTCATGGCGACGTCCGGTTAACC
Source organism: Protaetia brevitarsis (assembly GCA_004143645.1). Classification (NCBI taxonomy): domain Eukaryota; kingdom Metazoa; phylum Arthropoda; class Insecta; order Coleoptera; family Scarabaeidae; genus Protaetia; species Protaetia brevitarsis. The sequence goes on along the minus strand of RXPK01000490.1, from coordinate 80,774 downwards.
GGAAGTGCAAAAAAGTTGGAAATATTTTAGAAAAAAAGTAAGTGCCAAGTTGTTGCAAATCCCAAATTTTTAAAACTGAGGAATTTTGTGAAGTCGGAAAACTTTTAACTAGCCACTTCCGTGGAAAACCCTGTATAGGTTACTGTCTAGAAAGAATTTTAGTTAATTCTGGCAAATTAAATTGCAAATGATTGCATAAAAAGATCTCAATTTTCATGTAAATAACATTTTACAAATATTTTAAAAAATATATCAAACTTACATTGATTTAAACTATTGGGTAAATATTTCAATTATAAGTTTTATCTATATTTGGATAAAATATAAAAATATATATTCAAAACCTCGAAAAATATTTGTCAAATATTATATACATGATATAATATTTTAAAAATATCTCTGGCACATTTGTGGCTGTTACGGTTTGCTTAATTTTAGTCCACGATAACTTGATTTTTTTAAACAGCAGCCTATATCTTTGCTTATGTTAAATGAGCCCTTACACAAAACTCTTTTAAGTTATACTCAACATTTATGATACTTCATGCAGAATTTTATAGATAATTAACGATTTTAAATTTGAATTTTCCATTCATTTTTATGTTGGCTTAGTATATATACTTTATATTAGTAAATATGTTAGTATCAAATAATAAAATATAAAACTAATAACATATTTTTTGAAAAAAGAATGATATTTAATGATAATTATCAGAAATAATACTATCTATTTTTAATAGGGCACGCCATGACAATTATTTCGCCAGCACAATAATTAAACTACAAATCTGTCAACATTTTGTATGAATACTTATTCATCAACAATGTAACAAAATGCTAATATAAAACATGACACCAGTAAAGAGAATGCTTTTATTTAAAAACAACCAAATAAAAAGAATATTACAGAGTATTATTACAGCTATAAAGAAAAGACTAACTTCCTAAGTATTATAGCCTATGCTATGCCTATGAATAGTGCTAAATATTGATACAACTTTCACGAAAATAAATGTGTACACAGTTTAGCGCTATCTTTTGTGATCTAAATATTACCAGTATGTGTCATAAAATCCATAGTTCAATGACAGATCTTCTCCTAATATTTTTAAGTAAAAAATTCTAATTTCAAAAACTTAACCTTAAAAATTATATTAAGTAAAGTATCAAATACACCAGAACATCCGTCAGTTTCATTCTCAAGTTTATGTCTTTTAAATTATCGCATTTATTATTTCCAGACCTTCAGGCTTCTAACAGCGAACTTTCGGAAAAGTTTGGCGCGAAGGTGCTCTAAGTCAAATCCCTCGCGCCAGCCTCTTCGAAACTACACTAATAATTGTGGAATTAAAAGCCGTATATTACGACTAAGAGCCGCGTTATTACTCCAAACTATATAAAGATGATACCTACGCGCTTGTTGGTGCTTTCTCCGCTAGGTGGCGTGAGCTTTACTTTTGTCGGCTCCAATGCGTCCCCCACTCCTCCTTACCTTTGCCCCGTCCTCTGTTATTATGTAGGATTCCCTTCTACAGTAAACTGAAGCTTGGTAAATTGCTTCGGTCACGGAAAATTTCAGCTGTGCCGTGAAAGGGGTGGCTGTTCGAAATTTTAGGAAAACTTAAGGAAAAGGGGAGAACTTATTTGATGGCCTTTTGTTTTTACGTTACCTCGTCTGTTTAATAGATAAACGTTCTAATGAGCGTATTAATTACCTTGGAAAGTTGATTTATGCATATAACTTAGGAACTAACGTGTATCTTGTGCTGGGTAAATAAAATAAGTAGATATTTCAGTGCAAAAAGCAACAAATTTTAGAAGTTTAGGGAAATATGCCAGCTATAGTTTCTGTTATAAAGTTGATGTTATTATTGCCGGTATTATAATATATGATGATGTCCACTAACCTAATAATTTTAAGCTTTATAGTTATTATATAATATTTTACATTGTGATGGTATGTTTTTAAAGAGAATTTATATACGAACGCAAAACTTTTACTAATTTACAAATTTTTATACCTACAAACTTTGCTGTTTTAAACACAAATCATAAGTAGTTTTAACTGTATTAGAAAGAGCAACCGTAAGCAACATATCAAATAGGGGCTTTCAAGAATTTCATGTGTGGTCACTAGATCAGATGCATATTGTTTGTTTATTTAAATATCCAGATAAATAAAACCATGATTCATCCGAGAAAAAGGATTTGTCAAGAACGTAGTTGTTATTCATCGTGCCTGAAAACCATTTGGAATAATTAAGTCGGGTTACGTGATCAATGGGTAACAGCTCTTGCAAGCAATCAAATGGAAATTTTTGTGGATAGTTATTAAAGATCGTATGGTATGTTCCATATGAAAGTTGTGTTTTTCTGTGAAAGCTTGCGAATCGATTTCTTCGGTGATTGCGTTATTTGCTCCTCAGCATCTGTTATATTTTCAATTGTCCGTTTTAATGGTCTACCACTGCCTGGTTTTAGGGAGACAGACCCTATTTCACGGAATTTTGCCACTGATTCTTGTAACAACTGTCACATGTTACTAGAAAATTTGGAAATTCACCAGTTTGTAAGCACTGGTGGAAAACTTGTGTAAGATGGCAGTTCGAATTTTACTAGTTAATAATATTCACGGCACAAACCGAATACCCAGTAATTTTTACCATCAAGTGTTGCACGTACTGATTTACCGGTCGTTTAAGCATAGGATCACACAGATAAACGTCCCAAAATCGTGGTAGCTTTAAAATTTAAATGTAAACGTATTTATACTTCTATGCTGAATTCATATTGCAAAACTTGGAATTACTAACTAAAAACGTAATTGTTATTCAATAAGCGAACTCATTGGACTTACCCGAGATATTTATATCCTTATTTATGTTGTTTTTACATAGTTGCACATTTCGAACCTTTTATAAAATAAAACCTCATGTGTTTTAACTTAAACGTTTTTTTTATCTTATAAAATTAATCAACACCTTTGATACTGGTTATATAAGAGTCTCTGTCACATTATTTCACTTAAACTAAACACTTTAACCTTGAATATCGGGGTAGAAAGCATTTAGCAACAGCATACCACAGCGTCCGCTGTCATACTGAAGAATTAAGGAGGGGTATCTATCTATTCGTAATTTTTTTTTAATGTCAGAGCGTCCTCTAGACTGTTGCAGTCAAAAATTCTCAGGCAGCATGCCATCTGGCATTTGAGAGGGCATACTCATGATAAAGAATTAATAAAATAGATGCCACTAGGATGTTTAAAAATTGGATTTTTCAAATTAATTAAAGAATTATATTTATTTTTTTTATCCGGGCTGTGTGCTATCTTGTACCATTACATTATATATACAATACTATATAGTGTGTTTTCTACTTGGAATGGATGATTATTTAGATGTAGGTAAGTAAATAAATGAAATGTTCGGTCCATTCAGGTTTATTGTAATAATTATTTTAAAAGCTACATGTTTCGGTTCAAAATGACTATCTTCAGGCTCTTAAACCTAAATGTAAAATAAAGCAAAGTATTGTCAATGATATATAGGGAAAGTAAAAGTAAATTATTATTACTATTTGTTATTGGTGTTGTGTCGGGATTTAATTGCGATTTACTTATGAGTGACTAAAAAATACAAATACAGTCCAATTCACAAGATTTCTGGAGGTATCTAGTGTCATAACACTATATATTTTACCATTTATACATTCCGAATAGATAAATCGGTTTACTTTTATTGCAACATTTGAATTTATATTTGGATACCTAGATAGTAAATTAATGTAAATAAATAAGTAAATTTAAGCATCAAAGTTTGCAATTCATTAACCTGTTTGTAAATAAACGAATAAATAAAAATAAATACCTACAGAAAGTTTAGATATACAACAGCAAACAAAATACATAAATAAATTCATATTTATCCGGAATTATATAAAAAAAATGCCAATATATCCGCAACATAAATAAATATATGCCAGGATTTTTCATGCGACTGTCATAATTTCATCTGCAGGCTCTATATTTGACAATCCCGGGCGTTGCGTTATGGAAAAATTCAGTTAAAAAAGTTTTTTTTATACATATATTCACATAAATGTAAACGCCACGAAATATGCTTACACAAAAGCGAGCGACTAAAGTGTAATATTTCAATGCTGAAGGTTCACGGGACTTATATTGGCGCCTGTTGTATTTTCATTTTTATTTTCATTTCACCTGAATAACGTACCGTAGAAACTTTTCCATTTTACTGAATACAAATAACGACACTTTTTTTGAGGTATAGCAAAACTTTTATCAGCCGTATGTTTTTTTTTTGTGTGAAACTAATTTGGAGTAAAAGCCAGAAGGGTTGGTAGATATATTTTACTTTTATTATCACGGAGTGTAAAGTTGGTTTAGTTCTAGAAATACAATTATTTTAATTAACTAAAAAAGGTTACGCCGCTAGAGGAGTGAGAAATGTAATGAAATGGACTAATGTAACATAAAATGTGCGGCAAAATAATAATTTGATTGAAAATGTAACTTCAATATACACGGTTCTGCAGCTGAACTCCAGTGTTCCATTGCTCATTCGCTATGAGATTTCAAACATTTTGGGTAACTTTTTTAGATGCTTTTCAAATAGAATACCTTGCATATTTTGTACATAAACGAATAGAGATGTTAATTATGAACAATTATTTTTGTTATTGTGTTGCTATGACTATCTGCACTATCTGCAGTTGTTTTTGATAAGAACACAATAATGTGGATAAATTACACTATTATGTGTCAAATGTGTTATGGCTGAATAAAATATGACTATTGTCAAGTATGTTGAAATAACTAGTACAGCGTTAGGTTACTATAGTGATAACCAAATAAAGAATACACGTCATACTTGCCATTGTATGAATTATTTTAAAGAAAAACTAGTAGATATGATCTTTATATTGGATGAAAGTGAAAAGAATTGGTTTCTTGCCAGAATTTATATTATTGTAAGTTCCGGATTGGTGGAATCAATTTGAACGATTAAAAGAAAAAAAAAAACGCAGTTCTATATCCAATCTTTAAATTTTTATTATATTTACGACCGGTTTCAGACTAGACCATCTTCAGGTAACGTAATGACGTAGTTTTATAATTGCATTCACGTTTTACTTTACCTGAAGATGGCTTAGTTCGAAACCGGTCGTAAATATAATAAAACATTAAGGATTGGATATAGAAGTGCTTTTTCTTTGCTTTTAATTTGTCAAACAGAGTTTATGTCGAAATATATCTAAACAAAAGATATATAAAAGAAATTTTAGGAGTCTGTTGAATAGGTTCATAGAATTGGGAATACAAAAAACCAAATAAGTCAAAACCTGCAAGAATTGTGGACAATTAGTACTTAATATTATTAGTAGCAACAGAAAATACTACTTGTAGTGAGAAAGAAATCACTGAAGAAATAAAAATCAATGAGATCTCCGATTCCTCGAATTCTAAAACAAAGTCACTTTCATAGTTATCACATTCAGCTTCACCAAAATTTTCTAAAGTGGTTTAGGTAAACCGTTGTTGAATTTTGTAGCTAAAAACGCAAAGTGAACTTCGGAAGACTCGAACTTCTTCAATTATGTATTGTATGACATAATTATTCTGATCACAGTCCAGGACTTCTCAGAAAAATAGATATTCAGCACAGATGGTCATTGAGTATTTGGGGTGGTGTTATTGGTGATCGAATAGTAGGCCTCTACCCTTTTGACGGGTATTTAAATGGTGAAGCTTACCTTATTTTTTTAGAATATTTGTTACCAAGCTTTTTAGGAGTGGTGCTAGTTGAGCGGGAAAGAATATGGTTGTAGCATGATGTCGCACCATTTCATAGCTAGAATGAATGATCTTTAGTTACATTTTAGAAGTATTTTACGCAGTATGAATTATTCTAAAGAGGAGCTAAAGACTAGTAAATATGATCTTTATATCGGATGAGAGTGGAAATAATTGTTTCTTTAAAAGAATTTATACTGAAATATATCTAAACAAAAGGCATAAGATAGAAGAAATTTTAGGAGTCTGCTAAATCGATTCATAGAAATTGGAGTACAAACACAAAAGTCAAAACCTGCAAGAACTGAGGACAATGAGTATTCAGTATTATTGATACATATCCACTTACCTTTATTTTATGATGAATGTAAGGTGATTCCATAATTTTGCAATAACTATTTATTTTAATTTAGTTTGTTTAGTCACATGGGCATTCTCATGTATTAAATATTTTATATTCCCCTCACTTCGGTGAAATTAACGGACTATTTTCCTCAGTCAATTTGCAGCACTTGCGAAGAGACAATCGCTATTGGTGTCTGTTAGAGAATTTCAATTCAGATGCATTCACAAGCCAACCTCCGTGAGAGATGGACGTGTCTCAATTAATTTTTTCATTTTGATAAAATCCTGTTTATTCCAAATTCCAATGTAAAAATGATAATTAATTGTTAAACAAAGTTTATCACATTAATTTTATCCACAATTTACCTAAATAACCATTGGGTAATTTTCTCCAACGACGATATTCTTGAGATACATATGTGTTCCTGTCTTGAGCCATTCTCCGTGATTAGAAGTACGAGAGCCCCATTCGATGTCTAACCTGATCATACTTGCTGCTCTGATCCAAATCAACCAAAAAACAAGCCTGCTGATTTGATTTTTCCAAAGGTATTTTAATGTATTTATAAGAAATTTCATTTTAATATGTTCGGCAAATTTGTTTGATTGATTGTCAAGATGTATTCAAATGTTGGGCATTCTGATTTACCTGTCTTTTCAGTATAGAATTACTTAGATGAACGTCCCGAAAACGCGGGAATTTTGAAAGTTAATTTTAATCGTATTAAGATTTCTATGATGAATTTATATTGCAAAAAGTGGAATTACTAATTTAAAACGTAATTGTTACTTAATAAGCGAACTCATTTTACGTACCCGAGATTTTTGCTTTCTTATTTACGTTATTTTCTCATTGCTCTACATTTAGAATCTTTTATTAAATAAAACCACATTTATTTGCAGTTAAATGTTATCTTTATCGTACAAAATCGATCATGATTGGACGTACCAAAGTTCATGCACACTATATCACCTAAACTAAGCACTGTAAATACCAATATTGGAGTAGAGGACATACAAGCAACATGCTCCTACAGCATCTGGTCTTTGTGAAGAATTATAAGGGGTTATCAAGCCATTCGTAATTTTTTTAATGTCAGAGTGGTCTCTGCACCATTGCAATCGGAACTTCTCGCCTGGTATGCCATATGGCATTTGAGAGGGTGTACTTATGATTAAAAAGTAATTAATATAGATGACAACTAATAAATTTGATATTAAATAATTTAATTAAAGTATTATATTTAAATTTTTTTTTTTTTTATACCGGGCTGTGTGCCACCTTGTAGCGTTACAATACGTTTTTCTAAATGCAATACTACATTGAAGTCGTTTTTTTATACGATTCCCAAAATTTTTAGTGCACCTGCGAACAATGCAACATGATTCTCCTCACTCTTTGGCAAATGCTGAGTGATGCTAAAACATTTTAAATCGTCCCTGGACATGAAATTGAAGGCATGAATTATTATTATATTAGGTAACAGAAGGAAGCACTATCATTATCAAATAGTTTTCTAAATGTTTTCAACACTTTAGATTAAAGTCAATCTACAGTGCTAAAGCTTCCTTTAAGGTCATTAAACATGTTTCACTTAAAAGTTATAATTTTAGCAAGTTGCTTACGAATTTGCCATTAAAAAGTTATCTATTCAAAATGGCACAAAGTGAGGAGAAAGAACTTAATAAGTCCAATTTGAATATTATTCGGCCTTCAAGTACTATACAACGAGATGTTTCGCAGTTTTTGTATAATTTGAGAATCGTTGCCTTCGAAAGCGTGCGTAGGAAATCATTGCGAAGTTAGTTCTATATTAACATAGTATTATTATAGCAATGAACATTAATATATAGCATTTATACTAGTATAAATAGTATAAATATACTATTTCTTATAAACATATCTCAGCTTAAATGTTGCTATAATTCTCATATATTTGAGTTGATATTGGATCAATGTTTGATAAAACTACAGAGCGTTTGAAGCAAATTTAAATCTATAGATATACCCAGATACCTATTAACGTTACTTAGTTGCGAATGTCTATTATTGATAACATAGGATTGAAATTAGCATCGTAAAAGTTTTGACATATTAATGGGTTTTCCACATGACACTAGATCGATTGGGCCAAGGTAAAAAGTAAAATTATGTTAGGGAAAATGTCAGCAACTATTAATTTGGGAGAACAATTTATTATCAGAGCAAGAAAACGAGTGTTGTGTGTAATTATCGGCGCCACGTTATAGTTTAGCACAAGAAAATCGAACGCTACGTTTAGCGCACACAAATTAAACATTTAATGAGTGTTTGCTAATGTTAAGGGTACTATATAAGGGTACAAAATTTAGAAAACAGGGTTTTGAAGTGTATCGATTGAAGACTTGACCTAGTAAAGTACAAATAATATAAGGAAGGAATCGATTTAACTTTTGAGAAGTATATTGTCTATGTAATGCTTTTAAAATGAGTTTCTTTTGGGAGATTCCTAAACAATACTTTATGCTTTCTGGTAAAGGCAAAATATTTGTGCGTTAAACGTTAAATAACCATTTATTTGATGGGAGTAGCATGGATTGATTGTGACATTCTCGGACCTACATTTTAGAGAGATAGAGGAGATAATGCATAACAATAAGTAACTTCTATGAAATCGAACTGCACCTACAATTCTAATTGTGGCGGTTTATCAATTCCTCAATGATATAAAAGCAATGCTCATGGATAAATGATTTTAATATATTTTTTTAAATGAATTTAGAGAACCGGCTAATCTAATTTCTTTAGGTAGTGCATTAAAACAAGCTGCACACCTATAGTATGGGCTGCGTTCATATAGTGATATTTTATGAGCTGGTACACTTAGTTGATTTCTTGAACGTGTTGTCATATGATTATAAATATCCTTATTTTAACGAATCGGCTTTCCTGACGTTTGTAAAAGATTAAAAGCTCGTACAAATTTAGCGACCTCATCAGAGACATGATTTTGCAAAGCGCCTGCACCAACAGCAGTCTTCAAGTTTCTTAGGCCGTAGTACGCTGCACAAAGTTTCTTTTCCCCATTGTGTAACAATGCTATTCAAATTTTAGACGATAAACAACTTCCAATCCTAAAAAAAAAAACAGCTAACTTGCTCCCAGCGATCGACCTGCAATCACATCGAACGTAAAGACTACTAATTGCATCAACACCAGCGTGGAACTGTATTACTTTTGTTTTCTCAGGTTTAGCAAAAGTCGATTACCTTCACACTAAGAGCACATATCTGAACTAGTTTTTGTCGTCCTGATAGCAACGACATCAGCATTGGGATTGGCGATGCAACAACTGGTATCATCAGCATACTGACTAAAAGGACACTTAGGTAATGACAAACACAAGTCGTTTATCTATATGGTAAACAGCGTAGGTCTCAAGATGGATCCTTGAGGCAAGTGACATCTATTGCAGGTGAAAGATATTGCTTTCTGACGTTGTTCGCACGACTGTGGATAGCAACAAAAGATTGTCGATTCAGACAGATATGACTTAAAGAAACTCTGAGGGATATCGCGTATTCCATATGCCCACAATTTACTCAAAAGGATATCGTAATTTAGTGCGTCAAATGCCTTTATTTGGTTACAAAAATTCGCTACAACACACTCAAAAACTAATAAGTAATCTGTTTATTTCTTGATATTGTAAAAAAAAAACAAAAAAAAACATTCATTTTAACCGATATGCAATAAACAAAAACTGTAAATACTTTTGCTTACTTTTGTTTAAAACGTCTGGCCTTAGCAAATTGTTGTCTGCCTGCATGACAGTTTAGTTGTCAGTGTTATAATCGTTTGAATTTCGTTAACTGCATATCAGAAAAATGGTTCATTTAACAGAAATGCACAAAATAATAGTTCTGAAGATGATTGGTTATGGAGATAACACACGGACACAAATGGAAGTTGCTCTCTTATTTCATGAAAAATTTCCAAATTTGCCGCCTATATCCCAAGGGACAATTAGTAAACTAGAAAGCAGTTTCGCGAGCTTGGACATGTAAGGCAGATAAAAAAGGCAGATGCCAATGCAATAAGTGGTTATAACAAATTGGATATTTTGCTTGAGTTTGAGAAAAACTAACATACTTCTAGTCGACAAGCAGTCACAATCTTCCATGTTAGTCATTCATAGTTTATTCGGACATTAAAAGAAAATAAAAATAAATCTTTATAAAATGATACCAAATTAGACTCTCATGGAAGGCGATTTTGATAGGAGAACATATTTTTGTGAACCAATGATGGCAATGTTAGATCCAATGTGATCCAATGTTTTATCTTCTGATGAGTTCACCTTTTACATTAAACGGGCATGCTAATCGTCAAAATTGCCGCTATTGGTCGAGGAAAAATCCACACTGGATGAGAGAAGAACATACGCAATACCCTGTAAAGGTTAATGTTTGGGCAGGTGTTGTTGGAGATCAATGGCAATTTGAATGGTGATAATTATTTAGCACTACTCCAAAATAATCATGCCAACTTTGACAAACTTATATCCTGATCCAGCAAACCCACAAGTTCCAGCGAATATGATATTGTTTCAGCAAAATGGAGCACCGCCTCATTACCAAATCAATGTCCAGCAGTACCTCAACCGAATATTTCCAAATCAATAGGGAGGCGAGGATCGATTGAATGGCCAGCACGATTCCCTGATCTTACGCCATGGTCTACAATGATCTGGATCTTCGAGCAACCCAGGATTTATGAATGCTTTTGGTACTTACTTTAGTGGTGTATTTGTTGAATCAAGCGCTGACTTCTGCAATCTGATACATCCCCCAGCCGCCTCAACAATCTGTTATACACATCTCTCATATCACTGAAGAAGAAATCCTGCCTTACCTTAAAAAGAGTAAAGATACTTTCTTGTGTGGTGCAGACCTTGTCCCTAACTTCATTGTACGTGATTGTGCAGCAGTATTTGCAAAGCCTTTATCGTATATCTTCAACTTGATCCTAAAAACTGCTGAATTTCCTAAAGTATGGAAAACCGCAAAAGTATGTCCGATATTGAAAGATGGAAATCCGGGATATGTATGTAACTACAGGCCGATCACAATTCTGTGTAGCTTTGCAAAGATATTAGAATCGATATTAACTGATCACATTTACTCTGCAGTCCGGCCATTGATTTCACCTAACCAGCACGGATTTATGATAAAGCGCTCGACTGTGACGAACTTAGCGTGCTTTACACAATATGTTTCCTTATCCCTTGACAAACAGGGTCAAGTAGATGTCATATATACGGATTTTCAAAAAGCTTTTGACGAACATGAAAAAAAAAATTCAGGTAAACTTTTAGTGGTCATCGGCAATTATCGACAAGCTGATTTTTACATGTACATGATGTCTAATGCCTCTAGTATAATGTCTAAAAGAATCAGCTGCTCCTTTTTGCTCCTCTCCGAGAAAATCACATTTAATTGCGAGCATGTCTAATAAAGTTAGCATTCGCCATTGTATTATGCAGCCGACAATGTATCTCGATATATCTATAGCTACATTTATATTTATGTGTGTTTATGTCAATTTGAATATGTGTATATGTGTGTACTTGCATATAGGTATCTTGGTCTATTGATTTTTAATTTCAGAAGCATTTCACTTTATTATTTCACTTATCTGCCCACGAAGGTATTATATATATAAAAGCCATATTATTCTAAGAATGTATATATGTATTTTTTTTTTGAGATATACTGTAATCCTTAAACGGAAATGTAGATTTAGTTTGGAGATATATTGCCTTTCTTTCGCACTACAAAAAAAATCGTTTTTTTCTAAATTGGTAAAATGTTTTTAAATTAGCTGTTTTAGCTCATTCTTTGGCTATATTTCCAGTGCTTCTGACATAGAAATCACAGAAAGTGGTACAAATGTATCACTACAAGATCTTAAACGGATTACGAAAAATCCCCGACCAGCATCTACACGATACTGCCGACCTAAACAATTTGAATATGCGAAAGAAACAATTGATAAAACTAATGCGGAAGTTAATGTAGTGAACGATCAAATTCGACAACTTCACGTAACAGAAATAATGCTTCTAGAATGCCCCATTAGAGTGACATTTTACAATGCTTGATGGAAAAGTTGCGCAAGCCATAACAAATACATCATCAGTATCAAGACGAAGCTGCATATGCAAAGCTACCCCAAAAGAAATGAATAACCTGACCCGTATTTATCAAAAACCTGTATCAGAAGAATGTTTTTAATTAGGTCTTTCAACGCTACACGGGCGTATAAAATTGATGGAATGCATATTACATATATCATATAGAACACCGATACAAAATAGTTTGCAGTAACACTAGAACAAAAAATAATGACAGATAATACAAAGAAAAAGATCCAAGACGAGTTTAAGAAGAAAATGGGGATTAAAGTAGATTTTGTGCAGCAAGGTTCAGGAACCAGCAATGATGGCAATACCGCTAGGTTTTTTCAAAATCCCCAAATGACTACAGCTATAACAGGGGTTGATATAGAGCTAATTGAAAGATTTAGCGTAATTTTGCAAGTATTAACAAGTAGTGTTGATTCCGATAAATTTGAAAAGTACGCGCGTGACACTGCAGAATTATATGTTGCTAGGTATAATTGGTACTATATGCCTGTAACTTCTGAATGCGTGAAAAGGGAGCAGCTACGCGAGAACGGCAAGGCTGTCGGAATTTGAGGAGATGTGGAGGCTGCTTCTTCGGCACTCAGAAGGATAATAATAATTTGTGGTTATAAGGTCTGGGACTTCTTCCCAGATCCTCCCAAAGTAAGGTTTTTGCCATGGTTTTCCCTTACTCCGTGGCCATTGATTTTATATAAGTATATTATATATAATCAGTGTCCTTGGCGAATGCTGGGAGATAACGAAAGTCGTTCCATGGGCGCATTTAATAATAACTGATAGCTGACTGATTTACAGTAGACTCGCGACTATGTGAACTAATCACATTTTACATTTTTTATCATTTTTCAAAAGTAATATTCGTATGGTCGCGAGGCTACTGTATTATATTTTTTGTTATTAAAAATCATAGGGAAGTTATTTAGTTAGAGTAGGATCATTTCAATTGTTATGGAACCCATATAGTACTTAGAATAGGTAGCCTCGTGTAGTACCTTTTCAGGTGGAGCACGGGGTTAGGATGATTTGTAATAATTTAGTTTTCATAAATAAAGTGTAACTGTGCATAAAGTTTTAATTCATGGCAAAGATATAATAGACGGAGCTGATTTACCTGTAGGATTATTGTCAGAGGAAGCACAAGAAGCCCAAAATAAAAAAATTATAAAAAGTATAGAGCCCACCATTCGCGAAAATTTTCTCGTAAAGCAACAAATGAGGACATTATGCATATGCCGCTGATAACATCCAATCCGCTTATTTCAAATGTGAGACGTTTGCCTCCTAAAAAAAATTTTGAATTTCACGATGACGCTAAAGATTAACTTCGAAATGATTTATAGATTATACCCTTAAATTACTCTGCATTGATATACTTATGAATATCCAGTTGGTCTGGTATTGGGCTTTTCAGTATTTTTTGAACTGCTTAAGGCGCTTTTGCCATTTTTCTTGTATTTTTTTTTACGTAGAAAATCATTAATTTAATTACTGCACTGATGTAGGTATGTGAATCCTATCAGATTTGTTTTAATTTTTAAAAATCTTTGCTTAATTACAATAACATTCATGTGTTCTGAGGTACCTGAAAAATTTAAATTGATACATTCTAAATATGCTATATACACATATACGTATATACACATACATGTATGTACATATGCTTTGTTTTCTTTTACAATACGGCTATTTGTTTAAGAATGATAAGCGAATGTAGTACTCTTGGGTTCCTCTTATTTTGGACTACATACCTTATGACTAAAACCATATTCTCTTATTCAGTACCACTTGACGGAAATTTCTCTGCTATTAGTAATTAGTTCAGTTGTGTATTATTAAAAAATATCTAAACATTTCTGTTTGTTTATAATAATGTTTAAAAAACTGAAAACACTTAATATTTCTTAAATAGTTGAAGGTAGGTATAGGAAATTGTACATGAAATATGTCTAGAATTTTTTAAAGAATCCAAAAATTGAATAATACACAGGGTGTAGCATTTAAAATAAAAAAGTTGGTATTGGCCACTGTTACATGACACACCATGTATAAAGGGTTTCTGTTGAAAAAAAATGCACAACTAAAAATACCAATCGACGTATTCGAGCGTTTCTTAGAACACGCACCCATTTATTTATTACCGAATTTATTCTGATATATATCTATTTGGCTGATACACAGTGTATAAGAATAATCAGCTTATAATCAACAACAATAATTACAAAAACAGTTTTAGACAGACAGACGGGTTGAAGAGATTTGGTACTTTTACCATCGTTTATAGAGAAACAAAAAAAAATTCCCGGGGTAATTAATTTCATCATGCGAATTTCTGCCAGACGAATTTAAAATGCAATTAAAAATGCCCGCATAAAAGCGTCATAAATTCAAAGCAGGTCGCCAGTGGCGCTAATGACGTACCAAATTTTTTTCCATCGGTAGAAGTTGAACGCTCCTCCCAGTCTCCGGGGAGCCCTTTTATCTACAGCTCTTAAATTTTTTCACGGCGCGCCTAGTGTACCGATAGGGGGCGCCCCTGCTGGCGTCGTTAAAACGCGTGTATAAGGCGGGGACGTCCCGGTTGGTCTACGAAGTACATTGGGTTGTGGCGGCCTCCTAGGCAGTGTCGGCGTTTTTTACTAGTGGTCGTAAAACGACGAACTTAATGCTGGATAAATTCCGGCGACTTATCTGCTTAAGCGGGCTTGTCACGTTTTCGGCAGGAAATATCGGTAGTTTCGTAGGTCGCTACGGCAGACGCCATTAGATACAGGAATTGTTATTATTGTAGTCAGAGGGAGTTGGATGTAAAATAGACTGGAGTAAATTTCTTTTATTCAAATTTCTATCTTGCTTCCATTTTTTTCCTATAATCACAAAAAATCCATTAAACCGCAAGTAGAGAAATAAACAACTGAGGAGCAATTAATTTTTCTCTTGCTTGTGTCTGGTGCAAATGACGTTTTAATTTGCTGATTTTTTGTTGCATTGTTTGTTGTTGCTCTGGATATAAGCCACGAGTTTATGTGTTCTTCATAGTAATTGTAATCTTTCTGGGCCTATGTGTGCTGTAGGATTTTCTCCCCTACGTTTTGTCGGAAACTGCGGTCGACATCATCATGTCAATTGTGGTCGTCATAAATTGTCAACTAAATGAAGTTTGGGTGAATAAAAATGAACGGTTATAATGTATATTACTCTCACAAAAAGCGACGTTTCGGTTACTTCCGCAACCTATCTCAAGCTACAAAAACCAAACGTTATTTGTAAAACAATTATTTCTGAGTTAAAATTAAAAGAAAATCGTTATTATAGTATTTTGAATAGATTATTTTATCAATGAGATTAGTTGGAAAATTGCTAATTTGAAGTGTGTTTTTCAATTTGTATAAATTCCTTTTGTGAAAACAAAATAAGAAGAACTAAGAAAATGAGGTAATCTGGTGCTAGTGCATTACCGGTGGCTACACAGGTTGTAAATACAGTTAGATGTAAACGAAATTGAAAAAAATGTCTTAAAAGTGCAACCAAGAGTAATAACAATGTTGCATATTATTTTTTTGAAAAGACCCCGCGATTGAAACTTGTACTGTAACCTATGCTGCAGGTTATATTTAAAGCAAAATGATAAGAACATTTTCTTGTTTGATTCGCCAACAGTAAACAGTAACCAGTATTTTGGAACAAACATATGCTTATCTTTTTCAAAGATTACAGTACTTCTAAAATTTCATAGACACACACTCTTATTATTTTCCAGTAATGTCTTTTCTCAGGTTTTTATTTCGATAATATACTCTCGCTGTTAACTGCAAATATATTAACAAGAATTCGAAAGAAACATCCAATTTATAGGTATAGCATAGAATATAAAGATCACTTTAAATGTCCACTAAAAGTAAACATATTTTATCACCACAAATGACTCATCAGTCGTAAAATTTGTGTACTAAGAGAAAAAGTAGGCATTTCACAAAATAAATAAAAGTCAATATTCTGTGTGTAGCTTCGCTAACACAAAAATATTTTCAATTTCATTATAAAACGAATGTTAATGCATTGGGCCCAGATTTATGGTTTAGTTTTTGTGTAGGTTACTCAACTGTTACTTATTTTAGGTCCTTTAATATTAATTTCATAACAATTTTGCGAAGATAATTCATGGATTAATGTTCTACCTGCGTGCGCAGTTAAACGACTTTCATCCGTCTCTCGCACCGGCTTTTCGGTTACGTGTTAGCGTCAGATACGGAAGATTCTACTTACGTTTAACCACGTCAAATAACGTTTAATATTTGTTTTGGTCATACACTTTTCTAACACAATCTATTGTGGACGGCTTTGCTAACTACTTTAGTAGTGTTTACACGTCTCCAGCTACTTCAGTTTCAACGTCTAATTTTCTCGTCAATAATTCTTGTATTGGGATCAATTCCCTCTCTGTATCAGATGTTGTGTAATCTATTAATAGACTTAAAAATGAGTGTAGCTCGGGCATGATCTCATTCCTGCATGCAATTAAAGATTGTCGCTACATTTTTGCTGTGCCTTTTTACTAATTTTTTAATTTATCTCTTACTACTTCTATATTCCTTAAAAATAGAAAGTGGCACGAATTGTTTGTATTTTTAAAGCGGGTGATCATGAAGATGTGTCGAACTACAGGCCCATAGCAATCTTGTCCAATTTTGCCAGGCTAGCTCTTTGAACAATGTCTGTATGCCCAACTTTTTCCGTCCATTAGTCCTTACATTTCCTCTCTCTAACACGAATTCACAGCAAAACGCTCTACTATCAGTAATTTAACCCTTTTCACTCAATTTATTTTCCGTATTGTTGACTGTAGGGGTCAGGTGGATGCCATTTATACTTCACTAAAGCTTTCGACCGATTGGATCATGGACATCTTCTAGGAAACCTTAAAGTGTTTGGATTAAGAAGTAACAACCTAAATGACAATACACAGTGGTCTCAAGTGAAGGGAACTAATAATTTTTTTTCACTAAATCGACCCTTGACCTATTGTAGATCAAAAATAATTAGTTCCCTTCACTTGAGATCACTGTGTATTGTCGAGATTCGCATTAAAAATAAATAACCTTCAATTGAGCAAGTAGTAGTACGTAAACATTTAATGTTTTTACAGACACTTCAAGCTATCTTTGGTAATTTTTGCAAAGCGGGAATCCGCGGCTTTTTTTTCATGTCTCACTAAAACCAAAGTTGATTGTACAAATGTCGACAAATAACGGAAGAAATAACTAATAATATTTTTTTTTCTGGGTAGAGACATATATATTAAGTTAATATAATATATATATAAAAAAATAACTTAAAGTAATGTATTTTGCAAGCTTGTAAAATGCAGAGAAGTTTTTCTATTTTTCTCTCTAAAAAGTAACTCTAAACAACCTACTTTTTTTTTTACATTTTTTCCATCTACAACTAATCAAGAGTCGATTTAATAAAAAAAATAGTTCCGTTTTCAACTAAATTCCGACCACTGTGCATTGGGGTAAAGTGCATTTAAATAAACAGTCGCAATTATGGGGTGGAGCACCATTTTGCTGCTAAATTAGGTTTTGTCTTTCATTAAGAGGAATATCTTCCGTTAAATCTCGTAGCACATATTGCAAAAACTGTAAATAACGTTGTCCTGTTAGGGTTCCTTTGTAAATGTGGGGACCAATGAAATGCCCATTAAACATTCCACACCATACATTGATTCCCCATACCGTTTGAAAGCGCGCTTCCTCCATCCAACGCGGATTTTGGTTAGACCAGTAATGAGCATTATGTTTGTTCACAACACCATTATTATGAAAACGACTTTCGTCACTCCTATGAAAACGACTTTCGTCACTCCATAAAATACAATTAAGAAAATTCGGATTAGCGTCTTCTAAAACTTGCAATCATGCAATGAATCCAGTCGTCTTTGTAAATCGTTTGGCCTTAATGCTTGCGATAAATTCTGTGTACTGTATCCTTATACTAACTCCCATTTCTTCTGATAACATTCGAAGGGACACATGGGGTTTACAGCTACATATGCCAAAACGCTGGTTCTCTTCATTTCTAGCATTATGGTTAGCATGTTTAATAGTAAAAGGAAATGTTCCAGTTCGTAACTTTGCCTCTACTTTGCTAAATGTTGTATGTGATAGACAAATACGTTCTGGAAATCTTTCTATACAAATTTGCAGCTTCTCTGGAATTCTTTCTGCATTCTCCGTAGATTAATAATATATCTACATATTCATTTAGATCGTATGTAAACGGTATATTAAACAGCTGAAGATAACGTAAATCAGTCTTTTATGAGACTGACAGATGCCGACTTTTCGCTTTTCACAAGTTCGCAATATCACACCAACTCTAATCGAATTTACATTGCGATTTTTGAAATTGTTTTATTTCTGTTTGTAAGCG
This sequence comes from Protaetia brevitarsis, assembly GCA_004143645.1. Taxonomy (NCBI): domain Eukaryota; kingdom Metazoa; phylum Arthropoda; class Insecta; order Coleoptera; family Scarabaeidae; genus Protaetia; species Protaetia brevitarsis. The sequence goes on along the minus strand of RXPK01000490.1, from coordinate 61,997 downwards.
CTAACGTCAAAACTGATATGGCAAATTAAAAAATGTGCCAAACAAAAGTTGTTCACTAATTTTTGACACATAACATGCAACATTAAAAAATGCATTGTTCCGTTTGAAAAATCAAAGTCGGCCTTGAAATCTCCTTCAATGTTACGAGCAAATAAAAAAAATACATACGTCATTTTCGACATAACGTGACATAAAGTAACTTTGAACATTTTTTTTAGTAACTATACAGTGAAAGTAGATAATGTCTGTAAACTAAAAGCTGAGATACCCTGGATATATTTATATTGTATTTGCTATTATTTTATAGGGCCGTAATTTATAGGCAATACGGCCCCTGGATTCACATTCTAACAGACAAGCCGCACTTTTAAATGACTATTGTCACAGAAGCTCCAATAAAACCATTACAAAAGTTAAAAATTGTATCCTTATATCTTGCCATGGACTATACATACGTTATTTTTTTGCTCTTTTCCAATAATCTGTTCTTCTTACGTCTAGATTGCTTCTAATAATAGGATTTGGCTCGCGTACCATTGGCTTGTATCTTAATACTGAATAGCGAGCGTGTTTCCGACATTGTCATGGAAAATTGATGTTGCATAGCGTATTGACACAACAGTAACGCTATTGCTGCATTCGTATAAGCTATCGATGTAGTATACACGAGATTACGCTTGAAGGGTTTACCTTGCCATCCGTTGTGTTGTAGTCCGTATTCCCAAATCCAATACATACATTATTTCCGTGTCGTAGGGGATTAGTTTCTCTCTATTTTTCGTATTTTCCAATACACCGGCGCATTTCTCGTTATCTGTTGCGTCAACGTCGATTCCCCATCTCACTCGGCGAGTATCTTCCATCCTGCTTGCTCGGACCGGAAAAAAAAATATCAATTAATTCTCGTAAAAATAAAGGAAATTACGTTTCGCCTATTTTTCTTCCGAGATGTTTTTCTTCCCGCTTTTCCTGTCGCGTCTTCGAAACGAACGGACGAAATTAATTGTACGAAATTATTCGCTTTGTGCCGGGTATTTCGCTTTAGAATAAACATTTATTTTCTGCGCCAGGCGATTTTTTAATGATCTTGTTTTATTGTGCGTCTGTGAGGAGCGCGGAAGATAAAAAAAAAACAAGACGAAAAAATAACATCTCTTGCAGAAAAAAGAGGATAGCAAGGAGTGAAGATGAGAGTTTATGCTTACTTTTTACTTAAAAAGCTTTTAGGGTGATTAAACTTGAGCGTGAAAACGAATTTGGGAAATATGAAATTCTTGAAATATTTCCCGGTTCTGTTATTGTTTCTCTTTTTCTTTATTAATTGTTGTTGAGATTTAATTAGTATTAGTATCCTTAAACACAGCTAATTTAATTCCGTATTCATTCAAGAATATATAAGAATTGATTCTCAATTCTTTGTTGATGATATATTCATTACTTAGAGATAAATACTTGGGTGTGACAGAAATAAATAGAAAAAAAAGCAATCTCTCTCTGATTGTCAATTATTCTTCGTGCTATAGAAACTTTTAGAACGTTGTAGAACCTTTCTGTTTAATTAGAACTTGAAATCTAGGGAGCGAGGCTTATTATGTCTTTGTGCTAAAACTTTTTGGGATATTAGGATGTAACTGGAGCACTTTTTAGAAACGGAACAGAAAAAAGACTAAAAATATTGCTCTTATATTTAAAAAGCGTTCGCTACACTCCTACATCTTAAGCTAAAGTTAGACTTCCTCACAGGAAAAATGAAAATATTCGCACAGACACAACAAAAATTATTGTTTTGACTTTCATTTAACAAATCTTAGTTTAAATCCGCACATTTTAATTTTGTTCAAGAACAATGAGCTCATTTAAGCGAAATGCATATTTCGTTGTTGTTTTATATTTTGGTTGAATTCTATTTACGAATTCAAACAACCGTTTGTTTTAAACGCCATTGAATGTATAAAATTAGTTGAAATTATTGAATTAATTGATTAATATACGCTTTTACTTTGTAAAGAATATTTATTTTCGCTTTCAGTAATCTTTGATGTTTTGTCACACAAAACTAAAACTATGAAAAGAAATCTAGTGGCCTCTAAAGTCCTTGTTTACCAATGTAATATGTAAAAACTAGATGAAGCCACTTTGTTAAAAGATAAGTTAAAAAAAAATCAATTTTCAACAAAATCAATGTTGGAAATCTAAAGAACACATGCTTGCCCTTTTCCGAAGCACCTGTACACTCACATTGTACTTTATACCTATTTCTAATTTTCCTGAACACGTAGATCTACAAAGAAATAAATAATTCACATAATAACTTACCATTAGAGTAATCACGATTGCAATAATTCATTCTTTTGTAAAATATCTTTCGTATTTATCTCTTATGTGCGTAGGGGTGCTTTTCATATATAACACATAAAACAGCAATTAAAAGCATTAAGCAAATAACTAACCGCGCTATTCAACAGAACCATTCATCTTTTTTAATTCTGTAATGTGTGTATACTGGCGTTGTTAATATGCATACAGATAAAAGAAAATATTTTACATTATATGCGGGCATTTTTTACAATCAAAGCAATGTGCTAATTAATCTTGTACCCACAAGAAAGTGCATTACCTATGTTTGTAAGGAATACGTTTCATTATTTTCTACCTTATTTGCGTTTTTATATTTGTTTCAAGGTTTTATGGTTACATTTAAATTTACAAGTTTTATTTAATTTATAATCAGAGAACATTGCCTTGAACTGCAAAAGTTAAATAAATCACAACTGAAGCCTGAATCTCATGATGATTTAGGTCCTGAATTGTCGGCTACATACACGGTTATCAAAAATTATGAGGATGGTGTTCTAGCACTAGCAATAAGACGGTAAATGTAAAGTTTTTTTTTATCGTAGCATGCGTCAGTGCTTCAGTGATTATGAAACGCAGTAATGGAAAATATCTATTTGGATGAGACTCGTCTCTTTAATTTCTATTTCAATATGAATTTTTTTTTAGCGCATTTAGAAAAATAAATCACAATTTTTTTGAAATAACTGTTATACTGAAAACTTACTTTTTAGTTCTAACTCTCTTAATTATACAAGATTTGACAAAATGACTTTACTGCCGTTGAGCTTAAATGAAAAAATGAAAATATGGATATATTTGGAAGAATTTGATTTTTTTGTATTTTAGTATATTTTGTCATAAGACCTTTGTATTATACGGGGCATTTTTTCTTTATTAACTAACACGTAGAATTTTGCATTGTTGTCTATACCACGCATTACTTGATTTCCACGTTGTGGCTTTTTTTTTGATGAAATCCAGTAAGACGCCACTCTTCATAATAGCACCGCTCTTGTATGAATGACGGGCGCAATTTCTAAGTAAAAGATAAATATGTAAGAGTCACTTGCATGGAAAACCTTGTATTTTGGCCCTATTTTTTTGTGGAAGTCGTCTGATCTGCAGTCTCCGGAAACACTGCAGCCTCTTGGTTTTTGCGTGGTGGAAATTGTCTCAACATGACGCATTTCCAGTAAATCAACTTGTTCTATTGCTGCTTCCGAGTGGGATGTTGCTATTTTCTTTCCTCGTTTGCGAGACGTTGCCTGTTCATAAGAATATCCTCTAGGGTGTTTTAGGAAATCTAGTAAACTGGAATTTCACCCTGGGAAGTTAATTTATTTGCCAAAACTCTTTCTGGATTAAAGGGGGTTAGCTCTATTGCCCTAAAGCCAGATTGTAGGTTTGTGGCAAAGTTGTCGGGAACGTGTACGTATGTGTATATGAGGGTGATGTTACACTGCGATCTAAAAGATCTATTGTCTCCCCTATTCTTGCTGCTTTACAGCTGGCCTTCCAATCCTATTCCTTTCAGAAAGTGTAGGATAAAGGCCCCAGGTTAGGTAAGTCTCCCTCCTCGATTTCACATGCTCACAGATGCAATACCCTTGAGTTGCACAGTGCTACGCAATTAGAGAGGAGATGGATGAGTGTTTCATCCTGTTCGCCAATCTGCTCGTTTTGCTCCTTCCTTTGTTCCTTCTTAGTGAGGTATTCTCACGTTAGAAGTGGAAGGCTTCTTATACAGGTCCTGAACTGGTTTCTGTTTACTAGCGGTGTCGTTCCGCTTAAGTAGGTTACATACATTTCCGAGTTCACTATCTCGGGAACGCGCTTGGTAAGTACTCCCAACCCCCAAGCGGGAACGGGTATATGGGACCACAATCGATTCAACAAGTTTGGGAACTGCTTTTTTGGGATGCTTCTTTTTCGACGACACTCCTTTCACCATGAACCTAAGACTTCTCGCTATTTTCGCTTCATGGGAGCTGAATAAGATGTGTTGAATTTGCTGGTAGGGGAGTCATATAGAGCAAGCTTGCAATCTTTGTATATTCGCCGTCATGCCGGCTTTTTAAGATCTAATATTGACATAGGTCGAATTATCGCTCGAATAGGCTGCCGATAGGTTGGCGAGATGGGATTCGTGTTCTCCCTACATGGGACCGGAGCCTGTTCTTCCCATTTCTTCGGCTACACTCAATACCCTAATAAACCAGTGGAGCACTACTCTACACGAGGAGAGATGGGCATCCATAACCACCTGCTGTGAGGCACGCAAAGCCATACCCAGGCTGTCGTCTAGGACAGCGAGATATTGTCTGCAGCTTTCTCGCAGTAAACTACGTCAAGTTGTAGGGCTATTGACTGGTCACTGCTAACTTAATAGACACATGCACCGCATAGGACTGACTAGCAGCCCACTCTGCCGTGCATGTTACCTAGAGGACGAGACATCGGAGCACATTTTATGTGACTGTCCGGCGCTTGCCCAACTTAGAGGTTCTATCCTAGGGGTGTTCTGGCCCAGTATAGCCAGCTTTGGCGGCGCTTCATATGCTACACTGCTCGAGTTCATCCTTCGCTTGGGTTGGCTCGAGTAGGCTGCGGGTGAGTGACCCCGCCTAGGGAAGGTAGCACAATGGGCCCAGTAAGAGTGGCCTAAGTGCGCGTGCCTAGCCACCCTTCCCAACCAACAATCCAATATCCAGATATCGCTCCTATCTATACGCTCCTCTCTGACCTAAGGGCACTTGTCCGGTAAACGAGAGTATGTAGGTTCGAATCCTGCATGAGTAGAAAATTTTTCTTGGGAAAAGTTCCTCTTAATCATTACATTTATTAGCAGAAGTACATTAATTTGTTAATTGTTTGCTGTAAAAAGCTTGCTAAATCTTTGCATATAGATATTATTGCTGCATAGACGACACGAGGGGAAAAATGTGATGCAAGCTTATCTCCAATCACAGCCTTTGTTTGTTCTGGGGCGGTATTAGCGTTTATGTCAGTAATCAAAATATCGAAAATCATTTTTCAAATGTTGTCATATCTAACCATCCACTAGGCGTGATCTCATAAACTGTGCCTGGAGGACCCCTTTTCGTCCAATTTTTATATAAATGTTGGATTTTGTAGACCAAGGTGGACCACTTTGGTGGAAGCGGAATGCCTTTAGCTGTTCCGCAAACCATTATACTCACCGATGTCCTTGAGTGCTCTTGAAATGGCCCGACTCTTTTAATTCCTCTAGGCACCGATACTTTTTTTCACCAGGATCATCGGTGATGTTGGTCTCGTCGTAATTGTATATATGTTATATATGTTATATATGTTATATATGTTATATATGTATATATGGGTAACGCATTTTTAAAGCTGTCTTTAATGTTGTCAAAAAAGGACTTTTAAAAACTCAATATAAAAATAATAAAAAATTAATGGATAACTGAAGAAACACTAAACAGTCAAATTTAATGCAAAAAACGTGCATCATAGTATGCATGTCGAACTTACCCCCGCTGTCAAAATAACCCCGTTTTACAGTATGTATCCCAGTGCCAGACTTCCTCTTAGTAACGTTTTTTGCAATAAAAGTTTCAGATATTTTTGTAGCATAGTTGGGTAAATGCCATTCGATTCTGGCGATTTATATGGTTTGGAGAATGAACTGTCCACTTCACTTTTTCCATATTGCGAGGGATCGGCCTCCAAGAAGGGGGATAGCGCTAAGCTATATAATTGTTGTAGTTATAGTTAATGGGACTCTCTCTCTGTAAAGGAGACACTCCGCGAGGAGGCTCTCCGATAGGAGACTCCACCAGGTATTCCTCGTGGGGTCTCTGTTAATAAAGAGCTGAAGTGTACCTGGTCTTTTGGTTGATTCCTGCCCCTGCAACCCAAGGTGGGTGTAATTATTATATGTATTACCTCTGAGCCATGGTCCCCCGTCCCACGCCCCACGTGACATTTGGTGGAGGCGCCGGGTATCCGGAGAGGGACAGCAAGAAACCATCTCAACACTAACGAAGATGAAGGCTGAAGTAGCACGTGGTAGAAGATGCCAATCAGATAACGATGGCTTCAGTAATCCAGGGAATCCACAAGTTTGAAGCACTGGACCCATGGTTGTTCTCAGTGGCATATACCGGCCCCAGAACAAGCTCAGCTCGTTAATCATTTACCCACCAATACAAAGGGATTGTTTGTAAATACGTACATACAATGCAACATCCATGAAGCTTCTACTGCAATTCCAAAACAACTAGCAAGTGTAGCAACGGCCCAAATTACTTGAGGAAACCGGCTAATAGGAAATAAATAGATGATTCTGTCTCCGTTGGAACACTGAAGAATTCGAAGAATTTAGTTTAAATATTTAAGGTTTCTTAATTAAGTAGATAATGATTTTATTTTGAATGTGTTTTGTTGTGAATAGCATTAAGTTAGTCTAAGGACAGTTAAGCATAGTTAAGGATCCTAAACTCTGATTCGTGGCTGCTACTCAAATTATATTTTGTTTCAATTTTTTAAATTTATGTTACTTTTGAAATCCCTTCGGTTTTCTGGAGGGGAGGGGGGTGCCACGTCCTCAAGAGTGGGGATAGCGCTAAGCTATACAATTGTTGTAGTTATAGTTAATGGGACTCTTTCTGTAAAGGAGACACTCCGCGAGAAGGCTCTCCGATAGGGGACTCCATGAGGTATTCCTCGTGGGGTCTCTGTTAAAGAGCTGGAGTGTACAGGTCTTGTACAGACCAGTTGTACACCCAAGGTAGGTACAATTATTATATAAGTATTACCTCTGAGCTACCCCGTCACGCCCCAACGTGACAATATCTACCACTTTCTTTGCTATCTGCCAATGCTTCCTGGGTACCTGTCTCACCACTTGACCCTATTAAGTTAAAACTCATTTGTCGTTATTTTTTTCTGTTAAATAATTTGTTTGGAATTAGCTGGCGTTTACCTTTCGATTTCTACGGCATTATCATATTTAGCGAATCCCAAACCGCAAATTACTACGCTTGAAGTATTCTTAACCCAAATTTCAAGCAATTCCCGATGACGAGGGTTAATGATCCACGGCCTATTACCGCGATACAATAATTAATTCATTAAAAACCGAGTATTAATTAATTCGAAACAAAACGGTCGCCGCTTATCAGAAACAACGGCGGCCAACCAGCGCAGCGGTTAGTTGTCTGGGGTCGCGAGTCCCGGACTGGCTTATTTAAATCCGGTCGTTGACTTGGGGGATTTTTGTACGTGGGATGTGCGGACTTCGTTAAACTGCCGGAAAGTTTCGTGCGTCCGTTTTTGTAAATAATTCCGCAGAGTGAAATTTCGTCCGGATAATTCAGATTGTCGGGATTATATCTATGTATGTCGGCCGGTATGTTTTATGCGGACCGCGAATGCCCAGGTTCGGATTAAAATGTTCGTATGCCTATGGCGAATCCGTCCCTACAAACCAACATATGAGTTTGTGGGTTGAACATTTCGCAAAAGTATTAAATGACGTGAATATAAATAATGGTATTTTTATTAATTAAATCACAAAGGGTGAATGTGATTTTAGGCAAATATTTAGTATTTGCTTTGCATATATTTAGCACTGAGAAAAAGATTTCATTGTTGCTAAAGAATATACTGTAGTGGATTGAGCATTTGATATTATTTAAGTGTAAAGTTACTAGTATTATTTATATATATTTTAAAAAATAATTTGATATAACAAGAAAATAAATACTGTATCTAACTCAAGATCGATCAATGTTGGAGTACCACAAGGATCCATATTAAGTAACAGAGGACCTGTTTATGTAAACGATATGCCAAGTAACATCTTATGCACCAAAACTATCATCTATGCAGACGACACCTCTATACTTACAAGAGGCACGAAGTATGATATGGAAAACATGAGGAAGGAAGCACTAACATCTGCTGAAATATGGTTTAACACTAACAAACTAAAGTTAAACACAACCAAAACTCAAATTCTTACCGTCGGGGCGCCGGGAGCATCGATCAATTTCTTAGCCATAAACGTTGACAGCACATTAACAAGGAAAAATCATGTCGATTTTTTATGTGAAAAATTAAGCAGAGCCATATATACTATACGAGCCATCAAATATGCCTCAACCAGACATGCAGCGAGACTCACCGACTTCGCGAATTTTCATAGCGTGGCATCTTCCTGCAAAAGAAGGCAATTAGAATATTGTGTGACCTCAACTATAGACAGTCATGCCGTGATGCTTTCAAAAACGAAAAAAATACTTACCATCACCAGCATCTATATCTTGGCCTGTGTAAAGTTTGTTCACCGGAATCAATCACGCTTCTTCACAAATGGTGATTTCCATCAACACTTCACCCGCAACCGTGAGAAACTGGCTGTTCCACATCATCGATTGTGTGTCACACAAAAGGGAATGGACTGCTGTGGTATAAAGCTATATAATCATCTGCCGAAGGAGATGAAGACAGTGAGCAATAAAAAATTCGGAAAGAAAATGAAGATCTCCTACTCACCAATACAATATATGATGTAGATGATTTCTTAAGCTTTAATTATTCATAAGTATTTTAATATGTTTGTTTTGTTATTATTTTATTACTACATACGACAACTTTATTGTTTATTGACATGTCATGCAAATATTGATGACTAAATAAATGAATATGAATACGAATAGAGAAGGATATAAAATGTAGCAGCAAACAGCTAGACGATGTCGGAAATCTCTGCATTTGGCAAGTCTTTCAAGGCATTTTCCCTCAGAATGGTCCCTTCAGGAAGTAAAGATGATCAGCAGTGATATACCTACACATCGAAAATGAATATTAGAATTTGAATAGTGTATTTTTACAATAGATATTGACAGATCAAAGTTGGATCTAAGTTAAATTCAAATGAAGATTTTTCTTACAGTGTACTTATTTTATTTAAACTTAGTCTAATAATGTTTTTATATGCATTGGCATTCCAATTGCATTGATATGTCAAGAGAAAGACATGGAAAATTGCTGAAATTCGGTTTCGTCACAATGTCTTGTGTATAAATGGTTGCCGACTTATTGTACTGTAATTAATTTTTTTTAAATTATAAATTTTACATAGTAATAAGTGATGGAAATTTTTAAATATATTTCTCTGATGATCTACACACCTATCTTTACTTTATTTTAAATGTGAGGTGATTCCAGAATTTTGCAATAATCGTTTATTTTAATTTTGTATAAACATTCGACAGTCCATTAGGTAACATTGGCATTCTCATGTATTAAACATCTTATATTTCCCTCACTTCGGTGAAATTAACGGACTCTCTGAGACAGTTTGTCCCCCTTGTCGAGAGACAATCGCAATAAAAGTCTGTTAGAATTTTTCAATTCGAAAGGATTCACTAGCCAACCTCCGTCAGAGACGGACGTGTCTCAATTTATTAACGATTAGTAATATCATAATACTTCGAAATTTAAAATGCCGGGTCTCAACAAGGTAACTGTTGACTACAATGCTACTACAAGTGCCGGAAGTCTACAGTATGGACACCAGAAAAGTTTTTTGATGTTATGGCAAATGATTGCTTATGCTATCAAAAAACAGTGTTTTAATTAAATATCTGATAATCAGTTTTTTACTAAACTTACTGCTGTGGTTTATACAACGCATTTATCACTGAGTGTATTTTAAGTTGCATATTTTGGTTGTTTTGATTTCTCCGTTCAGTTGATTTTCAATTTACCGAAAATTTTCACAATTTAGTTTTGTTTTGAATTTGTTTAGTTTAGGAGTTTATTGTATGATTTTAATTCATGTAGTGTTAAGATTTTCATTTTTCCAGTCATTATATTGTTCGCTTGTGCTGATTTTATGCGTATTCTATTAAATATTGTCGTTGTAATGTTATACGTCTGCGTTGTATGTGTTTGAGAGAGGGATTTTTGTAAGAAAAACATTTGTAGGATTTTGTTAAGGACTTCCTTGTTCGGCTATTGACGTGAGTTGACGTATTTTTCAACCTTTGTTGTCATTTTGTAATCCTTTTTGATGTAGTAGAGTTGGTTAATTATTGTATATTACAAAATATATTTGTATCCCTAGGGACCAAACATCTGTGACCTTTTGCCCACTTATAGACTGCTATCGGCTCAACAAACTCAGAAAAAATGGCAATTGCGCACACATATTCAAAATTTGCTAACTGTCAGGTTGTTGTGGTTTTTTATCGCAGCTGTTACTCGCTAGAATGTGCGTTTATAGGTTATAAAAACCTCAAAAACTGTCAAGTTCTTTTTTAGATTTCTTTCGCGGCTAGACATTTACCGCACTGTAATGTAAGCAATTACTTGTTCTCTTAATGAAAAAATTCAACTTTCCCACGAACGAAGCTTTAAGTCGAATAACAAAGACCAAAAGAAAACGATGGATGCTCCTTAAATAAGTGTTTAAAATATAGAATATTTTTCATCATATTTTGCAGAGGAGGTGGAACTAACTATTCATGCATGTTATAAATATCACGAAAAAATAGATAAGTAAATAACCTTCTTTGAAAAGTGGGTGATTTTGCATATGATTTTGAATTGCATAAATACGATGCCATTAGAAAGGGAAATTGAACATAGGAAATACATATAGTTTGCCTTTCTACGTTGTAAGCGAAATTATATATCTTATAGGAGAAATGTGTGCTATATGTTGTAAAGCTCACTTCATTGAACTTTCTGCTCCAAATGATATTAGACTTAATAAATGAGAGCCTATTACTGGTTTCTTTTAGCAAAGCAAAGTCCTATTTCCTGGCAATCAATAACATAATTAGTCACGTTTCGCTAGTTCCTTGTTTCACTTTTACTGGCCGGATTTGAAGCTGGATGCTCTGATCGAATTGAGCTAATTTACTCGGAAAAGCAGTTACCCTGATTAATTCTCTTGTATTCTTAGGAAGATAGCTGTGAACTAAGCAAAACAAAAGTCGAACCTGACGGAAGCTTTTTTTCATCGAATGCTTAAAAGCAGATTCTTATTCATTTTATTTATGTTCCAATACCGTGACGTTACGCCCAGGACGATTCGGGAGGAGAAATATATTCTGCATTAAGGCGAAATTAGTATTCCGTGTAGGAAGTGCTTACTTGCTCCCAGATGAAATTTCTCTTTTACTTCTTCTCTACCGCACTACGTATGTGGTAGGTAATGCGATAAGGAATTTCTCTTGTTCTGATAATAGTTCGAGTTCCGTGAGAATTTTAAGAAGTATTCGCGTGCCCTAAGGAATTTCCGTTCGCCAAGAGGAAGAATTGAAATTACCAAGTACGACGACTTCGCAATTTGTTTTATGTGATGAGAATTAAAAGTTAAAATTGCGAAAGGCATTCTTATCGCTCATTGAGATGGTTTTTGTTGAAATTGTTTATTCAATCTATATGCATTTTTGTTAAATATTTCGGTAATATTTGCATTACACATAGATCGTCTACTCTACTGTGATTTATGTAAATTAGTGGGCTTTACGGCTCTCTTTTCGAATTAGATTATGTTTATGGGTTTTGCTTCTAGCACGATTTTTTTAGCTCTATTCTCTCTAACTCCGATTCCGACTCTGACTCCGGCTCCTTGACTATACTAGAGTCGTGCCGCTATACTAGTATACTAGTATACTAGAGTTGTACCGCAGGGAGTCACTTGATATGAAATCGTATCGGAATCGATAGTATACAGGGTTTTCCACGGAACTGGCTGGTTAGAAGTTTTCCGGCTTAACGAAATTCCTCAGTTTTAAAAAATTGGGGTTTGCAACAATTTGGCACTTACTTTCTTTCTAAAATATTTTCACCTTTTTTGCACTTCCGGTTAACCGGAAGTCGCCACGAACTTTGGCCTTCCTCCAATATTTTTCATTATCTAATTCATAAGTTCCACAATAATATTCATCGATCTGAACACGCGACGTGTAACAAACAATGATTATAACAATAATACTTACTAATAATAATAAATTGGTGTGATGTTAATGTCATGGCCCACCAGATAGAAATTATTCGGCCATTTGAAAGCGGTAATAAACAAAACGAGTAATTTAAAAGAAAACTACTGAAGATGGGTATAGGGAATGCTCAGCAAATCGGTATAGAATTTAATTGTACATCCAAAAAATAGAAAAATGTACAGGGTGTTCTATTTGAAAAAATTAAGTTTTTGCAACATTCAAAATTCTTGGATATGTCACTAATTTTTAAACATCCTGTATAATGTCACTGAATTTTTTTTCTACGTTTTGGTAAAACAATGTTAGTACTTGTTGATTTCAAAGTCGGAGATTTCTGACACTTAAATCAAGTGAGAATTAATCAATTACATACAACAATGTAAATGTCAAAATTTTAACAAAAATCGTAATATCTTAGAAACAGTTGAAGATAGGTATAGATACTCTAATGGTAAATCGTCATAGAATTTTATGGTAAATTCAATAATATAAATAATTATAGGGTGTTCCATTTAAAATAACAAAGTTCGTGGCGGACTTCCGGTTAACCGGAAGTGCAAAAAAGATGAAAATATTTTAGAAAGAAACTAAGTGCCAAATTGTTGCAAACCCCAATTTTTTAAAACTGAGGAATTTCGTTAAGCCGGAAAACTTCTAACCAGCCAGTTCCGTGGAAAACCCTGTATACTAGTACATTTTAACATATAGCCATCGGTGGTACTCATATGATTCGTACAATTTATACGATTCTCACGGATGTAGGGATCATTAGTATTTATACGGATCCGTATAATTTGCCAAACATCACTATAAACAGCAGAGCATCAGCGAACATATCAATAGACCATTGTCGTCATAAACAAAAGCTGAAATAGATATGTAAGTGGTGAAAATAATCGCAGCCGAGTTTCAACCCTTCATTATGATAGAAATGTACAATTTCGAAAATTAATACAAATGCTTAATGGATTCTAATCACCCGTTATTAGTACAAAGGGTCATGAATAATCAAAAATCTATATGAATTCTTTACAATATTTCGGTACGAATCGTATTATACCAATCTTTAATTTTAGGAGTTATTAGGATTCGAATCACTAAAAAGATTCGAATCGTTCACCGCTAGTACGAATCACATTATACGATTCTTTAATTTTAGGAGTCATTAGAATTCGAATCACTAAAAAGATTCGAATCGCCCAGCGCTGGTACCAATCCTTTACGGTCTTTGGGTACGAGTCATATTATACCAATCTTTAATTTTAGGAGTCAGTAGTATTCGAATCACTAAAAAGATTCGAATCGCCCACCGCTACTGTGCACTGATTGAAATAAATGAAAAATGCAAAACTGATTTTAAAAATGAAAAAGAAAATAAAATTAGCTAGCTCAACGGATAAAATTTTAAAGAACCCAAAAGAACTATTAACCTCAGAGTTATCCTCGCGAATTAAAACTTGAATCTAACCACGAAAAGTAAATTGTGAGTGAATGAAATCAGACTTTCTTAATTGCCCGAAAAATTGTAAAGGTTTTAAAATAAAATAAAATAAAAGAACAGAATTTTTAACCCAAAGACGCAAATTAACAATCAATTTATTTCAATAACGGGTTAAATTACAGATTGTGTAGAAAAAAACCGTGAACGGAAGGTTCTGGCCTAAAATAAAAACTGCACTTGACTCTAAATTAAAATAGGACAATGCTATTTCCTATGCAAAGCAAAAGATTTGTTTGTTCAGGAAGATTATCCAAAATCTTTCAATTTCAATCTACGTGGTTTCACAAACTAAAATAAATCAAGTGTGAACTATTACTAGAAATTTACAAAAAAGAAGAAAAACTAAATGCAAGAACAATGCGTGTACTCACCCAAACGAGGTGATTGATAAATAAAATGAAACAGCAAAATTGAATAACGGAAAATTAACTCTTTAAAATATAATGAGAAAAAAAAACCAAAAATGTATCTTCCCAAATAAAAATAATAATTGATCTTATATCTATAAAGTGCACACTTCAATATATTAACAATTATTATAAAATGAATTCCTTGATGGACTAAATTTTTACAGAATTAAATTTCAATAACAAATAAATTACAAAATGGCAACAATGATATACAAAAATACGTCTACTCACGTCAATAGTCGAACAAGGAAGTCCTTAACAAAATTCTATAACATTTTTTCTAACAAATATCCCTCTCTCAAAATCGTACAACGCAGACGTATAACATTTCAACGACAAAATTCAATGGAATCCGCATTAGATCAACACAAGCAAACAATAGACAAATGAATGAATGGATTAATTAAAAAAAATTAACACTAAATAAATTAAAATTATTCAATAAACTCTTTAACTAAACTTATACCAAACAAAATCCAAATTGTAAAAAATTCTCGGTAAATTGAACAACAGCTGTTTAAGCAAAGAAAACAACCAATAAATAACCAAAAATATGCAACTTGAAATACACTCAGCGAAAAATGTGTTGTCTAACCACAGCAATACGTATTTTTTTAAAATTAAAATGATATAATTTCAATGGAAGAAATTAAGAAATTAACTAAAAGAAATATGTGCCAACTGGAAGAAGTGGTTCTCTTAAATAGCGGCAATGAAATATTTTTTTGATTAAAAAAAAATCTCTTTACGAGTGTGAATCCATTTACATAGAAGACGCTAACTAATTTCGCCCTCTTAATTAGACACCAATTATTCTTGAGTACGGCTTCTATACGTTACTATGTACCTGTTCGTTCCAAACCCAAGAAACTTTGTCCTTCATTTTAGCAAAATCTGTTACTGGCATTCTTTGCCAAACTTCTGATGGCGATATATGCGCTGAGAGAAATATCCTTTTCATTTGAAAGCGATTGCATTAAATTAAAAGTTTTTGCGTTTTCTATATGGCCAACATGATTTGATGTTTCCTTGAAAAGGAATATAATTTTAAATTCACGCATTTCTTCGGAAATAATATATTTTTCGATGAAACAGTATATTCTTTTAAGTGAAAGATATTGATAGTCGATTCAAGTCCTCTTTATTTTGAACTTGAAAACTATGCAGATTGGCAGGAAAACCGTAAGCATGTTGATTCAAGAGGTTTTTCCTTTTCTTCTAACATTTATTCATTTTAACCTTAAGCGTAAACACAACAAAATGCCGTGATCATTTTCAATCGAAATGAAAATGAATTATCTCCGAAAACCCATGCATTAACGAGGTATTTGCCATTAGAATGTTGTAAATCCTAGTTAGTATTGGGGAAGTTAGGAGTCCTATCAGATGTTGATCTGGTAAATATACCAGATTGTTACGGTCGTAGTTTCCAGTCCATTTTGGGCGAAATATTGTCTGTTACTGGAATGAAATAGGAGATGCGCCATCTATGCGACAATTTCTCTACTACACATACGTATATCTGGTCATCTGCTGTACTATATGGGGATAAAACCGTTATACGAAAATAAAATGCGATATTTATTTTTACTTCCATGTAAATATGTAGTTAAATTAATAAATACTGACCTAGCTTCAAATAAATCTACTAACCAAATTATTTGCTTGATTGCATACAGGAATATTTTTAATATTCCTAAATCAAGTAATTTACTAACTGTAACATGGTGCAAGTCCGCCATTGAAACTTTTTTTCTATCTCTCGCCGTTTAAAAGATATTTTGGATAAACGAAATTTAGGTCGAATTTTAAAGTCAAATTACACCCTCTAAGGTTGAAATTCGGCAATAACACAGAGTACCTTTGAGTAATACTTCAAACGGCTGCAAATTGAGAAAGTTTTATGAAAATCTGCATTTTCAGTTTTCGTGAGCATTTCTTGTATTGTGCACTTCACTGATAATTTACTGGCTATATTTAAGTTTTAGATCCATTACTGCGAAAAGTATTTTGCAAACTTATTGGCAACAATTGAAGGTATGTTGGTTACTTCGTAGTTCTTTGTAGTATTATGTCATATAGATTAGATTAGGTTAGATTAGGACTGGGGTGGCCTGTTTCACCGCGACCTTTTCAGATCTATTGTGATCCCCTTTTTCCTAGAGTACGCTCTCTAATTTTGCCCTCTTAATTAGGCCTATCATTTTTGAGAGCGGCTTCTTTATGTGGCTACTAGCTGTGGGGTTCTCCACGCGCAATTCTAAAAACTTCGTCTTCGCCAGGCCTTCATATATTATATCATATTATATCTACATTATTTTTTATAAATTAAAATTTTGGAAGCGTTATACTTAAAAACCTTACGTGGTGCAAAGATTTGTAAAACAGATTCCGAATCAGCAGGAAAAGGCTTATCAGTTATCTTTTGGTTGCATGTGACATTTAAAGTTTAATTTTGTATAGCAGTGTTGTCGCAGATATTTATTATTAAGTGTTTGTCAACAAAATAGGAATTGGAAAAGAAAAAAATGGAGCTAATATATATAATAGGATATTCTGCAAACATATACGAGAAACAAACCTTTTTAATATGCCATCATGAAGAATGAAATGTAATGGAAGAAGTCCATTAATACCACAATTACACCTGTCCCAAATTGCAGCATATAATTCTAACTCGTTCTTCTACTATAAAGGCTTTACTGCGTCGCTAATGCGGCGGTGATAATCGATGTGGAGAGAGAACACGATTTCACCGGCAAATGTCTGGACTGAGATCCCCCGTAAGGATATTTCCGTCATCAGCGACGCACCCCTTAACGCTATTTTTGTCACGTACACGCTAAGATACCTTCGCCCGTCTAGCTACCGCAGTCGCGATTCCTTAATAGCGGGTATTAGATTTGCATCACTCCTGTTCCTTTCTTTGCGGCACGTAACTTCGCGAGTGTAACTTCTCCGTTTTCTGACAATTCCCACACTGGGGAGTAGTTGTCCTAGGTCTTTAATCATTTAGATTAGGACAAGAAAAATATGTAGCGATATCATTTGTTTTTTTTCCGTCAGCGGTAAAGACATGACAATTTAAAGATAAAGAATTTCTACTGTTTTCCCTCAAGAAGTGAAAATCGTGGTCTAGTAAAGGCATTAAATTTTTATTAAAAAAAAAAAGCTTTACCGTAGCATATTTTCTTATAATGAAATATTCTTCGTCATAATTGCCTTTCACTTTGTCTGCTTGTAGCGCTTGGAGTGCCGCAAGGGCGATTAATTCCATTGATTAAGCATGGAAAACATATTGGTAATCAATAAAAAATGAGTTTCTTCAAATTGAACAAACACATTTTATTACTAAGAAAATATAGTGCATTTGAAGATGTAAGAATATCACTTTTAACATCTACAATGGTTCTATTGCACCTGCATAGGGAGAGATTGAGACCTATGCCTAATCATTCCTTCCTTGAGAACTCTGAGTGTGGTTCTTTTTGCCACGCTTTCTACCACAATATGGAGAGGGGTAACATCTAATACTACCTCGATAGCTGCTCTTGGGCAAGTTCTCATAGGGCTAGTTATGCATACTGCTGTGGCCTGGCACCCCGGTTTTCGTAAATTCAGTGTTTTCATGTTTACTCCGATTTGCTTTTATCAATGTTTCGAGCAAATTTTCTCTGTATTTAATGTTAATTTTTGTATAAGAGTTAGTTTTTTGAGTTGATTGTTTAATTTATTTATGTAAATGTTCAGTTGTTTATATTATTTTCACTCTTTAATATGTTTAGCATTTGCTCATGTAGTTCAATGTCCTTCTTAGAAGTTTTCTTCGATGATCTGTGCGCGTTGCGCTGCACGCAGCTGTTGATATATGTATACGACTGTTTAGCATTGTAAGAATTAGTTTCTTGATAGACGTTAAAGCGTGAGTAGATGATATTTGTTATTTGTTTGCTGCCATTTTGTTAATACATTTTGATTTAAAGATTTGTTTCGTTTAAATTGATTTATTTCGTCCATCAAGAAACTCGTTTAATAATAATTATTATTATATTGTTGTGTACACAATTTAGATATAAGATCATTTATTATTTCGTGCAGGAAGATAGATTTTAAGTTTAAAGAGTTAATTTTTTTCGTTTTTTAATTTTGCTGTTTTGTAATTATTTATTAATCACCTTGGGTTGGGTGAATAGAAGCTTTGTGCTTGTATTTAATTTTTTCTGTTGTAAATTTATTTGATTTGTCCACGTTAATTTAGTTTGTTTTAATTTTGAAACCACGTGGATTGAATTGATATAAAAAGGACTATCTTCCTGAACTAATTTGTTTTTTGCTTTGATAAAGGATTTAGCATTGTCCTTTTGTAATTTTAGAGTCTTCTGCAGTTTTTGATTTCGGCCAGAGCCCTATGTTCATGGTTCTTTTTTCTGCAATTTGTATTAACATTTTTTTTTCTTTTTTTTTTATATACTAAACTTATTGATTGTGAATTAACGTCATTCAAAAATTCTGTTCTTTCATTTTTGATTATATCTTTTCAATTTTTGGAGTAATTAAAGAAGGTCAGATTTCTTTCACCCATAATTTACTTTTCATGATTAAATTCAAGTTTTAATTTGCGAGGGTAACCCTGAGTTTAGTTAGAGTTCTTTTGCGCCCTTTTAAATTTTTATACTTTGAGCTAGCTAATTTAATTTTTCATTTTTATTAATTCATTTTGCATTTTCTTTGGTACATTCAGTACACAGCAATACGTATGCTAATTTTTGAACTTTCGAGAAGGTAATTCTCGCGGTGGCCAGATTAGTTTCTTTGCTCCAAGCTACTGATGCATAAGTGATGATTGATCTCACTATCACTATATGCATTCAAAGCAGTATTTTTGGGTTATATCCTCAATTTTTCTCTGCAAAGGTTCTGCACACCATCAGGGCCTTTTTGGCCTTGGTTGGTTACTTCAAATTCAAGTTTGTTCCATAGATGTCTAGGGTAAGGCCTTAGGTATTTAATCTCCGTTCTCCAATCTATATTTTTATGGTTTTAAGATTGGATTTTCTTTTCTTAGTGAATGCTACTAAGGTAGTCTTGGTGGGGTTAACATTAAGTCCCACCGATTGACACCATCTTCTCGTAAAGTTTAATCCTCTTTGAACTACGTCACAGAGGGTATTTTCATATTCGCCTCTTGCGTATATGACAATATCGTCAGCATATCCTTGAGAAGATATGCCTAGATCAGTTAGCCCGCATAAGAGTGCGTTTACTATTAGGCTCCACATAAGTGGGGATGAAACTCCTCCCTGTGAGCATCCTCTGGTTGTACTAATCGAGATGGTCCTATGTCCAAAAAGTAAAAAGTGTAAATAGGAAAGTTATTCGATTCACATCTTACAAAAAATAGGAGTAAACCATTTACAAGTATGCGCTATATATGATTTAAAAACGCGCTTTTTTAAATAGTGGTTTACTTTGATAAGTATATTGATTCAAAAATTAAGACTTAGTTATTTTTATTTGTCAACAATCACACCATGAGACATTGAAGTTACCTTCTCCGTGCTATTTAAGTAATTCTTATAATTAGTACATAGCAATAGTAGTAAGTTCTTTGCATTCCTTGCAACTTGGTTCACCAAAAAGTAATTGTTTAATCTTCTTTTAAAATTGTCCAGTTGCCATTTTCAGCACTGAATTCACGCATAGGTTTGCCTCGTAATATATAACAAAAGAATGTAACACCCATTTACATATTACACCTCGGCATCTTTTCAAGTTATGAAAGCGAAATTTCAAATTAAATTTCAGAAACGCGAATGAGTTTAACCCAGAATTGTTTTGTTTCGTTTCCGCTACATACCACCCGTCATGCGTACAAATGGGATTAAAACAATTCAGGTATTAGTGCGCTACTCAGCGATCCGTGATATATTTCAGTTTTTTTTTTTTCGCGTGAACAAAAGTATAAAGGGCTTTTAATCGAAAAGCAAATATTTGTAAGGGTTATTCGGAATTTATGGTAATAGTACTGATGATAAAAAAGGACCCTCCTAAAAGCCGTGCGCTGGCGGATAACTTAATGACCACTAAAACGTTTTTAATGTTGCGTCCGTTTTCATTTTAATAATTTTCCGCGAACGTAGCTGCGCGTGTGTGTTGTATGGGCTCGAATCAGATATGAAATTTTCGGTGAAAAATCGGAATAATTGGACCGTTTCTAAATGAATTTAAATCAGCCCCGGGAGGACTTCGTGTAGCATAAAGGGCGTGTTCGTAATCCTCCAGGGTTTATAGAATCCCAACAGATATGGCAACGGTGATGGTAGATGATGATATTCCAATTTTTTCGTTGTTTTGATTTAATTAGCCTGGATTAAAGGGGGAAAAGGGTTATTGTTCATTTTAGGTACACAAGATAGTGAAATCCTCATGTTGGTGAAATAATTCATAATTTTCTTTGTTTTAAAAAAAGTTGAGAATGTAAAGATTGGAAAAAAAAAACAACAGAATATATTGCCATGGAAATAGGTGTATGGAATATATAGAGATATTTAAAACAGGTATTTTAAATTTTCCTGTAGAGTAGGCAATTAAGCAATTCTGCACTTCAACTCACAATTACTTCTTTATTTGGCTTTGAAACCTGTAAACTTCATCTTATTTGTTAATTCAAGCTTACCTGCTATTTTATTTTTTTTGTTATATTCTGCTCCGGCAGATTTTTCCATTATTCGGCATGTTTATTCGGTAAAATTTGCTGTATTCCCCTCAAACTAGAGTAACCAATAGTATCTTAATGTCAGTTACTGGTTATCCATTTGAATTCGATGTTGGTCTACACTGTAAAAAAAGTTGCAGTAAAATTACATGTAAAATCGTTGGTAACAAAGTTGCTTACAATTTTACAGGTAAATTTGCTTCATAAGGTAAAATTTCTACTACCCTAGTAAATTTCACATGCTGATGTGTTTTTCAAAGATTGTACTGCAAAATTCGTATGTAATATTTATATGAACTCTATATTTACCGAACACTGAAGTAATTTTCATATGTATTTTTATAAAGAGAGCAAGCAACTTACCTAATTCTTTTATAGCACCTAATAGGTCATACTGAATCGCTCAACCAGGGATCAAGAATGAATACGCTTACGCGAAACTTACGATTATTTGTGACGTATATGATATCATTGAGCCAATAATAAGTTCGACAAACGAATAGAATTACCTACGCGCACAGATAAATGATCTTATAACCAATCACATTGCGGCGTATGAATTTCGTATTTTCCATGATATCTATAGTTTTACCTGAAAATTCAAGTAAAAACAAATAAATATAAAAGATCCTCATATTTTTACAGCAAAATTAATAGTTCACTAGTAAAATTACTTTTAAAGTGCACTAAATACCCCAAAAAAAAATGTAAATTTTATACTTTTAAGTAAATTTTGAGAGTAAATACAAAATTGTACATGTTTTTCCTGTATTTTCCTTTTGAAGCGTCTAACCTCTATTTGAGGTTATGACGCTTATCTACCGAGATGAATCTCTTAAGCAAATCAACTAGCAATTTATCTGGTAGATGCAGTACCTATATGATGCATAAAATTCCTACAATTATATTATTAAACGATTTCTGTACATAGCGATATTGAGCATTCCAATTATCTTATAAATGCCATGACATGTTCAAAGTTTTGCTTACCTCGTAGTCACCACAAAAACTAAACACACCCCGCAACAATTAATTACACAGTTAACCCTAATCTGCCCTAATCCTATACTATTATAAACTATAACATGTAACGGACAAACGAATGAAAACGTTGATGATACGCACGTGCGCGTATGCATTCTATGTACCTAATCCATAGACGCATAAACAATACTAAATCATATAACATCGGCACCGTAATGAATAGAGGTGTTATGTTGACGTTTGCAACTTACAAATATTACAAATAATATAATACAAGACGCAGATATATTAATAGAAAGAATCTAATTTAATCTTTAAACTATTATTTTAAATAGGTACATACCTACTTAATATGTATGCATATTTTACCCATTTTATATTATTCGTCCTACGCCCCAAATGTACAAAAGCAAAAATTCAATCTTTTTATGTGAAATAAATAAAATATTTTTGCCACGAATCGGCCTTCAAGAGTGGGGATAGCGCTAAGCTATATAATTATTGTAATTATAGTAAATGAGACTCTCTGTAAAGGAGACACTCCACGAGGAGGTTCTCCGATAGGAGATTCCACGAGTTATTCCTCGTGGAGTCTCTCTTAATAAACAGCTGAAGTGTACTAGTCTTTTGGTTGATTCCTGCCCCTGTAACCCAAGGTAGGTGTAATTATTATATGTATTACCTCTGAGCAACACCCCAGTCACGCCCCACGTGACATTATGAAAAATATATTGAGAAAACATTTGCAATAAAATATTATTAATGCTACATAACATATATATTTTTTAAATGTTTTCCTAATATATTTTCTATAATATATTTTATGCATATTATATTAATATAACTAATATTCAAGAAAGATTTAATATGTTTTAAATATTTATAAAATATGAAATAAATATAGTTGGTCTCTGGGGTTATCTTAAATTCTTAAATAGAAATAACATCTATTGAGATATTTATTGCTCCCAGCCGAAAAGATATTCTTTTTAGCATTTTTCATATTCTATAAAACCAGCGATTTATAATATATTTCGCTAAAGATGTATGCACGTTATCTTTCCCTCTATTAGTAAGCACCACGGATATCTTTTCCGTTGCTGTACGCTGGAATCGCTCGGTGATTGCGCTATAGAAAATCACAATAGCAAACAGTCCGTGACAAACATCAGTAAACTCTTAGCAGAGCTTTCAATTTTCTCGTAAATGCTTCTATTGATCTAGTCGGGGCAGACAAGAACTTCGATCAGTACTGTGTGGAGATTAAATGACATTTGCCGAAACAGTTCAGAGCGATTTTTGTTTCAATTATGTTTCAGTATATTACGAAATCAATGTTGACGGAAAATGAATAGAAATTCA
The DNA here is from genome assembly GCA_004143645.1 of Protaetia brevitarsis. Classification (NCBI taxonomy): domain Eukaryota; kingdom Metazoa; phylum Arthropoda; class Insecta; order Coleoptera; family Scarabaeidae; genus Protaetia; species Protaetia brevitarsis. The sequence continues at coordinate 38,684 of RXPK01000490.1, read as the reverse complement.
ATACTGACAAAGCGGGGATTTAATCAGGTGACGAACCTGCTTGATAAAATCGGATTCAATTGGGATTTTATTATTTTTGTGGGATAAAAAGGTTTGAAGTATGTACATATAACGTTTGCATATGTATTCCATTAATCGTATTTATTGCTGTGTTTCATAAGAGGAAAGCTATCAACCATATTAGATGTGATTATTATTTTATGTTTGTAAGTCCAGTATAATTTGGATTAATTACCACTAGTAGTCAATGGAAGTTGAATATAATTTATCATCTGACAATCGTCTGTACGATAGCCTGGTATCCTAGGTTTCTTTTTTGACTGAATGGGGTAGTGACCCAATGTAATTCGTTGAAAGAAAATGTATGAAAATCCTTGGTGACGAGGGTTGTTGATGAAAAGTCTTAGAAAAAGCTGTGTCATTTCTCATTGAATATAATGAATTAAACCATGTGGTTATCTGGTGTCGAAGGGGATAAATTCACAAATTTGTTATTTACTATACCTGGGTACATGGTCTACATAGAATCATACATGTGTTTGCTGTTCCGTGTCTAATCATACATCCTGAATGTAACGGAGGAGGTCTGTTTCCTTACATTTTTGTGGTACCGATGTTATTCTCTGATCTGAGCCTTTTATGTAAATATACGAGCTAATCTGGATTGTGACTACAAGGAAATTCCATCTGGAGGTACTCTGGTGCCTATGTAAACCGATTAACGAGGTATATGGTCAAAGCATTGTTTAAATTTTTTATATAAATGAATGTATAACTTTGATAGTATTTTGAGGTTACTGTTATTTCTTATGATATTGAAATTTTGAGTTTTTATAAGTTGGTAGACGTGGTTGGTTGTTTTCTATTTTCTTATGATAGCGCGGGATATTTTAAAAGTTACTTTTTCAATTTAAGAATCTAAAATTATACTGGATAATTGATAATTTTGCTTTGAACATTCCAAATAAGTATACTCACCTTGAGTAAGGGTTCTCATACTTTTTATATGTTTCCGATATAAATTTGTTAATGAATTATACATGTTAATAATGATTACACTGTTTTATTAAAGAAAGCTACTTATTTATTTTTCTTTTTCGTAAAAATATTAGCCGGGAAAATCACAATAGTATAGATCAAGTGTTTGAAGTCTTGTATATATTTTTAATATGAGCTAAGAATCTCATTAATTTCGATATTTTGTTTAAACGGACATCTTTTAATATTATCAGTAAATGACATTGGTAGAAAACTATTCTAAGAAAAGATTGTTAAGTCAATGAAAACTTTAGTTGTATATAAACAATAATAGATTGCGTTTATGCATTCAAAAAACTACATACTTTGGTTTAGCAAAACGTTATTTGTTATTTTATTTTGGTCGAACTAATTTCAACAAAAATCGGTTTTTAAAATCAATATAAAGTTTATGTTAAAGTTTTAATGTTGTTGCAATATAAAATTTATCAATAGAAAAACGGTTGGGATAAATAATATATTCTGTCGGATGCAATGGGCGTTAAAACAACATATTTTTCTATTCCGTCTAACATCAGATTATATCAAAGTATATTGTGTATTGCTTTTAGCGGTCTTTCAAGTGGGAAATCATTTTTTTTTAACAAAATTGTCGGTGATTCATATCCATAATTTATTTTTATTAGTCGACTTCAAACTGTGTACTATAAAGTTTATTAAATACAATTCTACACTAAACATTCTCTAACAGATTGTTTATGATAAAAGATACAAAACAAGAAATATGAGAAACAAATAATTTTCGCGTAAACCACAAACACGCATGGAGAAATTTGAAGCTACGAAATATATAATGTTGCGCTAATGCGCCTGCATTAACCGAATGCCTGGAGGGGTTTCCACTAATGCGAATCTCGCTTTGGTCAGTGTTACGGTAACAGTTCATTTATTTTGTAAACTCTGATCTTTGGGTAACAGTTGATTTACCGAGTGCGCAAACAAAAGCAAACCATTTGATTGTATAGATAAAATAATGGTATTGTCACGTTGGGGCGCACAGTCGTCCCAAATGCCGAAAAGCTGGCCAAAAGTCGAAAAAAAAATTCTTATATAGAAACTTTTAACTATCGGAATAGCTGTAGAAGTACATATAGTATGTATTACCAACATTAGAACAAGCCATGCATTCACACCTGTTTGTAAAATTTACTTCTTTTGTAACGATCGAGCGCATCACTGCTGAAATCGTGAAGTACAAGTGTAAGTACGTTTTTCCAAACACGCTAAAAAGTTTATTGGTTAACATTTTTCAGTTCTATAAAATTGATTCTTGTCTTGAAGATGAATACAACAATAATCTATTGATCAAAATTAATGTTCACAATATGCTAATAAATCAGTTGTTAATCTTATTGACGTAATTTAGAAGATTGATTTTAGAGAAGTCGTTAGAAAAAAGCAAAGAGTAAAAGTCTTGATGGATCTTGTTGATTGAATATTTCTCTAAAACATATCAAGTAGTTGGCTGCCCATAGGTGCCTCTAAGGTTTTTATGCTAGATTTTGTGTAATGATGTCAGAAATCAAGTGAAAATATGTTGTTTGAAGGGAAAATGTAAAAATATCTACCGTTACAACGAATGATACATAAAAAACAGTATACAGGAGTAGGCGGCCATTTTTTATAGTCATATTTTGTTGGGATCCTTGCGCTACATGACATACGTATGTGGTAAATTCATGAGACAGTTTTGAAAAAAATGGGCACATAACATATGTGTACTTATGAATATAGAAATAATTGGTAATATTTGTGGTGGATTATTTTCCATTTCTGACGGTTATTTCTGGATTATTTTAACCTGACTTTCACATTTCAAGTATCAATGTATCCAGCAGAAATGCAATATGTTCCAACTATCGACGATGAACCGCAAATTGTGATAGTGTAAAGGCGCATTCACACGCTCGGAGTTCGCCGAACTCCGAGCACTAGTTTGGCGAACTCCTAGCCGTGTGGACGGGCAGTTCGGAGTTCGGCGAACTAGTCGGCAAACTGTTTGCCTATTCCCGATCTGCATTGGAAAATGGCGCGCGTCAACGTGTGCGGATGTTCGGCTAGACGGAGTTCGTGCACCCGTCCACACATTCGCGAAGGTATTTAGAGTGAGAGGGAAAGCTGTTGACAGCTGTCTAGTGAGCTCGTCTCTTACTAGTCATACCTACAGTTTTTAATAACTGTTATATATGACAGCGGGTAACATACAAATTTAATTACTGAAACTACTATGTCGTATGATGAAATTGACAGCTTTGCCAAAGATAATAAACAATTCAACGTGTTTTTTTGACATTCATATGAGTGTAATTTTAGTATTCATTATTACATTAAATTGATGTGTTTCAAGTAAATTAAAGATCTTAAGTTTTATAAAAATTAATCTTGAAAACTAATGTTGAGATAAAGTAATTAAATAATTGCAATGTTATCCTAAATATTAAAAAGCTCACCACTCTTTTCATAATTCATCAAATTTCTTGAATTTTACTAAAGAGGGTCAAAATGTATATTGTAATGTGATGGTCTGGTTTAAATGCGTATATGATTTTTTGTCTATAAAGAGGCAAATAAATTAAAACATTAGATGATATTATTAATATATAATCATTTAAAAGAAACATCCCTCCTTCCTCACGGCCCTCAATTTGAAGCGATAAGGAATCCATACATCCCCAGTGGACCGCTTTTGTGCAAACATATTCGCCTCATTGTAAATATTACTCATACAGGTGTATGATGCTCGTAGATAATGGGATAAAAAATGGCGAAGAAATTTGAGCAAAAAATATTTCTTTAATTTACCTATAATTTTGACGACGAACGTTTCAATGATAACAATCACGTTGGTCATAACAATTATAGAAGGTCAATAAAACTACTTTTTTTGTTCGAGTTTGTTCGCCATTGTATAATTTCCTATACATTTATCATCGTAAACTTGGAAAATAACAGAAATTAAATAATAGCATAAGTACTTGCAGTTGTCAGTATTTTCATAACCTAATGATGAATTACTGGTGTCCGTGATTTATATTGAGTTTCTGTCATGCTCAACAAAAATGACAGACTTCAATATTATGATTTACCGGGTTTCCCGCGAAACCAAAAAGGTTTCAGTTATGCAGTGACAGCAATGGTTATAACCAGTCATAAATTTCTGTACCAAACAAACCTAATTCATGCAATCACTCAATGCTACCACACTAACTCTGATACCGAACGTTCGGCGTTTCCCGTATCTGCTCGGAGTTCGGCAAAACCCTGAATCGTGTGGACCGTCCGCGTCCACACGATTCGGTAGTTGCTGAACATTCGGAGTTCGGCGAACTCCGAGCGTGTGGATGCACCTTAACACACTCCTTAGCTGAATGCGCCCATTGTCAATTACTAGTGACAGTTCATGACAGTTCGTGACAGTTATCGCAAAACGAAACTACCAGTGCAAATATATATTTTGGTTAGTGAGTTTAGGAAAAGCTTTTTCTCACTTCAGAAAGTTCAAATATGACTGTTGAAATGTATCTTACAAGAAGAGAAATTTTCGTACTTGTGAAACCACATTTACACGAAAATGTCCACATAATTCACGACATTATTGAGACAGAGATAACGGACAGATTGGGAAGCCCATATATTTTGCCCCAAAATCTGAAAGATCTGATGGCCAAACTGCTATCAGAGTTCAGAAGAAAGTGGAAGCTGGTTAAAAGGACCGAACACAGATTCTTGCAAAAGTACAAAGACTGGCTCAACATGCCTGCGTCTGTTATCATCAACCATGAAAAAACGAAAAATAAAAAAATGCCAGAACGCTATAAAATTTTCGTTAAATGAGAAAAAAATGACGACAGGCTTTCTAAAATAAAAATAAATAGATTTTTTTACTGTTTATATGTTACTTGTTATTTCACTAAGTGCTCAGTTTACTTAAAAAATACTTATTCGTAATAAGCGCCTTAGAAAATCCTCATATACCGAGTTTCATGAATATAAATGCAGTTTTGTACTAAGTAGTCCGCCATTTTGTTTTTTCCAAAAATGGCCTTCATATTGGTAATAAGCGACTTGAAAACCCCTCATATACCGAGTTTCGCTAGAATCAAATAATAGCTTCATATTTTGGCCAGCTTTTCGGGATTTGAGACCATTGTGGGGCGTGACGGTGTGTAAGCGCGGGGTTAGCTACTCGCTTGGCCAGTTAATATTTATTATATATATATAGAGTAGTAACTGTACCTATCTTATATGCACCATGGGTTACACGCGCAGGTTTATTTAAAATGCAAGGATTCACTTAACCTCTTTATTAACAAAGACCCCAAGAAGAATACCCCGTGGAGCCTCCTCGGGATATCTGGAGACGGTACCCGGCGCCTCCACCAAATATCACGTTGGGGCGTGACGGTGTGTAAGCGCGGGGTTAGCTACTCGCTTGGCAGTTAATATTTATTATATATAGATAGAGTAATAAGCGTATCTACCTTACATGCACCATGGGTTACACGCGCAGGTTTATTTAAAATGCAAGGATACATTTAATCTCTTTATTAACAGAGACCCCAAGAGAAATACCCCATGGAGTCTCCTATCGGAGTGTCTGCTCGCGGAGTGTCTCCTTTACAGAGAGTCCCCATTGACTATAATTACAACAATTATATAGCTTAGGCAGTATTTGGTTTGATCCACGTACTAGAAGTGATCAATGAATTTAAATTTTGACTAATGAAACTAAAACAAGGTAATAATACATTTCACACCTTGTCTATAAAAAGCTAAAGAATTACAATTCATCCTAAACCTCGTGGCTGAGATCCAAAGGTACTACTCGAGGCTACCTATTCTAACTAACAAGGGAACACCGGCGGGTGTCCCCCTCCGATTTCAATGAAACTTAACGGATCGAAAGAGTACCTTAAAATAAGAGACACGTAGTTTTTTTTATCGGCGTATCCGCACGATTTTGGGGTACAGCCCCCTCCAAAGTTTGGACGATTTTTCAATTTTTACAAATATTTCCTAAATTATAACAGATATTAAATTTTCTTCTGAACATAATTTGCAGCATATTGCATGGCCCTAAGGGTGGCGTCGTCCGTATTCCGCAAAGGTTAATAACGGTGGACGGGTACCCCGTACGCCCATTCTTTATACTTTTTCTTTTTCTTATTCATCAAAAGAAGGCCGATTTTACATAGAATACATGATGTATAACAAGTTTAGAAAATTAATAATTGTGTAAAAATAGAAAAATAATAATAAAGCTTCAAAATTAATAAACTTGTCTATTGATATAAATCAAATGAACTATACAGAGAATAAGTTTTATCCTTAACGAATTTCCAGCATAATACATGGTCTCAAGGTAGATATCTTCATAAAAGCTAATAACTGGGACGGGGTACCCCATACCCGCATTTTTTTAATAATAAGTTTATTCATTATTCATCAAAAAGATCGCTTTTACATAGAAAACGATGATAACGGTATAATAAATTTAGAAAATTAATAATAGTAATAATAACTCAAAATAAATATATGTACATGTCTATTGTGATGAATTTGATATGCACTTATCTACGCATACGTGAATTTAATTAATTATTTCAGTCACTTCAGATATAATTGGTAATTTGCATTATAAAATTAACGCGATAAGGGATCTGGTGATTAATCATATTATTATATAGATAAAATGAATCCCGAATGCATAGTAATTAACCACGAACGTTTAAGTGATCACGTCTGCATTTAGGAAATAGATATATAAGACGAGTATTCCAAATGAGAACATTAGAAGTCGTTTTTCGTGCAGTGTAGGTCAGTACCTATAGTTTCGCACAATGGCAGTCGTAAATATAGCAAATGTGTTGAACATGTTACTTGCAACGTTTCAAGTTAGTGGATTAGTGCCAAAAGACTTTGAACATTTTAAATATACCAAAAAAAACGACAGCGATGGTACAACCTCTAGATGTATATGGTTTTAGACTGTGGAAAAATTTTGTTAGAACTTTTTCGGATATAGTGATTCTTATGAACTACGATATAGATTTACATCAGAGAAATAATATTATTAAGTTGCAATCCCTAACCATAATCAGTTTTCTTCCCCAAGATTTTTCAACGCATTCAAGTACTCGTGGATATAGAGTGGATACGTTGAGGAAAGACCTGGGACCATCAAAAACGCTGTAGAGTTTTGTTTTAACAAAGATGGCGCAGTCTATACCGTTGTTTATTTCAATAAACCAGCTATTGTGCGGTGTTCATGGTGCAAACAAAATCTGTGTTTTAAACACTTTTACACAGACTATCACTACTGTAATACTTACATAGCTTAATTACTGTATGTATATTAATCTTGTTCGCTATTGCAATACATATATACCATAATCGCATTACAGTATGTCATTATTTAACAGTTATAAGCATTATAATGTTTTTCTAATTCTGTTCTATTGTTTCCGAAATGTTATAATCGTTACAAACACATTAGTTATATTTATGCTCCATGATACTTACATTGTACACCTACATTGCACGAAAAACTTGAAATAAATTAAAAAATATAATGTATGTATATTTAATCCTTCGTCCTATGTAGCAAATTTGTTCATATATACGCACTAAAGGATTATGGTATTCTAAGAATGAATAACATTTTATTAAGGAAATATATAAAACGCAGTCACTAACTGCAATTGATAAAACGATTTATATTGCTACCACCGATAAAAGTTTCGTATAGTATGTAGTATAAGTTAGTAGGCATAGAAAGGTTTGACCATAGCTTGTCGAGTAGATACAATTCTAAATTAAGAATATTTAAGTAAAGAGAGCAGCGAGTAACGATAACAATAATTGTTGTTATGTACTATATTATTACTATTACAATTATTTTTATTATTAATCCTCCAACAATTACCATTGTTTTCTATGTAAAAGCGATCTTTTTTTGAGGAATAATGAATAAACTTATTCTAAAAAAAATGCGGGGGTATGGGGTACCCCGTCCCCCGTTATTAGCTTTTTATGAAGATACCTACCTTGAAACCATGTATTATGCTGGAAATTGTGTTAAGGATAAAAACTTATTTCTGTTATAGTTCATTTGATTTATATCAATAGACAAGTTTATTAATTTTGAAGCTCTATTATTATTTTTTTCTATTTTTACAATTATTAATTTCTAAACTTGTTATACATCATCGTATTCTATGTAAAATCAGTCTTCTTTTGATGAATAAGAAAGAGAAAAATGTAAAAAAAAAGGGGGTAGGGGTACCCCGTCCACCGTTATTAACTTTTTGCGAATACGGACGCGCACCCTTAGGGCCATGCAATATGCTGCAAATTATATTCAGAAGAAAATTTAATATCTGTTATAATTTAGGAAATATTTGCAAAAATTGAAAAATCGTCCAAACTTTGGAGGGGTCCGTACCCCAAAATCGTGCGGATACGCCGATAAAAAAAAAATACGTGTCTCTTACTTTAAGGCACTTTTTCGATCTGTTAAGTTTCATCGAAATCGGAGGGGGACACCCGCCGGTGTTCCCTTGTAAGTAAGATTTCATAACAATGAAAATATTCAAAAAATCGCTTACCCCCCATCATTCGGAAAGAAGCAAGGAAAACCATGAAAACCTTACGTTGGGACTACACCTGGAAAGCAGTCTCAGCCTTGTTATTGATAGCCAGAAAATTATTATTGTTGCTATATATTCCTCAGTTCTTCGCAGATCATGCAGCTGTCTTTTCCATTAGGAAATGGATGAACCACGTATTGAACTAAAAATAAATAAAACAACACCAGCATCTATTCTAATATATAAGAATAATTACTCTAACCAACAGTACTTAAATTAATAAGATTAACATTTTAAATATTTATTGTATACAGCCCTATTATGCTAATAGCTATCTATAACTTTACACCAATTGAGACCAAACGGTACGAAATATTTATTTATAATACGTACTACTTTACCAATTATATAAATATCATCCCGTAACTTATCTAATTCTTTAGCAGCAGTTTTTAAATCGGCTGGTTCTAATCTAATTGCCGTTACTGAAATTAAATCCTCAAACTCTACTTTATTCGCGCCCCTACGTAATTTAAGTTCCCTCAGATATAAATCTGCTGGCAATATACTTGAAATAATGCACGCCGCGTCGATCAAAATAGATGCACAGAGAAAAATTGAAACTACTTTCACAATAGCTAATTGCAATTAAATAACCGAACAGTTGCTGAATCATCTAGATATTTAGCTTATTTATACAGTGCAACATAGCGCCTATAATGCTGAATTGCCCAGGGGGTTAAAAACATTAGATACAATTAAAATAATTGTCAAGTGTCATACAGGTATTTTATTTGTTCTTTTCTTAAACATAGTTTCGATTGTGTCCTGTTTTACCTTGCTACAATATTTATTTTCGATGTATTAACATTTTTAGATTAGGTGATATATGTATAAATAGTTAATTTAAATAAAAGAATGTTTAAAGTAACTAAACTTTAGTTATTATATAATACGATGAACTAATAACTTTTAGTTTATTTAGTATTTAGTATTTAGAACTTCTATTACTATAATCAACAATCCGCCTACAAAATAGAAGGATTGTCCATATAGGGCGAAAAATGTTCAGAAAGATATTATATTTTTAGAATGGTAAATTATTTTAAATATATATTAATGTCTTCCCTATGATTGGTTGACTGTTTATGTTTTTACGTTGCACATTTCTGTAATTAGCCTTTTATTGTAGTTTGTTTCGGGAAATAACTCCCCTTTTTATTTTTATGCCAAAATTTTTTGACTAAATATTTGTTTAAGCAGAAACACATTAATTTGTTAAGTTCTTACTGTAAAAAGCTTGCAATCTTTGCATATTCGCCGTTCTGTCGGTGTTTTAAGATCTGATATCGACATATGTCGATTTGTCCCTCGAATCTGCATACTCCTCTCTGGTTTAATTGGTAGAGCGTTCGTCCGGTAAACGAGAATGTGTAGGTTGGAATCCTGTGCGAGGAAAAAAAAATGTCTTGGAAAAGTTCCTCTTATTGTTACAGTTATTAGCAGAAATATGTTAATTTCTGAATATTTGTCTGTTTGTATTTCTGTTAACACGCCTTATACATTTGTTTGATAGATTTATGTTTAAATGTAGTTTGTTTATTTTTGATTAACTAAACCACATTAAATTGATTGAAATATGTTTGACACTATTCCTGATGGAACACAGGAAACTAACATCTCACACAGCTTAAAGTTAGGGTTAACGAAAAATTAATTAGGTAATGTAAATACTGAATCAAATGCGAATAAGATTGATAATTCCATTGCTTTATAGTTGTACTACAATATTAATTGCCTGCTTGAAAAAGTTATTGGTAATATAATGAAACGATCGAAGCAGAGAAAATAATGAAAAAGAAAGAATAAAATCGCAAATGAAGATCTAATTGTTATCTGAATTTACTCGACCTTAAACCCAAAAGAAAAAATTAAGAGAAAGTATAGACAGTTACTTAATAGGTAAAATTGAAACTAAATCAACGATAAAATATTTTACTTAAACAGCATAATTTTTTTCAAAAGATCCTTTTGGACGCCATTTTACCACGCTTATCCAGTAAGACCTTACTTAGCGCCTATGAATTTTGCCATAATTAAATCAATTAACGTTACAAAACTTTTATTGAGTTCTAATTTTAAAAAATGTTTGAAATTTTTTCAAATACAATTTAATATCATTTTTTAAATTCTTTTCCGTTAAGAAGCGCTCTAAAATTACTATCCCTCCAGAAGTTTGGGAATTGAGAAAGCATTTGTCTCTTGTGGCCGACCTGAGTAATCAATATCTAGTTTTTAAAGAAACATACAAACGGTTAATTAAGTATTACAATGACACTCTAAATAAACTTAAACAAAAGAATATTAGTAAGGCCGTAAATAACGCGGAAAACAAGACAAAATGTATGTGGAACATTGTTAATAAAGAATTGGGCCGCAACTGTAGTCCGAATAATGACGTGCAAATCAAGTGTAATATCAATAACTCTTATTTATCTAAAGATGAAGTTCCCATTGCATTCAATACATTATTTACTTCAACAGCAAATAAAATGAATACAGCAAGTTCTAGCTCGTATAAAAGTAATTTGAAAGTGAATGTCTCTTCATCCTTTTTTCTAAAAACCGGTCACTAGAGATACTATTGAAGAATGTATAATCGGAATGAAAAACACTGCCGGATATGATAACATTTTCAATTATTTATTAAAAAAGATCCGTGTTCACGTGTCTACACCTCTGGCACATATCATTAATTTGTCATTTCAAGAGGGTACTTTTCCTACTAACAATAAGTTAAAATCATCAATTGTTGTTCCTATACATAAAAGAGGGTGCGCGGAGTCAGTTGAGAACTACCGTCCACTTCAAAAGTTATTGAGGCAGTTGTGTTGCGATAATCTTGTAACGTTTATGAGCAAATATAACATTTTGCAGAGTTTTCAACACGGTTTTATTAGAACGAAGAGTACAGAGACTGCTTTGGAGGTTTTTCTTAACTCTATTATCTCGGCGGTCGATCGCGGATTGATACTCCTTGGATTGTTTGTTGATCTCTCTCCAAGGTGTTTGACTGTGTTGATCACCAGATTTTGTTGGGGAAATTGGAATCTTTTGGTGTGAGCGGGTCTGCGCTGAGTTGGTTTGGTTCATATTTGGGTGGTAGAGATCAAAGGGTTCGTGTAAACGGTGTAACGTCTAATAAACTGGAAACCAAGGTGGGCGTTCCTCAAGGTTCGGTACTGGGTCCGACGCTGTTTCTGATCTACAGATCTACATTAACGACCTTGCTAGTTACATTGAAAACGAAGATGTTGTAATAGTAAATTATGCGGATGACACCAATATTTTAATTACAGGGAGTACTGAATCAGCGGCGATACATAAAGCTATTAACGTGTTTTGCAAGATCTACGAATATTTTTCAATGAATAAGTTACACATTAATTCAGATAAGTCCGCAAAAATAAGATTCGAACATAAGAACTATAAGTGTACACACGCACATATTAATACCACTTTATTACGCCAACCAAGTAAGAAATGTGTCCTTGTTGGGGTTAATTGTGGATGAATCCTTAACATGGATTGATCACATCGACAACTTGTCAAAGAAGTTATCGCGGATCAACTACGGCATTCGTAATTTGACTAGGTTTTGTGACGTTGGGATTTTGAAAACCGTTTATTTTGCGTGCTTTTAGTCTGTTCATAGAGGTGGGATAATGCACTGGGGATTGTCTGCCGGTATGCAGAGAATTTTTGTTCAGCAAAACGCGTGATTAGGTGCATTGCGGGACTTTCATTGCGGGATTCTTGCAGGTGGGCCTTTTACCGATTTACGCATACTTACTGCCCCGTCGATTTATATCTACGAAGTTCTGTGCTTTGCATTTCGAGAAAAAGATAACTTGGCTTCCCTAAACCATGTTTACAACATTAGGGGTAGTGGTCATATATTGGTACCGGAACAGCATACTACTGCAACGCGCATTTTACAGTAAAGAGGAATATTTTCCGGCTATGATATGCGTTTTTTTTTATTTTTTTACTTTATTTTAACATGTTTTTTATACCTAGCTTGTTTCAGTATACTTTTGTTTGTCTAGCTTATTATATTGTTTGTTTTATATATCTATTAGTACTCTGTTCTTGTTTTTTTTTGACATTTTTCCATTAGGATCATGTACATGAGCTTTTGGAATAAACTCAATTATTATTATTATTATTATTATTATTATTAGTTAACTAGGATATGAAACTTACGTATTTCAATATCATAACAAAGCAGTGGTAAATCTCAATTGCCTAAGTAGCAAGTTTGAACGTTCAATTATTGTTACCTTCGGCTCCACACCCACGTTTCTATACCGCGTTGTATTATGTAAATGGAGATTAAAACTTTGTAAGGGCATTGTTGAATTCGTGCCGAAGTATTGAAAAATTCAACGTCATCTAGACGTGCGTTTTCAGAGGAGCTTTTTGCCCGTTCCTTTGTAGATTAAATATTTAATTCCGTGAAGGACGAAATGGCACGTCAATCAAGTATTCTCCTTCTTTATTCTTATGACGCACAATCGTTGCGGGTATATTACGCGTATTTTCTCATTTTCTCCCGCTCCGGTTCCCTTTCTTATTCCCTTTTTTTCTTTATTCATGCGCTTTCGACTTGTATTACACGTTACAAAAAAGGGCACATCGTCGAGATCCAGCGCGGCAAACAAGTGTCCCTTAACTTTTGCGTAAGCGGGGTGGGCGTGACCCTAGCTGGCTACTTCCGACCTACGGAGCACTACGTCACTCATCGTCTCTCGGATCTTCTCAACAAAGGGAATAAATCATTGAAAAAATTTTCATTACGCTATATTGCTTTATCGTGTCATCAGTCAAGGATGTGTTTCATCGAGTTGTTTTTTTTATTTTGTCGACGTTCTCGCCCGCTATTTTCATCCGATTCCCAGTTGAAGTGGCGCAGCCTTGGGAGACTTTAATTTATTTTTCGAAATTGGCGTGAAATGGGTTTCTGCTCCGTTGAAGTATTTGCGATCTTAGGTAAGGTTTTATTGTGAACTGAGGCGGAGTATCGGATTACTAAGTTAATTAAGTTCTGTAATAATAAAATAACATTGTTAATTTGTTTTTTTATGGACGTAATGGATCTTTCAAGAGAAGTATTAATCTATAGAAAAAATGAGGAGTTACAATTACTACTTACAAAATCGAAGACACACAAAATTGTCGAGTATTATGACTAGACAGGCTATTTAACTTTTTGTCGCGGGGCAGTACTACACAATACACCATTTTGGTTGGTAACACTTTCTATGTAATGTTCTATTAAAGCAAATTACTACATTAAGAATAAATCAAATTCAAATCCAACTATGAGCATGAAGATGAAACTATAAACATACGGAGACAAATGCTTGAGTCAAATCAAAACCAACCAGAGCCCCGCTGTCAAGAAAATCGTAAATATGATCTAAAGCATCAAAAAACGCATCTTGCGTAGATTTAAAGATAACAAACCCAAACTGGCTCAGGGTTAATAATTAGAATCTATTAACGAAAGACATCATTCTTAGGAACATTATTTTTTCAAATATTTTTGAAAAACATGATAAAATAGATATTGGTCTATAATTTGACACAAGATGTTTGTCCCCCTTTTTGTAGGCCGGTATCACTTTAGTTATCTTAAGCAACGCTGGAAAACGCCCTGTAAAAATGATTCCTATTAACAAATGCTTTGTTTTTTATTAAGAATACTGTATGTCTATCTCTTTTACTTTTCGAGTTATTATAGTTTAAATTATTTTTTCATTATTGCGATCATATTTGTAATCTTATTTTAGAATTTTTCCCAAGAAGTACTTTTTTTTTCCTCACGCAGGATTCGAACCTACACACCTTCGCTTTAATTAAATTATTACAGTTATTAGCAGAAATACATTAACTTGTTAGTTACATGTTTCTGCTTATATTACAAGTTTAATTTAAAATCCGGAAGCCATTATTAGTCATATCATAATTATATTAGACTGTATAATTCTTCTAATAAACAGTAATGTATAAATGCATACTATTTATTAGATAATATATTATTGTCCCCGAGTTGATACCATTGATTATACTTATAATATGTTGTAATATCTATTTTTCTACGCGCATGTATTAAAAAATCGTTTTTTTTAATCAGTAAGCAACCGGCGCATAATTTGCAAGCTGTGTAATAAAATACGATTGGATTGAAATGGTTTGGATTTAACTTTATTAAATAATAATAATAATAATAATAATAAATTTATTAACCCAACTGCATTTACAAAGAAATAGGGATACGTTATTAAATACAAAAGAAAAAAAAGTGTGTAAAAAACAATCAATACAATAGTACAAAATTAAAAGCAAGCACTGAATATGAGATGACAAGAATATACTGAAATGTAAATAAAAAAATGCGCAAAACATAGCAAGCCCATCCGGCAGGCAGTCGAGCAGCACCACACCAACAAAACAAACAAAATAAAAAAATTCTAGAATAAGCTACAGGTGGACAATTCCCTCTCCCTCATTTAGTTTTGAGAAAAGTCTCAAATTCAGCAAGACTGTAGAAGCAACCTTTTAATAACACGTCCTTTAATTTATTCTTGAACGCATTACGTAATTGAGGCGGAAGCAGATAGTAGTAGTGAGACCCTGCAATATAGGGTGATTTGCTATAAAAGGAATGATTGGCCTTCCTATATATCAATAGGTCACTGTTTCGCGTGCTGTAATCATAATTGTCCGCCGGTTTGGCAAATTTATCTCTATTATTATGAACATATACTAAAAGTTTGTATAAATAGATGGAAGTGACAGTAAGGATATTGTTATTTCTAAAGGTATCTCTACATGAAGTATTGTAAGGTAGGTGAAATATTAATCTAATAATACGCTTTTGTTGTACAAATATCCTATGAATTTCTGTAGCTTGACCCCATACTATAATTTTGAAAGAAATAATTGAATATATGTGGGCATAATATACATTAAGTAAGGAGGCCGTGTTAAGAACATCCCTAAGTGTATTGATAGCATAAAACCCTTTCTGCAGTTTTACACATATTCCATCTTCTTGATTATTCCATGACAAACAGCAATCTAAAATAGTACCCAAAAACCTACAACAGGACTCAGTTTTAAAGCTTGTATTTTTTAAGGTAAAGGACAAATTAGAAGGTGATCTGTGTTTATTAAAGAATTCAATAAAGACAGTTTTACTGTGATTAATCATAAGTCTATTGGTTGTACACCAATTGTCAAAGTTTTCCAAAGCAGAATTTATCTTCTTTATCAAACTGTCCTTATTACTATCAGATATGATATTAATGAAATTTATGAAATATTAAAAATAATGACCATTAACCTTCATACAATACTATAATCTTGCTCAAATGCTCCCATCACATTTAGCAACATTTCAGAAGTTATTCGTTGGTATTTTTCAACAATCTGTTGGCGTAACTCTTGTAAAAAAGCTGAAGGCGTTGTGTACCATCTTAGACTTAAAATGCTCCAAAGATAAAAATTAAGTGGTGTGAGATGCGTCGATCTAGCAGACCATTCTATAGGCTCTCTTCGGCCAATGTAACGATCACGAAAGTTTCCCAAGAATTTTTTTTTCTCCTCACGCAGAATTCGAACCTACATCCTCCCGCTTGCCGGGCGGGTGCTTTACCAATTAAGCTAATAGAGGACGAGGTTCGAGCGCTCTTACCGAAAATATGTCGATATTAGATCTGAAAGGCCGGCAGTACGGCAAATATGCAAAAATTGCAAGTTTTTACAGTTAGAAAATAACAAATTAATGTATTTCTGCTATTAACTGTAATAATTAAGAGTAATTTTTCCTAAGGATAGCTAAGCTAATAGCTTAATTGGTAAAGCGCCCGTCCGGCAAGCGGAGGGATGTAGGTTCCTGCGCGAGGAGAAAAAAATTCTCAAAATTACGTCACTGACCTCTATTCACAATAAATCCTTATTAATGCATCGAAACAAGTGTCACTGAAGTTCTATAATAGTGAAAATAAAATAAGACTTGCATGATCTAAAAATTATTCGGAATTTTATATAAATGGTAGCAGATAAATAGTTATTTCAGGTGGCTCGTTTTAATTGAAATGCTCTGTGTACCAGAGACTTGCACGAGTAAGTAAAAATGTAGTCGATTAATAATCGGCGATTACCTTTCCCGACGATGCGAGTAGGTAATCATTAAGACCGGCATCGTAGGAATCGCCATCGTCGCATCGCAAGAATCGTACGATTCTTACTCGTAAGAATAGGGTACAATAATTGTGCATATATGGTGCTATTTGTTGGTTATCACTTATTATAGTGGCTTGATTTTCCTAATGTATTGTATGTTTATAGTTTCTAATAAAAGTGTTCCAAATTTCGTGTTCCTGTTTTTTTATATGATATGGTTTCTGTCGAGATTAAATCATACTAGATCTATCTAAACAAACGTTAGTTTTATTGCTTTCTATCAGTAAACGAATAACAACGACACTGTAAACTGCCCTAATCGCAAAACTTGAGAAAAAAAAAGAAAAGAGCAAGTGCTCCTCAAGGTTCGTATATACAAGGTTACCTCATAACTTATCAGCTAATCAAGAGAAAGAGCGCGAACGCGTCATCATGTATGCTGTTTTTAATAAATAAAGTGGTGCATATACGTAAAAAATATTATATAAATATAACACAAAACTTAGAACTACGCATATAGAGCATGAAATTAAATTAGAAACTAAGAAAAAGTAAAGTAAAATGGTAAAAAGATAACCATTATATATTATCAAACTAAATATTTATTCTTCCTAATAAAAAAGCAGTTTCTTATTATTATATAATCATAACCATAAGTAAATTAAGCTAACAAAATAATATTAATTTAAAAACTAAGAAAACTAAAATTAATGTTTTTTTTTCTTTCTTTCTTGGCAAATTTGCGTCCTTCAGATTTAACTTCTCTCTTTCGACTAATTTTTTTTGTTTTAAGTTTAAATATTTATTTTTTTAAAAAAATCTTAATTTAGAAAATTTTCAATTAATGTTTTACAGTGGCGGCTCGTGAGTTATGAAAGAGAGTGGGCACAATATAAGAACTTGCCTATTTTTTGTACATAAAATTCATTCTCCTATTTTTCATGCTGGAAAGGACGTCAGTGACGTTGTTGTAAAAATGCATTCAGTCCATTTTCTGACATTGTGCTTCTCAGAAATGTTTTAATGCGTTTGAGGGTGGAAAAACATCATTCACATACTGCTGTCGACATAGGGGTTGTACAAATAATATCCAACAGCTTATATGTTTCTGTCACAACTTTTTTTTAAGTTGTTGTGTGTTATGAACACTAAAAGCGGCAAAACACCACCTACATCTACGTCACATATGTCCTCGCGCTCATAAATTACTGAAAGCTCACTTTTCAATTTTACTCTATCCAACATAGGATAAGATTTTACATTTTTTTATACACATAATTAACCGACGCAAAATATGACGATTTTTTCTACACCTTCGTTGTACTAATTTTATGTCCAAAATAAGCATTGTCTAACTATTCACGTATGTCCACTTTGCCTAGAACATTGAAATCCACGCATGCATTCATGTAAAAAACGGAATTTTCGTGTTTCTTTGCCCTCTTTGCGATATGCTTTAAATCATTTAACCCTTGTTTATTACTGACCTCTTTCTTAAAAATTAAGCAGATAAAACAAAATAGTTTATTTGTTAGTGAACATCCGCACATCCACTCATATTTTTATTAAATACTCTATTGTAAGTTCGAGTTTTACTTGTGGACGTGTAGTTTATTTGAAGATCAGGAATAGGCCTTGCTTTCTTTTTAATTAAAAGTTTTTCCTCAAATGAGAGCGGGTTTTCTTTTCAAGATTTTGCACTCAATTAACTTCCATCATTAATAATAAACGTCACTTCAAGACTTTGAAATCACACATGCGCGGTACGCGTTGAAAACGATGAAGTTGCAACGAATGCGACGTTAACTGGGGACACGGCATTATGTGCCCCGAAGCGACCCTATAAGCGCATATAGCGAAGATAAACGGAGCCGTCCGATTCATACTCCAAATAGGTACATCGGAAAGAGTGCCCCGGAACATAGTTCGCTTCGCATAGCGTTCGCATATACGCTAGCGTCTGCGGTGCGGAAGGATACTTTCATACCATCGTTATAAAAATACATAAAAATAATAAAATAAAATAATGCACTGAATTACATGCAAATTTCTTTTTATGTGTATCTTGATGGTCGCCACTCATGTTTTATCAACAGGAACGTGTCTTGCAATATACTTTCAAGTTCTTTTTATTATAACAGAATACCCCAATACTAGCCTTTCAATGTAAACAAACACGGGAATGATCGGGAAGCGCGTCATCACAGCGTCAACGTATATCCACCCTATCCTTTAACCGGGCCTCACCTTACGAGGTAACCATATGTATACGGACCTTGAGTGCTCCTGACGATGCTGCGAGTAGTAATCATACGATGCCACGATGCCGATTGCTACTCATACCTCATATACACGATTATGCGTATTACTAGACGCATCGTTATACTCGTAAATGCGTAAACGTACCTATATCGCACGATGCAGTACTTCACGTGAGTCTCTGCTGTGTACATATAGTTCTTTTAATTCTCACCGCTCTAACCACCATGATTGCAATATAATACTCAGGTCATCTCTAAAGGGTTACCCTTTACCCCAGAACTAATTAAATGGACCTGTAACGATCCAGAAACACCGATAACTGACCATTATACCACCGATCGCTTTTGATGTTTTTCCTCATGGGCATTTTACTTCATTTTCCTCCTTATGTTCCCGGTACTTTAATGAGAATCCACTACCAAATAAACGTCATAAATAAAGTAGAATTATGTTTCTCTAGTAGTTTAGTTACAGAGGCTATACCTCGCAGCAGTACAATTGTTATTTATAGCTGGAAAAAAATGGAATTATTCCATGTTAAAATCTCGGCAAATGGAAATTAGGATGGAGATGGGGATTATTTATATGGCGGATACACTATGCAAAGTTAAAATGAGATAATTTCGCTCTACGTAGTAGAACAAATCGCGGTGTAGAACAGCGCGACCGATGTTGGGGAAAAAAATCGCTCCGAAACGAATTCCCAGGTCTGAGCGTCTCTCTTTCCGTCGGAATTTATGGAGCGCACGACGCAAATGGAGTTTGGGCCCGTTTTTGCGCGATGATATAACATTAACATGCCATTAATTAAGGTGGAACAACGTGTAATTCATTGCAGTCGGATGGGCGCGGAATGATAGCGCACCGTTAGCGAACTTGACGCCGCCGCACGTGAACGGAAGTTTTTGGATAAGTTGTGCGCAAGGCATGTGTGGATGTATGTATGTATGTTAAGCGCACGGTTACATAAGGTAATTTATTTCAAGTATGGAGCCGCTTGTTTCTGGACTGGATGCAAAAAGCGCCACAACCACCCTTATATACTATGGTTATTGCACGCTTTATTATAATTTGTTTCCGGAAGCGGTTTATGCAAATTCCTTTTCATCTGCGTGGTACATCAAGGCGAGGCGAGCTTTTGGACTTAATTATCCGGCAAGCTGTTTGTACTCTGCTGGTTTTCTCCTTGAGGTGCTACTGGAAAATTAGCATGTAAAATAGAGTAGTATTTTAAACTGAATCGTTTACGGCTTACGCTATAATAACAAAGATAACACAGTTAGCATTATACACAATTCAGTTTACCTATAGTAGATGGACAGAAGATCGTTTGTTTGTGCAATATATAACAGTATTCAATAGTCACTTGTCTGCACATGTTGCCGATATTAACAATGCAAGAAAGTAATAAAATAATACAGGGTTTTCCACGGAACTGGCTGGTTAGAAGTTTTCCGGCTTAACGAAATTCCTCAGTTTTAAAAAATTGGGGTTTGCAACGATTTGGCATTTACTTTCTTTATTATAATATTTTCACCTTTTTTGCACTTCCGGTTAACCGGAAGTCGCCACGAACTTTGTTATTTTAAATGGAACACCCTATATATTATTATATTTTTGAATTTACCATAAAATTCTATGACGATTACCATTAGGGCATCTTATACCTATCTTCAACTGTTTCTAAGATATTACGATTTTTGTTAAAATTTTGACATTTACATTGTTGTATGTAATTGATTAATTCTCACTTGATTTAAGTGTCAGAAATCTCCGACTTTGAAATCAACAAGTACTAACATTGTTTTACCAAAACGTAGAAAAAAAAATTCAGTGACATTATACAGGGTGTTTAAAAATTAGTGACATATCCAAGAATTTTGAATGTTGCAAAACTTATTTTTTTCAAATAGAACACCCTGTACATTTTTCTATTTTTGGATGTACAATTAAATTCTGTGCCGATTTGCTGTAGCATTCCCTATACCCACCTTTAGTAGTTTTCTTTTAAATTACTCGTTTGTTTATTACCGCTTTCAAATGGCCGAATAATTTCTATCTGGTGAGCCATGACATTAACATCACAACAATTTATTATTATTAGTAAGTATTATTGTTATAATCATTATTTGTTACACGTCGCGTGTTCAGATCGATGAATATTATTGTGGAACTTATGAATTAGATAATGAAAAATATTGGAGGAGCTTATTCTAATTTAGATACTATAAATTTATTTTAGATTCACTGAGAATGCAGGAAGAACTTATAGAGAATTCAATGTAATTAAAGGAATTTATTGGTTGTTAATATATCTAACGGAATCCAGAAAATTTTGAAATGATTTCTCTTAATAGCTTGGTTTCAAATTAAGGGAAATGGCATAAACGATAACGACGACAACATAACAAAAATTGTTTTACTAAAACGTAGTGTGCTTGTCAGACAAATGTTTTAAAGTTTTTGATATATTAAAGTATTTTCAAAATTATAAAGATTTTTATGAAGAATATTTAGATACATGCAATTTACCACCAGCATAAACTTGAACCATCACATAGAGCATCAAAAAAAAAATGCTCAATGTGAATTCCGTTTACGTCCAAAACATTTTATTATTCGACGTCGTAATGTGTCGCCTTATACTTCTTCTCACTTCAACTGAGTCCAATGCATCAAACGTTCTCGTCACACGAATCATTAAATCTTGCTTGGTAGTACCGAAAGTTGCGTACAGTGTGTAATCTGTGTAATGTATTATTTCAAAGTTTTCTGAATTTTATTAGATATATTAGCCGAAAATAAATTCTTATAATTACCGTAAATTCTCTATAAGTTCTTCCTGCATTCTCAGTGAATCTAAAATAAATTTATAGTATCTAAATTAGAATAAGCTCCTCCAATATTTTTCATTATCTAATTCATAAGTTCCACAATAATATTCATCGATCTGAACACGCGACGTGTAACAAACAATGATTATAACAATAATACTTACTAATAATAATAAATTGTTGTGATGTTAATGTCATGGCCCACCAGATAGAAATTATTCGGCCATTTGAAAGCGGTAATAAACAAAACGAGTAATTTAAAAGAAAACTACTAAAGATGGGTATAGGGAATGCTACAGCAAATCGGCACAGAATTTAATTGTACATCCAAAAATAGAAAAATGTACAGGGTGTTCTATTTGAAAAAATTAAGTTTTGCAACATTCAAAATTCTTGGATATGTCACTAATTTTTAAACACCCTGTATAATGTCACTGAATTTTTTTTTCCACGTTTTGGTAAAACAATGTTAGTACTTGTTGATTTCAAAGTCGGAGATTTCTGACACTTAAATCAAGTGAGAATTAATCAATTACATACAACAATGTAAATGTCAAAATTTTAACAAAAATCGTAATATCTTAGAAACAGTTGAAGATAGGTATAAGATGCCCTAATGGTAATCGTCATAGAATTTTATGGTAAATTCAAAAATATAATAATATATAGGGTGTTCCATTTAAAATAACAAAGTTCGTGGCGACTTCCGGTTAACCGGAAGTGCAAAAAAGGTGAAAATATTTTAGAAAGAAAGTAAGTGCCAAATCGTTGCAAACCCCAATTTTTTAAAACTGAGGAATTTCGTTAAGCCGGAAAACTTCTAACCAGCCAGTTCCGTGGAAAACCCTGTATAGATAACAGAAATCCATAGCAGGAGACCCGGCAGAGACGAGCAAAGGGAGACACGAAAAGGAAAAAATAACAGGTTAATTTCACACTATTCTGTTGCAACGCTACAACCGACGCCGACGGTTGCACAGGAAGAAAATAAAACCGAAAGAAAATCAGCCTTTTTGAAAAAATTACAACACAAAAACTGCTATGCGCACTATTAAGCAAAAATATCATAAGAGGGCCCCGCAGTTAGGGAGAGTGGGGTGGGTCAAGTTCTTACCGATTTTAAAATAATGAAAAGGGCGCCACAACCGTTTACTCCACCTCTTACGTCAAGACCAAAACGGTGAAAGTTTAAATTTTATGGCATAGGTTTCGAAACAAAAAGAAAGAAAAAGTAAGTTAAATAACAAATGTATGTATTGTAATGGAATGTATACTCGATACTATTTAAATGTGAAGTTACTATTTCACTTAGTTATATCTTAAAACTAATTAGATATAATAAGAAAAGGATATAAAATGTAGCAGCAGACAGCCAGACGATGCCCAGGTGATGTAGGAAATCCCTGCATTTGGCAAGTCCTTCAAAGCATTTTCCTTCAGAATATTCCCTTCAGGAAGTAAAGATGAGCAGCAGTGAGATACCTACACATCGAAAATGAATATTAGAAATTGAATAGTATATTTTTACAATAGATATTGACAGATTAAAGTTGGATCCAACGTCAATTCAAATGAACATTTTTTTTACAGTGTATTAATTTCATTTAAATTTAGTCTAATAATGTTTTTATGTGCATTGGCATTCGAATTGCATTGATTGTCAACAGAAAGACGTGGAAAATTGCTGGAAATTCGGTTTCGTCACAATTCTATGTGTATAAATAATTGCCTACTTTTTGTGTACACTAATGAATTGTTAATTTTACATAGTAATAAGTGTTTAAAATTTAAAATGTATTTTTCTCATGATCTAGAGACACCTACCTTTATTATATTTTAATTGTAAGGTGATTCCAGAATTTTGCAATAATTATTTATTTTTATTTTGTTTAAACATTCGACAGTCCATTCGGTCACATGGGCATTCTTATGTATGTATCAAACAAAGTATATTCCCCTCATTTCGGTGAAATTAACGGACATTCTGTGACAGTGGTACTCCTTATCGAAGACAATCGCTTTCAAGTCGGTTAAAAGTTTTCAATTCGAAACCATTCAACAGCCAACGTTCGTCAGAGGCAAACGTGTCTCAATTTGTTTTTCGTAAAATTTAACGGCTATTTTGAAAAAAATCAATTTTATTCCAAACTACAACCTTAAAATAATTGTTAATTGTTAAACAAAGTTTATCACATAAATATTATCCAAATTACCTACAACTAGGGATGGCTGCTCCGGATCGGACCTGTTCTTTTGGAACTGGTTCGCTGATCGGAGTTGGTGCACCCGCAAAAGAGCGGGTTTTGCACAGAACCGACGACCTTTTTTTATCACATACTAGAATTTAGAAGAGGACCTGTAGACCTGTGAACCTGATTTCTTGCACCAGGTTCAAAGCCGGAGTCGGAGCAGGTGCACCAGCTCCGGCATAAGGAGCAGGTCGTACCATCCCTACCTACAACCTTTTGGGTCATTTTTCTCCAACGACGATTTTACCCAGTCTCCTGAAATGTTCCTGTCCTGATCGAGCCATCCTCCGTGATCTGAAGTACTTACGATGTACCAGGGTCCCTGAATTCGTCCTTGTAGAAGGTATTCCTCGTCAAATCTACCTAAAATTAAACGTATTATTTCAATTCCAATCTAAATTTAATTATACTTATATGAAATTCCATTTTAATACGTTCAGCAAATTTTGGGGTTAGGAATTTGTTTGTATCATTGCTGAACGGTTTGCAGTCACTTGGGGAAAATTTGTAGAAGTTGGTAGTATTCTAGGAATAAATATTTGATATGTATGTATTTACGATACGAACCAATATCCAGTAGTTTTACCATCAAGGTTGGGCATTCTGATTCACATGTCGTTTAAGCATAGTTTAACTCCCGCTTGAACGTTAAAAAAAGCGCGGGAATTTTAAAAATTTAATTTAAACGTATTCACGTTCTCGATAATGAATTTATATTGCAAAAAGGTGGAATTACTAATAAAACGTTATTGTTATTAATTAAGCGGACTCACGTAACCTACCTGAGATAAGAATATCCTTAGATTTATGTCTGATTTTACACAAGTTCACATTTAGATTTTTTTTTAAAATAAAACCACTTTTATTCGCACTTAAATGTTTTCATTACACATGAGAAATTGGTCACTATCGAGGTACAACACTATCTTGCCTACGACATCTTCTAATCTGGTCATTAACATGCAAATTGAAGGAGATTTGTCTTGCACGCCTGCTTCATACATACTGAGATAATAAAAAGGGGGCTAGCTATTCGTTATTTTTTTGATGTCAACGTGCCTCAATCGGAAATTCTCGCCCTGTATGCCATCTGGCTTGTGAGAGAGCACACTTCTAATTTAAAATTAATAAATATAGATGACAATGGGATGTATAAAATTTTGATTTTTACTAATTTAATTAATGTATTGTTGAACTGAAATTTCTTTTTTATACCGGGCTGTATGCTACCTTGTAGCGTTACAGTATATATATATTGAAACAGTAAAGTTGATAAACGAATTATTTAAATATTCAGTAAGTGTACGATTAAATAAAAAAAAAGAAACAAATAATACACATCACTCCAAAAGAGACATGAAATCGAACTGTTTGGCCAAACCCTCGTTACAAAAATTATTCACAAGTATTAAATTAACTGTTGATGATTGAATAAGTTTATAGATACATTATATATATAAAAAGAAAAAATTAGTAAGTGACGTAATAACTATCAACTCTCTCAAGTTGCGTTAGCAAATTTAAATTTAATTAAATAAATTAACTTTTAAAGTGTAAACGAATAAAATAGGTAATAATTAAAGTTTAAAAAAAAGTAATGCTTATTGAGAGCTTGACTCTAAATTAATAATAATAACAATAAAATGATGATATCTATGATTGGTCCAACTTATCTGTTGACATGGAATCCGTCGATTGACTATCTGATGTGGCGTGGTCGAAGATCAAAACAGCGGTGGCTGAGGGTCACAATTTTTCGTTATGTACTTCTAAGATAATACAGGCCATCACGCTCTATACTTAGCGAAAAAGGAAAATCCCGTACTTAGTTGCCTGAGAATAGTTCATTAAAATAAGTATTTTTACAAAAAGCTGAATAAAATTTAGTGATATTTAAAAGTTACAATACCTTTAGTTAGTATAAGGCAAAGCACGCGGTGCAGCCATGTTAACGCCTTAGATCCGGATTTAAATTCCGAAATAACTACGTTATTTTCTTCGGTGTAAGAATAATATCCTAATTTAATAGTGTAGATTAAATTTTCCCAAAAATCTATCCTCAATTTAATCCAAAATTGCCAAATTATTTCTCCACACCAAGCGCAACAAGGACCTTGCACGTGAGTAACCCCTAACAAGTCAGCGAGTTAATTGAGTAAGTAACGCACGCGCGGCACTAAATATTGAAGTTAACAACAGAATAAATTCATAAATAAAGCGAATTAAAAAGATACTACGAAATAAAATGAAGAAATATTACCTATTACGCTGATTGAGATTAAGAAAATTTAAATTTAATTTTAAATTAATAAAATTATAATAGCAAAAATTACAGGCATCTGATAAATATGCGTCAATAGTTCTCAGTCGACTCACATGATGGCACTTGATGTATTAAAAATGAAATAAAAATTACATTGAAAAATACAATTAGGTAAAAGCTGTATATACAGTGTAGTAAAAAAGAATAAATGTTAAATTAATTTTGAACCGTTACACTGTTATCACAGCAGTTATATTACTAATAATTTTATGAATATAGTAGTAGAGATTATCTATCGAATAAGTTTTAATCGTTTTTTGAAACATGGCATCGTTAAATCATATTAAACATATCAGATAGGTTACTGAACATGATTCTTTTGCATTTTTCTTTTGAACAGTTATTAAATTAATATTATGTATAAAACTGCTTCAGAAAAAGAAATATTAGCTTGAACCTATGCAAGAGTCAATTTCACTAGCTATAGCCTTTTCACAAAATGACAAATACATGCCACGTTATCCTTTATCCGTTCGTGTGTTAAAAACTACTGCTACAAAAATGGAATACAAAACAAAGAAGTTTTCTAATTATGATCTCCCTTTTTAGAATTTTCTTTGTATGAAAATGTCTCGTAATTTATTTTGTACTGTTTACAGATGTGCATATTCACAGACATATGTATATATACTTAATGTATACCTAATGTGTATGAAGCATGATTCACTCTGTTACTTCGAATTACTACCTTATTGCGTTTTATAGCTGACGCGTTAAATGTTATCCATAAAAACGCGAAGGTACAGCAATACAAGCCACATTAGGAACTGGTCACGCGATTTGGTCATTTGGACGTTCCACAAAAGGGAAAATGTAGACCGCTAAAACAATAATTATTTTTGATTATTTCAAAACGTACACTGAAAGAGAAATTAATCGACTCATTAACTATTAAATGAAATTAGGGTGAAATGGAGAAACGCCATTAAGTTCTTGCAAGCAAGGAGACCTCAGTAGCTTCGAGCTTAATTAGATTAATACGTATAATTGCGTTTTTACAAAAAACTTAGTTTGGTATTTTAGATACACTGGCTTGTAATAAAATCGCGTATAACTCGAATGTCAATTTGATATGTTTTTAAGATTATTTGTTTGTGTAAACTGACTTTAGATTTGATACATGTCATAAGTTTCGTATAAACTGTCTGAGTCAAATGCAAAATTTTGTTAATAAAAGCGATAACCACACCAACAGAAGTAACAAAAAAGGTAATTTGAACATGGTACTGCAATAATACATATATTTATTGGAGTTTTAAATAAATAAGTAAGAAACTAGTATTTCATTGTAGCACTATTAGTACACTATATACATCTAAGCACTAGTTTCAGATCGTCAGAAACATGGATTTCAAACGTATCCCATCAGGGAACTTAGCAGTGTCGCATAGGTGGGTGAAATTGTAACTAAAACTATTTGAAATTGTTTTCAAACAAAATCTAACCTACAAAGCCGTTCCAATTTGTTATTCTGTTCTTAGCAACGATATCGATGACATTGATGTTGTGCAATTGTCAATCCGTTCGAGTATATAAGTTACTTTCGTTCCCACTTTGCAATTATTAGTTGCAAGCAAAGTCGCCAAAGCGCCATCGCGTAATTCCTTAAATTGATAGACAGAAGATCAAAGGCGCCGACACTAAGTGAAACTACAGCTTAGGTTTATTCTGTGCCATTAGCTTCTATAACTTGTGTTATTTTAATTTAAATTGACTAATGTCAAAGTAGACGTCACAAGAAAGTCACTTTCACTATAGGTAAAACTAGTTGTACGCGATTTTATTGCAAGCCAATGTATATACCTTAACATGAATTAAGTACGTAGGTAATTTTCATGATATGATTTATAATCCAGCTATGTAATAGTTAGTGTGTATACCTACTGCTATTATACAGGTCCAATGTGGAATAGAGAATTTGGTGCAAAGATCAATACGTGAAATAATAGAAACTACACGCGAATCGCCAGGTAAATAACCGTTTGTGATAACGTTATCACTGACACCATTAAGTATCGCTCATAGAACGACTAAAACGTGCAAAAGCGGCAATTAAAAAAACATTATTCTTATCCTGAGCACGCAAACCGGGGTGAATTAATTTTAATTGTCGGCTGTGTCTCCTCTTGTATTTTTTGTAGGACATTCATTCCCTTGCATATCTTAATGTGGAAGATAAGTTTATTATTACTTTTTTTTGTATTTTCTTCCTTTTCCGAATACTAATTTCTTAATTAATTTAGATTAGATAAATGAAATGCTGAAGTATCAGCACTAGACCTATAGTCTGTCCATAGTGTAACGGAATGAGTTTTCTTATCTGGAAAATTTTGAGGTGGTCAGCCTAAATTCTTTTTACACTGAACCAAGCCTCGTTTTACAGATAACCCCACCTGCTCTTTCGACCGACAAGCTACCGTTGGACAACAATCTTTTTGTACGTCCTTCTAGAGAGTAATGTGGGATTCGCTGATCAGCAATTGTAACAAACACTATTGTATGTACAAATTTTAACGTCTCCTCACTCTCATTTCCTCCTTGTCTCTTGAGATGTGAAGGTCTGGCCAAAGAATATTCTAAGCAAAGAAGAAAAGTAGTTCAATGATCTGTAAGAAAGTGATTACAAGTTAAATGAAATTAGACAGTAACATCATGGTTTAGTTATCCGTATAATTATGGAGTGAAACAAGAAGAGAACTTAGAAAGTCTGGCCACGTGCTCATTTTTTATTACTTTCTGTGCTTTAATATTGAGTTAATTGTTACCACCTTCGTTAAGAAGAATTGTGCTTTTTTACTGGTCCCAAGGACATTTCAGTTCTCATACAAACTATCGCTACTATCTTATATACATATATATACTAGATGGAAGATCCCTCGAAACAATACAACAGTACTGCAGATTTTCTCTCAAAATTAAGCTCAAAATTCGATAGTATTAAGGCGAATCTGGACGTCCAAGTGTGCGACAGAGATAAATATATCGGAAAAGTATTCTGCGGTCTTTTTGGGAAAACGGTACGACCGATTTTGAAATTTTAAACTGTATTTGTCTTAAAATAATGTTTGAAACTGCGCCAACGTTTTAATTTTTTTATTTTCGATGTATTTAAATTTTTATTTATTGTAAGTTTGTTATTAAAAACAATTTCTTAATGACAAAACTTTTTTAATTTTTGAATTTGGACTAATAATAACGCCCGAAACAGAAATATTCATTTTTCTTTTTTCCATCAAATGCCGACAGGCCGCCGGCTTCTATCGTAACCTAACGCACATACCGATGTTTGTTTTGAGGATGTTTGTTTTGAGGACGTATGTACGTACAGATGGTCTGCTATGGCATCACGTAAGGTATAAATATAAGGATATTCAATTCTGCTTTCAGTACTGTCTTTTTGTGTATTTTACACAACCCAACCTACTTCCTACCAATGTTTTAAATAAGTGCGAAATTCATAAAATGTGTAAATATTAATAATAGACAATGTATCTACTTTTTATTAACGAGTGATAATTATAAATACTAAACCACTTCAATAATTTCCTTGATGCCAATTGTATTACAAAACAACACATTCATAAAATGCAAATAAGAAAAATGCACACAGCAATTTTTTCGACTGGGTAAAATGTTCCTATAAATTACAATTTCTTTTATATTTGCTTAAATTACATACCTTGTATCATAGTCATTTATATTGATCACCCTAGAATTATTTTTGGATTTTGGCGCACTGAAATACGCATTGACAAAATAATAAAATGTCTAGGTAAGTAGATATGGTATGGTGGTATGGTACTTACATTTTGTACAATAGAACATTAAATCTTAGAAGAAGCCTTTTTTATTTTCGCGCTGATACGAATATGCTTTTGCCTTTTGACGAGTATCTTTTATCCATTTTTAGATAATGCGGTTTGCTACTTGTAAGAAAGTAAATATTCTTCATACAATAACTGCAGTGCTAAGTCAGTTCCAGAGAAAAAAACTTTTAAGGTACTCAAGTTACTCTATAGGAAGTTGTATTGTAAAATCATAGATACAGGTATAGAATAACACTCAACGAAACGTAGCGAATACTCTAGACAATCTTAGCAATTCATTTTGGGCACATGTAATATAGAAAGCAAACAATTCATACCATTCAAAAAAACAAGAGTTATCTTTTTTTTCGATAGAAAGAAGACGCACACCGATAGACCTCTGCATGCAAGATCTCACCATCATCCGATGCAGAAGAAGACATTAATACAAATATTGCTACCCAGAGCCGAAACCATCAGTGACGAACAACATCTTGCCAGTGAAAAGATACATTTGGAGAAAGCACTAAAAAAGAATGGTTACACTGACATCGACATAAGGAGAGCCACTAAGAAGAAAACGACACTGGAGACAACTACAGAACCACGAAGAGGGATGGCGTGTTTACCTTACATAGCAGGAGTCACCGAAAAAGTAGGCCGAATTTTGAAGAAACGTAACGTACAAGTACGCTTCGGGACTGCAACGTCGATCCAGCAGTATCTACCGACCGCAAAGGATAAGATACCCAAGGGGCGCACAGAAGGTATCTACAAGATAACATGTCAATGCGGACAGTGCTACGTCGGACAAACAGGAAGAGCCATCGGCATAAGAATAAAAGAACACGAGAGGGACGCAAGATTAAGAAGGACCGAGCAATCAGCGGTGGCAGAACACATGCACGACACCGGACACAAAATGGATTTCATGAATGTAAAAGTAATAACTACCACCAAGAACTACGGGAAAAGACTCATCAGGGAAGCCATAGAAATAGAGAAGAATAAAACCGTTAACAGAGAAGAAGGGTACCACCTTAGCAACACGTGGAAGAGCCTACTACGAACCGTCACGGTCAATGGAGCGGAAACTACACGGTTGGATGCACCAGGGGCGTATATAAGAAGAATGTCGGACCATGGAGAATCAGTTCAGTTATCCTGAAGAAGCTGTCAGTATGAACAGCGAAACGTCGAGCGAAAGTTTTGACACACGGCGAAACCCGCAAGAAGCTGTTAGTTATAGCTTAGTAAATCATATAAAATTACTGATAGTAACTTATTAATTTTGATTTTTCTAAAAAACCATATGAAATAGTGTTGCCCTATACATTCACGTTCATATGACAGACTAACTAATGTTTAGAAAAGATTACTCGAACCAGTATCATTTCAGTAGCGCACTCAATTCAACCAGTGTGCTACCGTCCTAGTTATGGTTGTCTCGGCGGACGAGATCAAAGAGAAAACGCATTTTCCTCTTTCGGACGCTATTTACTATCAGAAAGAAATGAGAAAAAAATGTTGTAATATTGGTAAGTACCGCTGAACCGTCGCCCTTAACCACTTTTTTTTATTTTTCCTTTTTGGAAGCCAAATAGAACCAAACAAAAAATTTAAGATAAAATTTAAAAAAATAAGACGTAGGCGCAATTTTAAGTACTGTTTTTAAAACAATCACTTTATCAAATTTAAAATATTTTGAGTGGTATGTCTAAAATACAACGCAAAAAAATCTGCGCCATCTGCTGGAAGAGAATCTCATTAAAAGGCCGTCCAGATTCGCCTTAAGTTTACTATGCAAAAAATAGATGAGCAACCAACTTCTTCTCCTAGATAGTTCTGTGATAGAACAAGAACTAGAAAAAACAATAAATGGGAAATAGATATCTATAGAAAAGAAACCAATACAAATAGATTCATAATAGCCCATTTCAATCACTGTGCGTAAAATAAAATTGCCGGCATCAATTTGCTATGTAATAGGCTAATAAAACTCCTACTTAACAAGGTGAGATTTGAGCAAGAATTACAATTCATAAAAAAGGTAGTGAGCTATAACGGTTACTCTTCCACAAATGTAGTCTGGAATATAGAGAAACTCCAATATAAGCATTACGTAAGAAGAGTGACGACTTTAACTGTAGAAGAAAACCATGACAAAAAGTTTGTCAAATTACCGTCCCATAGCAGTTCAAAACGGATGGATAATACTGAAAAACATCATCGGAAAGATAAACCTCATCTCAATTAAAGATCGAACATTTACAATCGGGTTTAGTGGCTATAATGAGGCAGTGGCGGCTCGTGAGTTATGAAAGAGGGTGGGCACAAAATAAAAATAGATAAATAAATTAAATTCGAAAGTGTACTTTCTAATTCTTTCATTAATATACTATAGGATCAAATTGTTTTGGCTACTAGTTTCTATATATGGGCGTAATTGTCTTCTTCAGGCCTCAGCATAGTCAACGGATTAAAAAACTTAGCAAACAGTGTATTAAAATTGGATAGTAGTTATATGATTCGCTGACTCGACATTGCGGGAAAAGAAATGTCCGGCCGCAACAATCACTTATCATGGGATCATGCTGAGGCCTGAAGAAGACAATTACTACCATATGTCGAAACTAGTAGCCAAAACAATTTGATCCTATAGTATATTAATAAAAGAATTAGGAAGTACACTTTCGAATTTAATTTATTTATCTATTACTACTCACCTAATTATGGACTATCAAACATACAAAATAAAAACGTACCTATTTTTTGTACATAAAATCTAGGAGAATTTTGCAAAATTTCATACACACAATTAACCGGCGCAAAATATAAACATTTTTTTCCACATCTTCGTTGTACTTAATTTTATGTCGCGAATATGCACTGCCTAACTGCTCACGTACGCCCACTTTGCCTAGAACACTAAAATCCACGCATGCATTCATGTGAGATACGGAATTTTCGTGTTTCTTTGCCCTCTGTAATATACTTTTAATCATTCAACCCTACTTTATTCCACCGACTAACCTCTTTCTTAAAAATTAAGCAGATAAAGAAAGAGTAATTAATTTGT
This sequence comes from Protaetia brevitarsis, assembly GCA_004143645.1. NCBI lineage: Eukaryota > Metazoa > Arthropoda > Insecta > Coleoptera > Scarabaeidae > Protaetia > Protaetia brevitarsis. The sequence continues at coordinate 5,251 of RXPK01000490.1, read as the reverse complement.
TAGTGAACATGCGCACATCTACTCCTGTTTTTCATATATAATTTTATTGAATACTCTATTGTAAGTTCGAGATTTACTTGGGGAAGTGTAGTTTATTTGAAGATCAGGAATAGGCCTTCGTTTCTTCTTAGTTAAATGTTTTTCCTCAAATAATAGCGGGTTTTTAAAAGATTTTGAAATCAATTAACTTTCATCTTTAATAATTAATAATAAACGTCACTTCAAACTTTTGAAACACACATGCGCGATACGCGCTGAAAACTATGCAATCGTAATGACTCCAAGACGTTAACTGGAGACACGAAATTGCGTGCCCCAAAGCGACCGTATAAGCGCATATGGCGAAGATAAACGGAACCGTCCGATTCATACTCGAAATAGGTACAACAGAAATAGTGCCCCGGAACATAGTTTTGAGCGTTCGCATATGCGCTAGTGTCTGTAGTGCGGAAGGAAACTTTGATACCATCGTTATAAAAATACGTAAAAATAATAAAATAAAATAATGCACTGAATTACATTCTTTCTGTGTTTATCTTGATGGTTGGGTGGGCTGGTGCCCTGGTGCCCTTTAGTACCAGCCGCCACTGTGATGAGGTATAAATTAGACAAACAAAGCGTTTAAGACAGTAATGTAAATACCGGTAAATGTGTTTTTTAAGCCAAATTAAAGAATGTTATGTATATTTTTCATTGGAAGAAACTGTGAGATGACAAGACCAAAATGGATATTTTTAATATTTTCAGGTTATTTCCATTATTCTTTTGTATTATTGTCCTTTATAAAATATTTTAAATTCGGCAATTTGCACTTTATATTCGCAACATTGTAACACCTGAATGAGGTCCAAATGCGTGATAATACTCTCTTCGATATTTATTGAAAACATCTTAACAGACGTTTTCGAATCAATTCATGATCTTAGATATCCCTACAATGAAACCTGCAGATGTTGATTGACGTTTCAGGTATAACACCGTCTGGGAGCTGATGTTTCCTTTTACCAAGTCATAAAGCAAATATTGATTTAGGGCTGGTCCGCCCCGAACTCACGAGTGACACCGCCACCACTCTCTAACAGGATGCCGATGGGAATAAATTGAATTTAATAGGGGTAGTAATAATGTTTGTGTGGGAACGAAATGTATAGTCCATTCTTGATGACTGGATTGTTATTAAATTAGAATCGAAATGGCTGCGGGAACGACCAGCCAATTTGGCAATTATTCACGTTTTAGGAAACAAATTTATACATTTACGCAAGCATAGATGGTACAAAAACAAATCTCTATTTTGGCATTCATGTTTGTCTAGCGTAGCGAGGATCAGTGCTTTTTCAATACAACAAAACAGTTTTAATTAAAACTTTTCAGGAATAACACTGCCCCCATTCATACATGATATCGGTGAAATACGAAACTTTCCAATTCGTAGATAGCGCACACAGAACTTTTCTTTTCATATCGAACGTGAATCGATTTTATTTTTATTCACTTTTCAGAAACGCGGAAAGTTCTGATTTTATTCTATCGGGTTCGACCGGCTTTGTAACGTCAGCGGAGTGGGTTTTGTACAGATGGTAACTTGATTGTCTGCGCCTGCCGAACGGATCGCAAATGAAATCTAAATATTTTTGTTTGTTGCTGGCGGAATGCCGGTTCGGGCATGAATCTCCAGAGTCGAAAGGTATGAGATAGAAAGCGAATCGAAACTTTTTAGAGTAGCTAATTGTCGGAATAACGATTTAAGTTGTCACAACACTGAAAATTTCTCTTCTGATTTAAAGAAGATGGAAAGTGGATATAGAATGTCTGGGCGAGTGTAATTACTACCCAAGTAGCAACTAATATTCGCCTAATATAAAATCAATTGTACATAGTTTATATAAACATAATATTTTTCATTACATTTTTTTTTTATTTGAGCTTGCCAGTTTTTAATTTTAAAATTATATAGATGCTTAAAAATGTTTCGAAAATTTAATTTTTTCCTTTTTCAAAATTATTTTACCCAACAATATATGCAAAAATAATAATAATAAAAAAAATAGGACAAATAAAGGAGTTTGGCGTAAATCATGAGGCGAAGAATGGAAGTCGGCACCTAGCGTTGTAAGAGAGCGGACGTGCCGTTGGTCTGGAGCGCGGAGGTTTTGAGGTCCGCCATTAGCACCGGCCACAACACAGTTATATATTAATAAAGTAGATAGGGTAGCCGGCTAATCTATCTCTGTTATTGCTGAATTATCTTGGACAATTGTTGCTGCTGGGGAAGAATACCAGATATTGGTAAAAAATAAACGCGTAGTGGGATAACGTGTCCCCACTCCTGTGTAAGATTCTGGCGATTTATTTAGTGCCGAGGAATAAAACCTCATAAGTTGTCACGTGCCGTTTTAAGAGACAATCAATTTGTGTAATTTTAAGTTAAATCTATGGATTATAAATTGTTAATTTGGTATTTTCAATTGATTGTCTCAGTAATTGTACATAGCATAACCGTAATTCTGTTTTTCGTGACGTATTTAGTTTAAGATCCTCTTCACCGTGCGCCGTCCGCGAAGCATCGTCCCCACGCACTACAAGGTCGGTTTATGCAGAATCTGACTCCCACTCGCGATCGCGTAGCAGGGGTAGTCCGAGGTCTATAAAAGCCGCCGCGAAACACGAACCCAGAGATCCGCTTCTCGCTCTCTCTCTTTACTAGGCTGACCGTCGGCCGACGGCTGATCTCGCATAGTATCCGTTCATATTCCGTGTATTACGTCACGAGTGCCGGCTTTAGGGCTGCGCCTCACGTAATCTCCGTCCGCTTCCGTGTATTACGTTACGAGTGCCGGCTTTAGGGCTGCGCCTCACGTAATCTCATTAATAACGATCAAAGATTTTTATTATAAAAAAAAAAGAAAAAAAAAACATTAATTACAATTACGCAGAAAAAAAACCCTGGACAAAAAGTCCTGGTCGAAATCAAAACTGGATTAGAATTCTAATTTTACTAAAGGACAATGCAAATTCCTTTAACAAAGCAAAAAGGTAAAATAGTTCAGGAAGATAGTCCTTTTTTTACACAAAAATCCACGTGGTTTCAAAATTAACCAAACTAAATTAATCGTGGAGAAATCAAGTAAACTAAAATTTAAATACAAGCACAAAGCTTCTATTCACCCAACCCGAGGTGATTAAAAATAATTACAAAACAGCAAAATTAAAAAACGAACAAAAATTAACTCTTTAAACTTGATATCTTCCTGCACGAAATAATAAATGATCCTATATCTAATTTGTGTACACAATAATAAAATACCAATTATTATAAAGCGAGTTCCTTGATGGATGATATAAATCAGAATTAACGAAACAAATCTTTAAATAAAAATGAAATACCAAAATGGCAGCAATGAAAATAAAATTACATGTACTTACACGGCATCTTTCAAAGAACTGGCTTACAAGGTTAAACAGTCGCATATATATAACATTCTACAGTTGCGTGCAACGCAACGCGCAAAGATCATAGAAGAAGAATTCTTCTAAGAAGGACATCAACTACATGAGCAAATAAAAATATATTATGTGAAAACAGTGAAAATAAATTTAAAACAACTGAACATTTAACTAACTAAATTAACCAATTATCTCAATAACTAACTCTTATACAAAATAAATCAATGTTGAAATTTCTCGCAACATTGACAAAGGCTTATTGAAATTAATCGAGAAAACACTGAATTTACAAAAACCGGGGCAAACTCCATCCGCTTCCGTGTATTACGTTACGAGTGCCGGCTTTAGGGCTGCGCCTCACGTAATCTCCGTCCGCTACTGCGTATTACTTTACGAGTGCCGGCTTTAGGATTGTGCCTCACGTAATCCCCGTCTGATTCCATATATTATATTAGAGTGTCGGCTAATTGCTGATCTCATGTAATTTCCGTTCTTGTGTATACAAATTCTTACGAATCGCTATTTCGAGATATTAATCAAAATAATTATTTCTTAAACGGAGCATCCTATATTTTTGTATTCTAAATAAAAGAAAAAATAATTCTGGGCAAAGATGTGTACACTCTTGTATTAAAATACTTATTATTTTTTCTTTAATTTTTTTAAAGGGGCGGTAATGCCTAACCCTCAGCTTGCCAGGTCCTCGTAGAGCCAAATCTCCCTCCTACTCAACATGACCTCCATGACCCCCACTTCCCCGGAAAAACCGATTATCGTAACTGACCAGAGTGAGATTTGAACTCCGGATAAAGATAAAGTAGATATCCACAATTTTTTAATGTAATCGAGGTAGTGGATGATATACACAAATAATACAGCTGGGAAAGAAGAGTAGCAAAATATTAAATAAGATGAAGTAATATTTCAAAGATTTGAGCGCATGGGAGGCAGAACTTCAAGTCACAGCTGCCAGTTTACAATGTTAAAAAAGCTGGAATAAGAAAGTTGTTTATTTATTTTTTCTATAACGGATTAAGTTTTCTATTATCTCTCAGCAATTAAAATATATTCCAAAATTTGTTTTTAGTTTTCTTTAAAATTTCTTTGCTGTTGATGTAATCGTCTACTTCACAAATATTTATTTTATCTCCGCTTTATTATTTTATATTGCTAATCCATCTCACGAATATTTTCATCATCTATTTCGTGCTATTATTATGAGATTATATTGGTATTTCGCCCAAGAGATTATTTTGTTTTCCCCGGGTAAGTTTACATTAAAGTAATATTGGTCTGACGCAGACAACATTAATCTAGTTACCGTAAAATCCTAATGCCAAAAAAGATGGGTAATTGTGCGGCTGACAATATGGAAGATAACAGACAGATAACAGTCGCGAAGGAATGAATAATGCCACGCATGACGTTCCATTTTCACGAATGGACAGATAAAAAACAATGCAGTGTTTCCGGTGTTTCATTGTTCGTTTTGAATTTTTTTTTTTGTAAGCCCAATGTTATCCGGACTTTTTGCGTCAGTTTTTGTTGTCTATTGTATAACATGTGAGTACATGTTTCGTGTCTTTACAGTTGAAAATCTGTAAATAATTCAGATTACTTTGTTGTTAATTAGTAGGTTAAAATACAAATAAACAAGTAAGTTTAGCACTGGGGAAAAAGATGTCCTTTAAAGTATTGATTGTTGTGTTGCCAATGCTTTGGTAGTGCAAATCTATAGTGTTAATTAAAGAAGGTGGAGCGGTAAGTCAAAATAGATATTCATTCGAGAGAGTTTTGACAATGC